>JAWWES010000081.1:19537544-19604025 GCA_035583135.1 Lophotriccus pileatus | reverse complement strand
GCTGTGTCCAGTTCTGGGCCCCTCAGTTCAGGAAGGATATTGAGGTGCTGAAGCAGGTCCAGAGAAGAGCAACGAGGCTGGTGAAGGGACTGGAGCACAAGTCCTGTCAGGAGAGGCTGAGGGAGCTGGGGTTGTTTAGCCTGGAAAAGAGAAGGCTCAGGGCAGACCTCATCACTCTCTACAACTCCCTGACAGGAGGGTGTAGCCAGGTGGGGGTTGGTTTCTTCTCTCAGGCAACCAGCAGTAAGACAAAAGGGCACGGGCTTAAGCTCTGCCAGGGGAGGTTTAGGTTAGATATTAGGAAGAAATTCTTTACAGAGAGAGTAATCAGACATTGGAATGGGCTCCCCAGAGAAGTGGTGGATTCACCATCCCTGGAGGTTTTTAAGATGGAACTGGATGTGACACTTAGTGCCATAGTCTAGTAACCACTGGTGGTGTTGGATCAAGGGTTGGATTTGATGATCTCAGAGGTCCTTTCCAACCCGTCTGATTCTATAATTCTGTGATTCTATGATCTTTAAAAGACTCATGCACTATGGGAAGGAGGGAGGCCGTAAAGATCCAATCTTAGTCTTTAGGCAGAAACCACTTGATGGTCTGTGAGGCCAAATAAAAGCTTTCAGTTCTAACCCTCTGTTCCGTCTGCAATAAAATTTGCCAATTGCAGCTCAGTCCCTAGAGGGCCCTAAAGGATAATAGTCTTCCTCACAAAACAGCTGCATGAACATATTTGACCTGATTTAATGAGGCAGTCAGCTTCTATTTGGAGAAGTCACAGTAAGTAGCACAGAAGTTATATGGCTGCCTTCTGTCCAAAAGTAAAAAGTAAGTGCTCGGAGGGAAAATTCTTTCTCTGAACTTTATCTGTTTGAAATTCGTTCGCTTTAAGTATCTGTGTATGTGATCAAAGCCTACATTAAGAAAAAAACCCACATAAGCCACTAAAACATGTGTAGAAATCTACTAGATACACATCTATCAGACATGCATTCATGGTATTTTGCATGAAAAACTTTTGCACCAATGGTTTTAACATTTTCCATTAATAATTGTTTTCAAAGTGTTCAGTTCTTTTTAGAGATAGTTTTCAAATTTAAGGACTATTTTTAAAGGAAAATAGTAACATTAGTTTTTTCTTGTTTGGTTCCTTTCTTCATTTGATTTTCCTTCAATAAATAATTTCTGAAAAGTATTTCAAGTCATTGCCCCAAACCCCTCCCCTATACCTGCTTTTAAGCACAGTTTGCTTTTTTTCTTGCACAATTTTAAGGAATTGTCTGCCTTCCTACTGTCAGTTGCTAATACTGCTGCAGAAGAATCAGACTAATGCATTTGCTATGCTGCTGCTTCAGAAGACTGATTTCTGATTGTTTAGTCACAGGAATTCACAAAAGAAAAACACCCCCACAATTATGCCTAATAAGTCTTTATTTCCAAACAGAAATTGCAAAAATATTCTATTACAGAACAGGTAACAAGTACAGAATTCTAAGTATGCATTTTAACAGTGAAACCATTGCCTCCTTGACAAAAAACCATCAGGCACTTAAAACATGAAAACAAAGTACAATTTAAATGAGCTGTAACAGATTACTCAACAATACAACTTCATCTTGGTTTTCTGTACTAAAAAAACATACACGGCTGAGGGGCTCCTGCCTCCTCCTAAACCCTGCGCAGAGACATTTCTATATTACGCTGCACACATTCTACTTGGACAATATCAAGTTCACATCTGAAAACATAAGTTCAGCACAGAGAGAATCTGAGGAACCTTTTTGGAACAGCAGTAGCAGAGCCTACACTAGCAGCTTCACACAGAGCTTGGAGCATGTGGAGGAACACAATTTTACCAGCTCCATGGGGAATAAGCTCTGCTTTGATAATTGCATTGAAAAGAATGGAGCTAAAATGAATGCAAACATACACATTTTAAGAGACAATGAAACCTCTGGGCAAAAGCTATCATGGCAACTTTATGGAATTACATTTTGACACATGGAACAGCCTCTGAAAAGAAAAACCACACATTTGCCATCCCTTAGGAGCAGCCCTGTGCAGGACCTCTTCAGTCACCTGTCTTCCCACTTACAGATCTTGAACTAAATCAGAAGCACCTTAAAAATGTAAATCTAAGAAGCAAGTGTCCAAATGGCTAGTGAAAATACTCCTCCAGAAATCAGTCAGATACCCTTAAAATTATTTTGGCTTGTATCACTGTTTTTTAGGTGACATTATGTAACTTCCCACACACTTTACTCTGACGGCAAAAAATATAATGAATATTAAAATAATTTTAATTAGGCACTCAAAGAAAAGAATATCAAGAATATTAACATAAAGAATACATATGAAGCTACTATATAAAATGTGCATATAAAACATGCAGAAATGTTAGCTGTAATACTTCAGTGTCACAAGAATTTAAGAATGAGTTTGTCAGTAAGAACCGACAATAAATACACCAATAAGGAGGTGTTTTTAGGGAAACACATCACAGCCAAGCCAAGAGCTAAGAAGCCTAGCAGGTTGTTGAACTACAGACTTGCTGTGAAGAATCTCCTCTTGTCAGGGACTAAAGTGAATAGTGAGGAATTTAAAACCAGCAATATTGTCTTAGAGTAGGCTATCCTATCACAACCATTAGCATGATTCATTCTGATGGGCTCTTGCCTTGATACCATGAACTCCTACCCACATGGTGGGATCATTAAATACTTCCATCATGCATTGAGTTTCCTCCCTCACTGGAGAAAAGAGGGATGAAAAAAGATGAGACACAGTAGCACTAGGTGCAGAAACAAACACTGATATATTGCTGAAGGTACATCAGGATTTAGCAAGAGACAGACTTGACTGTTCTTTTGATGGCAACATGAGGATGCCACTCCTTCTTGTATTACACAGCCAGACTCTTTTCATCCTTAAACTAGTATTTGCCAACACCTGCCACCAAAGGGCAGTTATTGTTCGTGCACAGAGTGATGTGAGCTCAATTACCACACACCACACTACTACATTTACTCCCTGGTCTACAGGAAACTCAAGCTGGGGTACTCCCACCACATTAAGCTCTTGTATTGCTGGAATTTTCCTAACACCAAGAGCATACTGACAGGCTGCTACCGCAGCTGGACCAGTGCACGATAACCCAGTAACCCGGGGTCATTCCCTTGGTGAGCTGGCATTCCCAGAATAGGAAGGTATTGTGAAATGCGCCTTTATGAAAGAAGACCATTAAATAATAGCAATAGTTCCTTTGTTTAGTGGCATGCAGCAGAATGTTTCATGCTCTACTTGATCATAATGATAATTCCGAGCCAATTAAGAAACAATTTGTGAAAATCTGGAACAAAGCTTAATAAATATAAATCTGCCCACTTGTTGTATGCTGTAGCTGGAAAGCCTAATGGATTCTCCCATGCTACCCTGAGAGATCAGCAGCCTTTGAAACTCAGAAAAGGATATTCTTGCCTAAAATGACAGAATTCAAAATAAAGACAGTTAGTTTCTATGGTAAATACACATCCCCTTGTTAGTGTTGCTGGCTAGCAGATCTAGAGAGTAAAGAAACCAGCTGCTGAAGTACCACAAGAGGAAGGATTGCCTGGCTTTGAATATTTCAGACTAAGATACATATAACTAAAAGGCTCATGTGCAAGAAGTCTACTGCTCTAGAGTATGCCACAAGCGGCTATCAGCTATTTGAGATTGAGTTGTTTCAGAATAAAGCACTCCAGAGTATTCCTTGGGCTTGATCTCACACCGACTCCTGTACACAAGTAGATGTGTGCTTTGTGGACCTGAGGGTCCCTGAAGAAGCTACTGCACAGATATTCAGGATCTCCCTCCACACATTTGTCCCAGGTGAGCAAGTGACAGGATAAAAAAAGATCTCTAGGTCAAATGTTTTTAAACCCAGATTGCTATGTCAGGCTGTAGCTCCATCACAGAGTCTGCAGGCTGAAGGTGTACATGATCAGTTAACCAGACCAATCAACTTATCCAGATACTTGCACTGAACAAAATCAAGTAATACATAACAGCAGGAATATTTTGCTACTAATTTAGGGAGGCACAGAGGCTTCTAGGTCACTTAGATAATTTAGTTTCTTTTCCCGAATCACAGAGGACAGAGAATTTCATCTTGTCTCAAGCACGGTGCTAAGGTCAGTCATCTCACTACTGTACAAAGGAAAGAGAATCAAAGCGTGAGTAACTGGTCTCAAACCCTCTAGACCTTGCACAGCTCTGTTCTCTGCAGATGCTGTTTGAGATGTTGGGATTAGAAGTGACTGTCAGCAAAGACATGCTGAATAACAGGCAAGTTTATATACGTTTCCCATCACTGACCTGAGAATTTTTTATACTTATCGTTTCTGAATCTTTTGGCGGCAAACAGCTTGCTAAAATTACTGTAATTGTAAAGAGAGAAGGGGGAGCAATAATCAAGCAGTGTAGACATCTACAGTCCTTAGTGTAGGTACCTTCAGCACCTTTTGGCACCACAGCGAGATGGGCTCCTGCCCACCAGAACAGCTGTCATGCTGCGATCCCCCCTTGCAAGAGCCCATCTCTCCCTTCTGACCAGGAGGGCCCCCAGAGGTGTTGCCTTCTGCACTTGACCAAGCTCTCAGGGAACCACTGGACCTGCCCAACAGCTGTCAGATAACAAATGGTCCCTGTTGTGCTCCTACGATCCCACCTGAATGGTCTCATCCCTTCCTTGCTTTTGAGTCTGAATTCCCCTGGCTTTGTTGGCATAAACAAATTTTCTCTTTCTATTGCCATGTTAGGGTTTTGCCATCTCAGTGTGCCACAATAGCTCAGTGTAGACTCAGGCAGGAGCCAGAGACAGCACAAAGAAAGGGGTGCGGCACAAGAATGAGGACTGGACCATTACAGTTTAAGTCACCGTGCAGCTACAGACCAAATTTAGCACCTCCAGTTAGGCAGCATGAATACCCCACCAAGCTGCCTTCCTTGAAGTGTAAACCAAGTCACTTAAAGTATGTTTTATTATGCTGTAGGCATAACAGCATTTGATTCATAGTCATTCAATTCCCTAACAGACACTAAACAGGACTAAATAGCACTCCATGGGGGAAGACAAGAAACCAACTCAAGGCAGCACTGGATCCTAAAGGAAGATGCAACATTAGAGATTAATGAGAGAAGAAAGAATAAAAGTAGCTGAGCAGGCTTTAATGTAATAATGCTGCGATGCAGTCATGTGCAAGGACACTGTCAGCCTCTGCAGAGGTACAATGGAACTATTAGCATGTTGTCAGTGTCTCTATATTTAGAAAACCATTTAATCTCAATATTCATTCCATAGCATGTGACAGCACTGGAGGCCCACAAACCCTAAAAATGAATATTCCTCATGTGAAATAGAGGGAACTGAAAGGTCTTTCCTAACTTTTGGTCAAGAATCCTTAACCAAAACTGTAGTTGGCTCAGTCTTGCAAAAGTATCATAAACATTCCCAGCCAGGTACAAAATCCATATATTCAACATTAACCTGGCACAGATGTAAAATAAATGAGAAATAATTTATTCAGCTACACAAGAAAACATCATTTTCCACAGCTAATGTACTTCAGCAAGTCTTGATCAATCTAATTGTACCCTGTCACGCAGAAATGCCACTATTAACTTTCCAGCCTGTGCACAAATTAACACGACCTAGCCACCAAGCACACAGCACCAGTAGCTACAATAAAGCTGAGCACAAGGTCTGCACTCCTGTAGAGAAAACTGGATGCAACTAACATCTCATAATAGCTTCATGTCTGGAGCAAGGCCTGAGGTTCTTAATCTAAAGTCTAACAGAGCATATTTTTATTCTACAGGGAGTTAAGAGCATTCTGTAGAAAAGGGTAAGAAAGGTTAACAATTCCTTCATGCACATCTTATCAGCCCTGTGCTCCACACAAATCACTGAGGGCTTTGAGAGCATGAAAGATCAGGTCTTCAGGTCAATGGCAAGTTTAAACTTTGTGGAAACAGTGCTAAAAAGTCAAAGTGTCTGTCCATGCTACAGAGCTTTCCATTTGCTCTCATTTGTGAGTGCTACATCACATTTCTTCAGTTAAGGTCTCTTCTCATCAAGGAAGCTAGAATAGTATTCTTCTTTTGCCTAAACCTCTCTTAAAATGCATTACAATAATCTTTTCAGTTACTAATACATGTGTGTTTTAAGTAACATAGCTGCACAGAAATAGTTCAGGCACACAGTAACTTCAGCTCTTCATGGTGTGTCATGGTACACTACTTAGATTTATTCATTGAGGTAATTGCAATATGGTGCTAACTAACAAGTGTCACTGCTGCAAATAAATTTCACTGTCTCCTCTCCCCGTCTTCTACTTCACACAAGCAGGTTTTGTCCCTTTACTCATGCCGAGTAGTTAATTGAATTTAGTCTGGGCAATAAATGATGCCCTTTGCATTATCTCTACATACATTTGGAGAACTTGAAATTGTTCTGGATGCAACAGGTGCAAGAACCTCTGACAGATTTATAAATATTCCCCATGACAAACCATGTAGCTGCTACACAGCCAAGATCATCTCACTGCATTACACTAGACTGGAATAAGTTACAGTCCTTACCTGAACATAGGTGTGCCTTTGTCTTTCTGTATTAAATATGACATATTTCTCCTCAACCTGGGTTGTTTGCATCACCCAAAGGACAACTAAATCGCTTTGCACAGCTTTGAGCTACAAACACTCAGGGGCAGTCCCTATGAGTGATTTACGGCATAAGAGGAGCTCTTCTGGGAACAAATGTGTCTTTGATCTATAGGTAGGATGTGGCAGTAGGCAGCCATCCATAACACTCATAACATGGATGCGGCTTCTTGCAGCAGCCAGCTCTCTACACATGAGTAGCAGGTGCCTGTGATCAGAAAATGAAAAAAAAATCCTACTGCTGGTGAAGCAAAAATGTGGATATGTGGTGCTGGAACCAGAACAGATCAGAGTGAATCAAACCATTGTGCTCGCCTCTTTCAGTCACCGGCTGGTAACATAGATGGACCCATTGACTCAGTTCTGCTCTCTTGTTTCTGTTAAAAGCCCTACTGACATTCAGAGGTTCACATGTGTATTAGTGTTATCAGTCAATGCCCCAAAGCACTGTATATTTTTAAAAAACCCTTATTTTCAAAAATTGACTTTACTGCTGATATTTTCAACCAGGATTTATGAATACTTCTGCTGGAGTAGGAGTAGTACTGGATTCTGATATCATTATCTTGGAAATAGATCCACATGCTGAATGTTGTCTCAACCAACAGATCTGTAACCATAATGATTGATTCTAATACTTTTGGGAGTGTTTACGTGATTATAAAACTGCCGCAAGGTAAGCTTTCAAATATTACAACACCAAAGTAATGCTCTTATGAAGTATCAATATAAAAGGTTTTTTTGAACCTTGTTTTATAAGGTTCAATTCATTTAAGTGGGAATTTTTTTGCAGATATAATCTCAATGAGTGGAATACTGAAAGCTCTTTAAATCAGTTGATTTGTGATTTAATGCTGCACTAGCAAAAAGAGTTTTAGTAAATAAAATACCTGATAGAATCTGGCTGTAAAAGGAGAAGGACACTATCTTTGAACTGAGCATTCAAAGGACACTCAAAAAAAGTCAGTGAAACTCTTAAAAGAATCTGGTTATCGCAATTTTTTTGTTTTGTTTGCTTGGTTGTTTGTTTGTTGTTTTTTCTTTTCCTGCAGTAGAACATTTGAGCACATAAGCAGTACCATACAAACAGCCATAGCTAGGGCATAACTGCTTGTCACAGCACCTGTAAATATTAATGTGATTGACTTCCTTTTGTTGCAGGATGTTGCTCCACATGTATCCTTGGACCACATGGAAAACTGAAAGCTCAAGAACTGCATAGGTTATAAATTAAGTGAATGTAATCACTTTTCTCATATGCCCTGGTGTAGGAGAAGAGCTTGTGGTTGATTGTAAGAGGAACATTCTTCTAATAATGAGTGGTGCAGTTTCCTTATCTATAGTCACCTATTGATAAGAGCTATACTAGGTAAAGAGAAATAGGAGAAATTAAAGGTTTGGTACCTATCATCTTTCTTATGAAAATTCCACCTCATGTATCAGCCAAGACACACAGCTGGGATGGCAGGAATATGTGCAAAGTCATACACTACCAGGACTCTGGGGGTTGTAGCACAGAACCTAGTTCACTGTCCTCATTTGGAGCTGAACTGGACCTTAGACAGGAACATAAGGAAGAAGAGAGGTTTATAAATAACTGCACATGTCCTTCATACATGTGTTCCCAAAATTACCATCACTCACATGAGTGGTCCTACTAAATCCACAGTATCATTTATTGCTCACAAAAGAAAAGCCCATTAAATCCACAGCATTACCTATTGCCCACAAAATGAAAACCCATAAACCACTTGACTATCTAACCTGAGGGATTTTATCATCTGTGAAGCCTTGGACAAGCTAAGAATGACATGGCTCTGAATTAATTACTCCTCTGTAACTCTTCTCATCACTTTTCGCATGTAGACAAATGTCAGTATTTACAAGATCAAGTTCTTAATTGAAAATGTTCTCTGCCAACTCATGCAGCCACCAACAAAACCAGAGATCTTATATCAAAATATTTTAATGATCCTTTAAGAAGCAAAACATGATGTCACATATTGCCACCATCCTGAGATTGTGCTTTGCTACAAGTAAACCAATAGCCAGGAGTTTCAGAGTTTTCAAATAATCATTACTTTGTATTTTAAAAATGATTACTCAAAATTCATAAATGTAGGAGTCACTGTGTGAAAAAATCAATTCCTTTTGTCTCCAAGTGTAAAATATTTCTCTATTGTAATAAAGCAGTTTAATGCTCACAAAATCACATCAGATCAAATCCAACACAGAACTGCTGAGATACACAGAAATTGTCTTCCTTAGGATCATCACCCTGGAATTAAAACAATAAAATATGTTATTGATATTCCGTGCATAGTAGAAAAACTGCTTGCTATACTTGAAATAAGCAAATAGCTCACTCTTCTGCGTATGCACTGCACCCTCTGCATCTGCTTTTTCATCTTTATTTCAGACTCTGAGTCTGTGAGATCTATTACACAGAATCATCAGCTCACAAAATTCTCCTGGGTAAGCTGGACTGCTAGTGTCTGGTCTAGATCAAGCATCTGTTCTTTCTGAAGGAGGACTCCTTCATTTGAATAACCCCAGAATTGCTCACACCTACGCCACCCTCTTCAGGCTTTCTAAGCTAACCAAGGCTGGGTCTAACCAGTATCTTCATGGGAACACATCCACTGCTAATCTGAATATGGAGATGTTCTAGATTATATTATCTTAACCATATTCTGAAATAGCTAAAGATTGAAATGATTCTGTGTCTTCAACAGGACAGTTCTGCTGTGGAGAACCAAACAAAACCATTCTAGATCTGTAAACACTTTTTCATTTGAATTGAAATCTAACATAGATTCTAATTTGATTTAATCTATATTTTTCTATTCTGGTAGGTATTAACTGAAACAGAAGCAACCCATCTCGACCTGTTTCATTACTGAGATTACTCTTAATGCTTAACTTAGTTCACTGAATGCATGAGCAAAGTGTGTGCTTAAAAGCTGTACTGCATAGGTGCTATTGCATAAGACTTTCTTTTCAATATTACATATATGTAATAATTTCATGCTGAATATTGTTTGCCCAAGTCAAGGATAGGCTGAAATCTGTCAGCCTGACAGGAATCTAGAAGAGTCCTTATTTTAAAATGTGGTATCATTTTTCTCAAAGTAATTAGAAGTGAACTGTGGGGTAGTTCATATTTCTGCAGCTACACTGAGACACCACAAGCATAAAAGAATTTCAGTAGAATTTAAGCTCATGTTGATATTCTACTCTTATAAATAGGTTATGTATAACTGTATTTATCACTTACTTGGATTGTAGCAAATTTCAAGCTTAAAAAAATATCACATGCTGACAGAGTTTGGAACAAAACGATTCTCTTTGATCTTAATTCCTGAGCAAGTAAGCAGACAGCCCCCTGCCCTACAGGATGCTGATCTGCTAGTTCCACCTCGAGTGGAGGGAGTCACTGCTGCTCTCTCTCAGAAATAGATGGCATTTTATTGTCTGGTTGGAATTAAAAAACCCTATACCTAATTTTTACTTTCCAGATAAGATACACTCACACAGAGTTGAAGGTTCATCAGTTCTTACTTCCTAGTCACCGGCACACTTCCGCTCAGCTTCTCCTCCCTCAGTCCTTCTGCTCAGACAATTGAGCAATATTTTCTTCCCCAGGTTCAGAGTCTCAGTTTCATTCTTTCTTTTCACGTGTTTTTTGTTGACTGACTCCTCTGAGGAGCTGCTTAATGTTATTGTTCTGTATATCAAAAAACTACATACCTATCTTCCATGCTGTCTTTTTCTGGCAAACAGAAAACCTGCTGGATTCTTGGTTAGACAAAATCTGCATTTTAACCAGGCTTCTGGGCAATCAAATTTATGCCAGTCTGATTAATTTATCATCTGACAATTTTTCTAATCAGATTTTTCTTTCTATTTTTAAATATGAATCAGGTCATTTCCCCTCCTTGAACTTATGTTTACTTAAAGCTAATGACATGCCCTTCAGGCTTATCAGGTTAAAGCAATGAACAAACAAGACTTCCTTCAGCTGCAGGGCCATAGCAAAAATGATGTGGTAATTTAATACAAAATAATAAAGACCATTATTTTAATTACATTTCAAGATTCTGCTGATGTTGCATTTTACATTTTACCCTTTGTGATAGATATGCACCTACTGTAGTGAAGGCATGTACACATCTGTTGAACATGACCATGACCAAATACCTGCAGGAGCAGATATTAAGGCAGATGGAATTTTCAGGTTGGGGGACTCTACAAGGCTCTCACATCTGACAATTCTTCCTGTCCAATAAGAAAAGTTCACCTTTTCAATGGCAAGGATGGTGTTTAGGAGCAATATTGCCAAAAACAATTAACTGGGATGCAGTTATACTCTCCCTGTAAGTGCCTGCAGCAGAGCAGCTTCCTTCACTTCCTATTTACAGCAGCAAACCTTTGTGTCCCAGTCCTGTGTGAGAAAAATTCTGCCTGAGCCTTTTATGGGCACCCAGAGGTGTAAGGAACCTTCAGATACCCAGTAACAGGAAGAACACAAAAGGGAAATTGAAAAGAGAAAGGAGATTGTTCAGCTTTTAGAAAAGGTTATCTTCAGTGAAATACAGTCATTATAGAATTTCAATTACCTAACAGTTGATAATACTAACAGAATGGTAGCTCATACTGAAAGCATTTAATTTCTTTGGTTTTCTCTTTGGAAATATAAGTGTAAATTAGGGCAGCACAACTTATTCTTCTTGTGGCATTTTTTTCTTTACAGCTTATTTTGCAAACTTAGCCACATAAGTGATTTTCAGTCTATCAAGCAAGGACAGCATTTAATTAACAGATACAGATACTTAAACATTTTTGTGGCTTCTATCTACTTCTCTCTAGAGTAAGTATTTCTAAAGAGCTGTCTTTCATTTTCTTAGCTGATGCAGTTACTACAATTAAAATTACACAGTATGTCTCCACGGATTTATATTACAGGAATAATAAATACAATGGAAACTGTTGGGTATAAACAGCTTAGTGACTAAGAAAAATACATTATGTATTTTTTAACCTTTCCAATATACTGCAACTTTTTACAAGCAAAAAAGCACACCTTTGCCACATGAAACTGCATACATACAATTCACCTCCTCCTAGGTAATCTCCTGCCATGGAATAGGAGAATGGATTCACTAGATGGATTCTAGGTCCCTCCTCAAAGGTTTTATATTATTCTAATAATCTACAAGAGCAGTTTAGTTTCGTATTTCTTTTAAAAAACCTGAAACTGAATAAAATTGTGCCTTCTTGGTACTGATAATTTCCTATTTTAAAACTTGGCATTCTCTGACAATAAACCAAGTGTGAATGTATCTTTGATAGCATGTTTTCTAGATATCAACAAAGGATATTTTCAAATACATT
The DNA here is from genome assembly GCA_035583135.1 of Lophotriccus pileatus. Classification (NCBI taxonomy): domain Eukaryota; kingdom Metazoa; phylum Chordata; class Aves; order Passeriformes; family Tyrannidae; genus Lophotriccus; species Lophotriccus pileatus. The sequence goes on along the minus strand of JAWWES010000081.1, from coordinate 19,591,929 downwards.
TCAGAATCTACCCAGAAGAAAAGCCCATAGCTTTTAAACTTAAAATTTCTGGCTTGAACAAGATGATGCAATTTTAATTTATTTAACTTGAGTAATACAGTCATGAGATTACATCAGTAAAATTAAAGCATATTCTGTACAATGGCAGTTCTATTGTACACGTCACTTACTGTCATATTAACTCGAACCCCCTGGAAAAATGGAGTTCTCTGAAAGGCAAATCTGACGACAGTATTGTGAGCTCAGGAATTTCTGAGTTAGCTTAGAAGACGAAGGAGTATTTATACAAATTGGTCTTATTTTGTCAACAGGGCAAATCAAGATTGAAAACATGTTGAAAAATCTTTTCAGAGTCATCTGTAGTCTGTACACAGTAAATTGGATCAAGGTCAGAGGCCAGACTGTGCTGCATTTCTCTGAGGCAATACACAGAAGGTAGAGGTCCAAGGGGGATGGGGCAGACAGAAAGGACAGAGGAAAGGGAATGACAATTCATCCCATATTTGAAACTCCCAGATTCTGAACTGCCTCAAGGTAAAATCCTCAGCAAGATCTGCTGTAGTGTATAGCAGCTTCCTCACTGCTGCAGTGTATAGCAGCTTCTTCACTGCTGCCCACAAGCTGTTCTGCAGGATGCAAGAGTACACTGCTTTGATTTTTACCATTTTTTTTTAACAAGAGGGAACAAGGCCACATGCATGCTACTCCTTCATGGAGCAATCTTAATCCTTACTCTGCTCTCTGTATACTTCTGGAGAGGCTGTGCCAGGATTAGGTGTCTTTTCGTGTAGATCACAATATGTGAATGTTTTTAATAAAGCAATTCTCAAAGGGGGCTGGTTCCTGGGAACTGATACCAAAGCAAACACAGGTTTACAGAGACATGTATATGAGATAAGGTGACAGTACTGACTGTCTGTTATTTATGGGGATAATCTGTATTTGCCTATGCTTTCCATCTAATGCTCAAAATTAGAAAACATTTCTCAACTCTGTGATATATATTTATTCACAAAGTTCCAAACTTTCATTTATTTAGGAACACAACCTCCATGGACTGTAAGGTAGAAATGCCTCTCTAAGGAAGAACAGACCCTTGACTCATTACTGAAATAAAGACATTTTATGTGGTAAGAATAGGACCTACCTTTTTAGTCTGATTCACATTTACCAAACTGCAACTTCAAAATGCCTTTGCCATGAAGCTGAAGGATCTGGTTGTATTCTTTGGGCATTGCATGGAAGCCCGGTTTAGGCAGTTGGTTGTCGTAATAGTGGTGGCTGATTGGCATCTTCTCTGTGGATTTTGAGAAAGGCCAGAAGCCATAGAGCTTCACATTCTCACATAGCTCAAGAGCAGCACTAGTGATCATAAAACCAGATGACAACCGGTAGGCTTTCACACCCTTAGTTCTCCAGAACTGGGCAAGACTTTTCAGATAAGTGGGATGAAAAAATATTGCCCTTTGGGTTGCTTTGAACTCTTTCAGAGTGTGATATACTTTAAAAGAAGTGGCTGTGTTGCTTCTGAAGGAAAATGCTGGCAGTAAGAGAAAAGCATCTCCATAGACGGCAATGTTTTCCAGAAATTCTGTCTTCTTTTCATTTAGCTTGTTGTATCTGCAAAATACAACATTTTAGGAATGGAATGTACTATTGATATAAATATTACAGACCAAAACAGTACAAATGCATTAGCACATACAAGTTATTAACCCTGCTGCACCAGTTTAGCCTGTCTACACTGCAAATTTATACCATCCTATTATATGATGTTATATGTGCAGTTATGAAAATCTGATTGTTGTATAATAAGAACTCACTATGCAGGACTGGATTGGCAACACAGGAACTACTGATACAGAACAAAATCACTGCTAATGAGACAAGGACCTGTTTACAGAATTGATTGATTCAAGAAATTTCAAAGGAGAATGCAAAAAAGATACTGTATTAATACTTCTATTTAAAACTATATGCACTGAGATATGTACTGTATATTTCTTACATCAATAGGTATACAATAATCTCTCTTCAGAATCTGTGTGTCTGCCCTGTGTGGAAATACAAGGATGTATGTGAGCAGTCTTGGAGTGTTAAAGTGTGCTCAAGTTTTGCAGTGTTTTATTTGCATTTGATATACTCTTAAAAGAGATAAAAATACAGGCATGTCTGTTTATCTCCTTTGACTACCAAGGGAACATATGGAGATCTAGAAAAACTTAGAGCTCTAACTTCATAAATGAAGAGCATTCATTCTCAGCTGCTTTTGGTTCCCAACAACCAACAAAGAGACTTAGCTCTCACTACTGGATAATTCAAATTTGGTGCTCCCAAATACTGAATAGTGAATTCACAAGTTATTAAAGAAGAGATACAAGAAGGGGCATCACTCAGCTCACGTCTTCTATAGATCTGACTATTCTGAATCACCTGAACTTGTACTTGCACCACCTTCGGGATTCAAAGCACAGAGTCCTTTTTCTAGGGAGTTGTCTATTTGAGCAGTCTATTTTCACTTTTTAAGGGCTACCAGCAGAAACTGGAAAAATTGGTTTCATTTCCCTTCACAACTTGAGTAGGTTCAAATTCTCTTCTCATGCAGTACTTCAAGACAGAGGACAGCAGCTACCGCCATTTCCATTCAAAACCCTCACAGAGGAGTTATCAGCTATCTCTTGCACAACTGAATTCGTGCAAGGAGTGATACACCCCTTCTCAGCCTGAAGGGGTTTAAACTTACAGCTTCTGCTTCCCAGAAAAGTGCAATTATCACCAGACTCTGAAACAAAATGAATGAGAGAGACTCAGGCCCTCCTGTTGACCCTGAGCCTCTGTGCATGCAAGAGTCACACAGCCAAATCAAGCAAGAAACGCCTGAGCCTATGTGTAGGAAAAGTGGCTGAAGGACAAATTTCTGGCCTCTCCTCTAAGAATTTCTCTGGTTTTACTCAGTGTAAAAAAGAGCCCCCAGGACAGAATTCAGATGTCTGCTCTTCCTTAGCTAGAAACCTGGACAACCCAACTTTGTCTCGTTCTCCTTTTCAGCTCTGCCACTGTAAGGAGAAGTGTAGCCCAGCTGCATTAGGACACATTAGAACTGTGTTTTTCTCCAAGAGAGTTTGCCTACATCATACACCCTGACAGATACAGTTCAAATGCAGATTAATCTTAACAATAATAACATCAGAGGAACCTGGTATGCAAACACAGAACTAGAAATCACAGGGCATAATGTCAGAATAGGTCTTCTGAAAGACGAAACAAACTTAGTTCTGCTAAACAGTACCGAGTTGCTTCCTGCTCATTCTTCCACAGCATTTACAGTCTTCTCTGAATATTTAAATAAATAATTTTTTAAAATGCTAAAGTCCTCTTACAATCTCATTTCATCCTTACACAGGTTTAGCTCCTATTTCCTTAAGTGTAACTCCTATTAACTCTGGTGTGCCTTAATTTGGCTAAAAAATGAATTATTCCGTGGCAGAACACTTTGATCAAGCCCAGACAAATCATGGATCAGGTCAGTAATCACCAAGGTTGCTGAGTCACTGGACACTTTTCCTTCCTCATGTTCTTGTGCGGCCCTGCTCACATCAGTGAGCTAAATCTATTTTTGGGAAAGCAATAATTCATCTTCATTTAAATCAAAGAGGTCCAGGTAAGCATTAACGTAGTTAGTACTCAATCCAAAAAATGTAGTTATATCCCTGAATCAATGAAAAATGCCTGTTAGTCATTCCTATCTACTCACTGTACTTTTTCCTTCTTCCTTTCAAGGTGAAAAAAAAAAGCTTTGCCTGATGTTGTCTTTTTGACAACACAGTTATGACAGGCAATAAGATACAATAAGATACAGTAAGATCAGTAAGCAGTAAATAACATGCCACAGCAGTCCTTTTCATAGATAAGCTGCAGTTCCAGCCTCCTGAAGATGTCAGATTGATCAGCTGGCCTTATTGGATTTTCTTTTCATCAAGAAGGTGAAAAAAAAACCAACAAAACCTCTGCTGAGAAAAAAGAGCATCTTTCATATGGATTGAGAAAATGGATTAGAGAAACTGGGCCTCCATTCAGGAAATAGCCTTCATCAAAACAGCCTCTAAGCATATTACCTAAGACTATATGCTTACAGTCCTACTGATAGAATCAGACATACATTTCCAGGTTTTCCCTATTTACGATTACAATTCCTTTCTAAATATTTGGAGTCATGAGAGTCATGGGGGGAAGAAGAAGAGGTTTGGGCCTACAATCATCAATTTTACTCTGCCATAAATTGTTGACTTGTGTCAGGCTCTTGCTAATCTGGGTATTGCTGACTCCTTTCTGCTACAAAAAAGGCCAGGTTTAACAGATTTCCATTTAGACTAGTACATATTTTACATGGGAACTAAGCCTTAATGAGGTAATCTGCATGCACTGCTCTCATGATGGTATCCCAGTGAATTTCCTACAAAATTTAAATCATGTCCAACGATTATACACCATTGCACAGAAACAGATTTGCAGCGGTACTCACTTCTGAGCTATGATACTCGGATTAACAGTCACAAGGTTTGTTTTATTGCCAACATCTTTGCTAATGCTTCCTGTGGTTGGAGGAAGGTTACACCTGAAATTGAGAAACATTTGCTTAAACAGATGTGCACCAGAAATGCTTTACAGTTATTATTTGCAAATTCCTCTCTTGTGCAATAACACTTTCACGTCAGCTCCCAGGGATGTCTAAGTACTTTACAAATATTAAATAAGGCTTACAGCACTTCTAGTAAAAATATTTAATCTACTGTACAGATGGTTAAAATAGGGCACAGAGAGCTCGTTTTCATAAATTGTACCGCAGACCAGGAGCACAGTTAAAATGCCAGAAGAAGTCAGTCTGTGAGTGCCCTACACCAGCTCCTAGGAAATACCTCTTGCCTAAAAAATGCATTTCTACTGAAAGTCTTCTACTGTGTCTTCTAACACAGTATAACTTCTAACAACAGTGTAACTTGCCCTATTGTAGAAACACTGATTTCTGTAAAATGTAAAACCAGCATTTTTTTAAAGTTGGTTACTTAGGAAATTTAGTATTTTAATATGCAGATTTCCCATTTTTATCACGACAGTTATCTAACTGGAAAGACCTTTTTTTAAAAAAAAAAGTTTTCAAAAGCCCAAATATTAGCCAAAAATAAGAAAAGGAAACAAAAACTAGCAGACTGGAACCTTCCTTCTGTTACTCTGTTCCCTTGTAGGAACTACAAAGTGTGACTCCTACTGATAAAGTGGGCCAAATTATGCTCTGATTTTCTCCCAATCTATACAGCAAGATAAAAAAACCCTACTTAAATAGATCCTTCATTTTTTAGATGAGTAACAGAAGGTGAGACAAATATCAGGACAGTTAAATGATTACATGCGTAAGACAAACCAAGGCTCAGTAAACCCTTTGTTAAACAAGAGGTAAACATGTGGCATTTAATACCAGTCTCCTAAGGGATCCTAAATGAATGACCATAAATTTCAGGTTCTGAGATGATCACACTTCACATCACTTCAGTGATGTGCACTGTGTCTTTGCAATTATAGATCATACATGTATCCATTTAGACTCCTCTTTATTTAGGAAGCAGCATTCTGAAAACTACAAAACAGTAGTATCCTTAGAGAGGTAGAAAGAAAGAATTGTAAAGATCCTTCCTCATTGCTACAAACTGGCATTGGTAGGCTTCCAAGCCTGCCAAGTTTCAGAAACACTGGACACATTTCAGTAAGAGGAAGCAGCTCTTACCTGAATACAAAGTCGGAACTATCGATTTCAGCTCCGCAGCTGGAATTTTTCAGAATGCCTCCATTTCCAACCACAGCACAGGTCTTGAAGGGATAGACTGAAAGAGGCGAAGACTGCAAACAAATAAAAAGACAAAGACAATGCCTTATAAATCTTTTGATTGTTTCTTCGTGTCAATGTGCTCCTGCAGGTTTAATCTGGTAAATCCCAGTAAAAGCATTCACCATTTAGGCAGACAAGTTTGGCAGACCTTGCAGCCAAGAGTAAAAAAGAGGCACCAATAGACTGCGAACTGCTACTTCTGTCATCAGAACTTTGAGATAATAACGCTGGATTATTAAAACTGGGTATCTTTTAAATACATTTAACACAAAAACTATGTAGTAGTGAATTGAATCCTTGAAAAGCTAAGGAACTAGCTTGTACTGAAGTTAGCTTAAATTTTAGCCATTTTCCTTTGCACTGTAACAGACTGGGGACTTTCACACAGTCATTGACTTTCTCAGCTAATAGAAGGTAACTTTGTAAATGCTCATCACTTGTGTCATCACACACTACATTTGAAGTAAACCAATGAATTTAGGGGAACCTGAGGATGTTGAAAAGGATAATGATGTGCTTCTGCTTAACTCATGGTGAATGTGAGGCCTCACTGACGAGGTTACTGTTTCTGGTGGTTCACCTCTCTGCTCCTCTTCTTGTTACAGCTTGCTGTCTTGCCGTGGGGAAGCTGAGTGGGAGGTAAGTGCATCCACTTGAGAACCAGCACAGACCACAACCTAGCAAATGAGTGTAAGTTGTTGGCTATTTCAGTTGACATTAATATAGTTGGCTGTTATCCCAGCCTCAGAAACCTTTCGTACATCTTGTTCACCCCCTTCTGCTGTGGGAGCACTGACATTCAACAGAGACGCCAAGAGTTGGGTAACTTTGACTGCAGAAATTAAACCCACTTGTAAGACTGAGTCAAAACTTGCTTATGGAAAGCATTATCCTTCCTCCTTCTCTCATCAGCTTGCCTAAAGAGAAGCAGGACGCAACACTGTTATGAACAAGACAAAAAGTGTGGGGAAAGCAGCAAACATCATGTTGCCTGGCAATGTATTACAAAACAACATGCTCAAATATTTTGTTCAATTTTGAAAGACAGTAGGAGAACACAAAGGCCAGACAACTCTGGCTAGCTTAGCACATATATGTGCACATAAAACACTGTTGTTCTCTTTTATTAAGTTTAAATTTGGAACCACTGTAACCTATATTGCAGTGAAGTCCTTAATGATTCACAGCAGCATTAGGAAGAACTACATGGTAGCTGGGATCTCAAAAATCAAGAATGCCAGAGATGGGAAAGAGGGCTCCCATGTGCTCTTAGTTTAGAGAAACCAAATACAACCTCTTTGTCTAGTCTCAAGAACTTGTATGTCTTTGTAAGGCCTGAGCTACAAAGTCTGATTCATTTTCTCAACCTCTGCTTTTGGCAAATGCCTCACCCCAGCGCGCAACAAAGCCGGTGAAAGGGCTGGAAGGAATTTCCTATGAGGAGCAGCTGAGGACTTTGGACTTGTCTAGTTTGAAGAAAAGGAGGCTGAGGGGCCTCATTGCTCTCCACAGCTTCATAAGGAGGGGAAATGTTGTGGAAGGTGCTGATCTCTTCTTCCTGCTATTCAGTGATAGGACACATGGGAATGGTTCATAGCCACACCAGGAGAGATTAAGACTGGATTTTAGGAAGCATTTCTTTACCAAGAGAATGGTCAAACACTGGAATACGCTTGTGGTTGATGCCCCCAGCCTGTCAATGTTTAAGAGGTATTTGGACAATGTTTTTAATAACTTGCTTTAAGTTGGTCAGCCCTGGATTGGTCAGGCAGTCGGACTAGATGATTGTTGTAGGTCCCTTCCAACTGAAATGATTCTATTTCTATTCTATTCTATTCTATTCTATTCTATTCTATTCTATTCTATTCTATTCTATTCTATTCTATTCTATTCTATTCTATATTGTGTTTACCATCAAGATAGTTTTCATAAATTTTATGCCAAGATGGTACCAGAAATGGCTTGGGTATATGAAGAATATGAAATGTTCTTCCAGACTGAAATGCCTTTAAAAATGGGAATGATAAAAGCAAGGCAAACATTTTCAGAATATTCATTCCCGAATTCAGCTGACTGCCAAGCTGGGCTGTAGCTTGTGTTCTGTAGCAACTCTACCTCTAATCTGATCTATGATACCCTGTCCATGCCTCCATTATGGCAGAGGAAGGCTGAAAAAAAAAATCTTGCAAGGTGAATAAAGAGATGCATACAGGGTCTGATGGGTCTTTTCCAGAGGAATCAAAGCAGCTCTATTACTAGCCCAAAATATATATATATGATACTTTAATTATAGTAACAGGTAAAGATACAGTTCTTACCACAGGCAGCATCCTAAAAATGTCCTCTGTAATGAGGATGGTCTTTTTACTGTCCACTTCATAACTCATGTTACTTCCCAGTGGGCTGTTGTTTTGAGAAGCGATAAAATTGTGAATTGCATCACAGCAGGAAGCTAATTCTGACCTGCAAAAAACCCAAATAAAACCTGCTCAAAGACAGGCAAATAAGTAGGAAAGTGATGCTGGAGAATTAGATCAATGAAAACCAGTTCAAATTAACAAAAGCAACAAAAGCCTATATGAACCTTCTATAATGTAATTTCCCTTGACTTGCTTTGCAGAGCAAGTCCATTTCACAGCAAATGTTCAGAAACCAATCAGACCAAGAACTTACACTATTTTTCTCTCTTGATCTCCTTTTCCCACCAAGAAAAAGTTGTAGTCAATCTCCTCCACATTTTTAATTGCTAAGATTATTATAGAAACACTGAGAGACTTCAGTTCCCAACATTAACAATGTGATTTCAATCAACATAGAACAAGTGACTATAAGAAACTAGAAGGCTGAAGAAAGAAAAAACCAATGAAATGAAAGAACTGATGATGAAAGGTACTGGAGATAGTACTTGGTGAACAGCTAGATGGTTGCCAGCCAATTAATTAATAATTAATTTCTGCAACTGTTCAGCACAGTTTCCTGTGCTCATTATCAGAGATGTTAAATAAACTAGATCACAACTGCCTCATAAAGAAGACAGATACTTTTGTGATAGAGGAGCCTAGCTGCTCCCCAAAACACCAACCAGAAGTCCTTAAATAAGTAAGAGTGCAAGGGATTCACTCAAACTTTTTGTGTGAGTGAAGACTACATCTTACAATTTCTCTTACCTCCAAACTATCACTCATCTTACAATTTCTGTTACCTCCAAACTTATGAAAATATTATGTGTGCAAATATCTTGCATTATTAACAGTGAAATGCAGTGCAAAGCCCCATCAGACCTTTGAAATCAGACCTAAAACACTGTAATTCATTTTGCTTTAGGCAACAATGTTCCCTCTGCTGCCACGGGATCTGATTTTCAGACTGTAAGGCTGAAATATTCATGTCCAGACATTATGTATCAATTGTTAAGACATAGTTTTCTCACTGGGTGAGATACTAAGAGAATTACTGACAATTTAGAGAAGAAAATACATTTATAACAGAATTGCTTGGAGTTTTGAAGAAGATACCACAGCAGGGAAAAGACAGTAATTCCTATCCTAACAATTAAGTTAATTGGAAAGAAAAATCCCTAAATTTACAGTTAGAGTCAGAGGAACAGAAAAGTTTTATTTCATACTTTTTCAGTGAGTAAGGTAGAACAAACTGTTGGAACTAGTCAAACATTTCAAGACAAATCCTAGGTAAGCTCACTTTAATAGGGTAAGACACAGGAAAGAGAAGTTGCTTCATTTCCCTTTATCAACGATGTAGACAAATAAAATATTATAATAAGAAGAATATAATTTTATTTCTGATGGAGATAAAACAGAAGAAGAGCCCAAGCATTATGTTTCCTGGAAGACAGGGAACAGAATGAACAGGTTTGGGATAACTCCTAGTCTCACATCTCTTGGAAAAATGTTCAAAATAAGGGGGAAAAAAAAGTTTGGGAAGGTTGGTTTGATTCATATATAAAACACCAAAAGAAAGAAAAAAAAGAGTAACATTTCAATAGTCAGATGACTTACTGGCATCTATAAGCCCACTCTGAATACTGAGCTCTGAAACTCCTTAAAGACAAAGTTTCTAGATGTGTGAGGAACACTAGGAATAACTGAGTGCTGGGAAGGCACAGATCTGAAATAACTGTACTAGGAGAGTAACTAGAAAATGTTAATCCTGAGAGAGGATTATACATATTACATCGAGTAGGGTTCAGATTTCCACAAACTGCATTCTGCTCCACCCCCTGAATTCAGTGAAGGCACCACCAAGCCTCACTACCCCTTTCCAGCACCCTGGGGCTGCCCCCATCCTGTCTGTGGCTCAGGACTCTACTTCAACCCTCCAGAACCATCAGTCCCTGCCCCAGCAACACCACAGCAGGGCCAGTCCCCAGTTGTGTCCATCCTGTCCCCAGGGACGTGGACATGCCCATGCCCAGGGCTAGGGCTGACCCACTCCTGGCCAGGGTGGGATGAGTCCAGCTGCCAGTTCCTGCTCTGCTGCCCAGGTTACTGTGTTGCATCCCACACCCTGTCCCTCAGGAAGAAGACATCTCTTACTATTCCCTGGCACTCACACGGAGATGAGAAATCACATAACCCATCACTTTTATTTGTTTGTTTGTTTGTTTTCTTAAAGCTAAATGGAGCAGGCCTAAATATTATCTGTGTGAACCACGGGACATTCAGAGGAGAAGGAATAATGCCAGAAGATTCTTGACAGCTTTAGTAAAACAGCTGTTTTGGTGTGATGGTTACCAGACCCTGAAAAAGCAAACTGATTATAGATATCATTCATTAATAATGATGACAAGTTTTTGCTTTTTATTACTCATTCCACAAGAACAAGTGCTTCAATAAAAGCAGAAACAGTCTGGAAGAAAAACAGATATTAGAATTAATATGAAAGTAATTGTTTAAATTAATATTATGGATCCACTGAGGAAGTAAAACATAGCCAGGCTAGTTCAGAAACACAGTAAGAACAAGAGAATACATACTGATTAATGACATATATTCTTAGAGCACATGTGCTAAAAATTCGGTGGTAACAATAGAAACCTTATTTAGATCAAATCATGAAACAGAATCCCACTGTGCCCAAGCATCCCTGTGCAGAGCTCCAGTGGGAATGCCCGTAACTTGCAGACAGCAATACCCACTGGCAATGTATTTAGCAGTCTGTTCATACAGGATTTTGTACAAGCTGTTACATGTGGTAATCTAAAACTGACAGTAAACAATGAGGAAGGGGTAGAGACTGGGCAGTTCAAGCAATTTATTACTGCAATCATCATCAGGGTATTAATGTCATATGTGATCTCTGTCATCAGGTGATGACACCCCTAAAAAGCATGTACTTCATAAGATTAAGATATATATCATACAAGCCAATTGTTTTAACAAGTGCTATATGCAAGGTGTTGCAAAGCCAAGAAAACATTTTAACTTGTGTACCATGCCACCTGGGGAGAGTGAAACTGTTAAAATCTACTGTACAAAGAAATTCCTAAACAGATGGTGGGATAAGAAACAAGGGGCAGAATCTTAACAGCATCAAACAGTACTACCTTAAAGTCAAACTCTGTTGTTTGGGGTTTTTTTTGGGTTTTTTTTAGGAGTAGACAGTGGTCTATGTTGCCTGTTCTGACAAGGAGAAAACACTGAGAAGCAGCTCTTGGAAGAAGGGATGTTGCTACACAGGCTGAGCATCCACCTCAGATACATGTTGGAATAGGTTTGTAGATTACAGTAAGAAGGTTTAAGTTCCAGATTTTAACACAGACTGGGAGGTTGCCCTCGAACAAAGTGTTTTTATGATCCAGTCACAGCATCAGCAGTCCAGAGGAAGGAAGTTAACTTTCCTCACAGTGGCTAGTATGGGGCTATGTTTTGGGCCTGCGCTGAACACAATAATATAGAGATGTTTTTATTATTGCTAAGCAGGGCTTACACAGAGCCAGGACCTTTTCTGCTTTTCATACTGCCACACTTGTGAGGCAATGGGAGGTTGGGAAGAAATACAGCCAGGACAGATGACCCAAGATGACCAAGGGGATATTCCATACATAAGACATCATGCTCAGGATACAAAACTGGGGAAAGAAGGAGGAAGTAGGGGAAGCAAATGACATTTGTCTTCCCAAGTAACTGTTACGTGTGACAGGGTCCTGCTCTCCTGGAGATGGTTGAACACCTGCCTGCCCATGGGAAGCATTGAATTAATTCCTTGTTTTGCTTGGCCTGTGTGTGTGATTTTTGCTTTCTCTATTAAACTGTTTTTATCTCAGCCCATGAGTTTTCTTGCTTTTATCCTTCTGATTCTCTCCCTGAACTGGTGCGAGAGTGAGCGAGTGGCTGCGTGGGGCTTGGCTGCTGGCTGGGGTTAAACCACAACACTAATGCCAAAAGTACCAAGAGGCTTTGATTCATCCTCCTGCAGTAAGTGGGATGATTTTCAGAACATCTTCTTTCACTAGAAATGCTTAGCTAAAGTAATTTTGTTCCATATATATTTTTAAAATATTTTAGTCAGATACATACCTGGTGTGAAAAGGCACTTGCTTTTACACCCAGCTTTACACAGCTTTGTACTTTGGGACATTGGAAAGAGAGTGTACCACTGAACTAGTATACTCCAGCCTACAGCTGGATCACTGGACCAACACAATTAACTGTGATTCTCAGGGGATTGTAGTACCCCCACTGGGATTTGAGCCTGCAGAGTCTGATGAAACTGGGTGAACTTAATAGTACTTCTTTGTGTAGACTACACTTCAGTGCGACACCAGTACCTGTGGATCTGGGGCCAGAGAGCAGTCGTCGTTGCTGAGAACAGTGTGAAATATTTCACTGGACTAAACTGAGGTGGGAGGAGGGGAAAATGGATGGAGATGGACACTGCAGAAGTATCAAATTATTCAAAACACTGTTCAAAATAGTAGAAGATCAACTGTTTTCTAAGGTCTTGGTGGGGAGAGTGAGGAAAATAATTCTAATTTGCTCTAAAAAACCCTCAAGTTCAGTATTAGGGAGCACACTGAAACAGGTTGCCTAAGCAAGGTGCAAAGTTTCAACAACTGGAATATTTTAGTAGATACCTGGACAAACCTTTTTGAGTAATGGTCTAAGTCCATTCGATTCTAAGTCACCTTTTACAAACATCTATAAAGTGAATGTTTGTTTGCAAAAAGAATATCATATCAGTCAGCCCTGTTATAAAGCATTTCCACATTATTGACACCAGCAATGCTTATACAGACATATCTCCTTGTGCTTTTTCAGTTACCCAACACACCAAAACATCACACAAAAGAGATAACCAAAACCAAAGTAAGATCAGCAAATATTTAAAGCTGTAACTTCTAAAGCCTGAAGCTAATGTGTATTTCACAGCACAGTTTGTAATGTCATTTGAATAAAGGGCATTAAGGAGACAAAAGTCTTTGGATTACTAAGAACCAGAAAAAGCCTGAGCTTGCCTAACAGCTTGTTTTAACAGTTCACGTGGCTTGGCTATTTCTAATCATTAGTTCATGTGAGCTATTATACTGTACAGGTGAGGACATCAAAGACTTCGAGTTTTCATGCTGAAGAGACTGTCATGACAGTAGAAGAGCTCACAAAAAATTCCACTATATAACAGCAAAATTTCAAGGGCACAACTACAAACAGCGAGACTACCTTTTATCTATGTCCACTGCTGTAATATTTTATAATGAGCAAGCAATTATTTATTTTACTTCACTGGGGGCTCTAGACAACGATACAGGTTTCTCCAGGCCCTTGTCAATCCAAGTCAAATAGCACCAAAGTACAGCGAGGCTTATTATGACATATTACAAACTTTTAGAAAAGAGTGGTTAAATTTGATATCTGAAATAGAACACGTTGAAGAGGAATGCTACACTGACAGCCTTTGAACTGTCTATATATGAAGTAACATCATAAATGTCTAAGACAATGAAAGCCAAAAGGGTTGCATGTGAAATCAAGGCTGAATATTTAAAAAGTGTAATAAAATTTTCAAACCAAAGACTATTTAAAGAGTCTGCCATGAAGACATAATTAAATCAGACTGATCCAAAATTAGGTTCTGCTTATAGGAATTCGCCAACCTTTAGAAAAGTATATAACAGTCTGTAGAGAAATTAAAAGATTCAACCATTTCTTCAAACTGTCACCAATTACTATCTCTCTACCTTCTCCTCTTTTGAAATAAAATATGTCTTCGAATATATAATCATTATTTTATACAATCTATTAAACCTGTGCAGCAAATGTACTCTTAAACCACACTGCAGACTCAGAGTTCTGTATATGCTTGTCAACTGGAAGATTTCAGAGATTACAGTGGAATTATTGATCTGTTTAGTGTTAGGAAAGCTATTGATTATGTGGTGGTGTGAGCTTATGTAAGCATAAATTGACTTTGCAGGGTATTTTATTTGTATTTCAACGGGGGTTCATGGCAGTACACAGATGTGATAAGCAATACTGTTATATAGGTTAGAGTATAGCTCATGACAAATTAATCTCTTCAAGAAGGATTGGGGCTTTTTTAATCTGCAAGAATGTTTAACACACACTTTTGGGAAGAGATACTGAAGTGGGAAAAGGGTAATAGAGGTCAAGTGGAATAAAAAGGAAGAAAAATAACAGGACCGAGAAAACGGGTTGAACTTTCAACTAGTCTTTTTAAGGCTCTGGGTTCTTTTTTTTGAAAGTAGTAATGTTTTCGTTTTTAGAAAAGTAAAAAATATTTGTTGTGGGGCAGGGGGAAGCAGTGTGCCAGCTAAACTGCAGAGTAACATCAGGAAGTTTAAAACTGTATTTTACACCTAGGATTTTCCTTCTCCCTTCATTATCGGATGCAAATAAGGTTTGTCTGGAGTGGTCTTTCCCAGGGAGAGGGCCCAGTATCCACAGCTCACATAGGGCTATTCCAGTGCGATACCACCCCTGAGGAACTGTTACATTGCTTTGCCAGGCTTCAAGCTCAGGGAGATAGCCCAGAAATACAATGCCCAGAGGCTTTTCTGAAACACAGCATCTGCACAGCTTTTCTTTCTCCATATCCTTCCTCCCCTCATTTTGAGGGCTGTTTTAACTATTTGGTAGCTTTCTGCAAAAACAGGAGTCACAACTATGTTGAAAACCTTCAGATTATTTGGCACCATGGGTGTAGAGTCCAAGTGAGAATAAATCAAGCTTAAAAGTCTGTAAAGTAAAGCGCCGTGAGGTGTAAAAGGCGATTACAGCTTGGACCTAATTGTGCTCTGTAATTTGTTGCCCTAATGAAACATTTCTTTTAAGTGGAAAACCTTTGAAGAATACTAATATAATAATTAATATTCAGGTTACCTAGGGAACCTGAGACTCTACTGAGTCTAGGCGAGAAAGGCCTTTGCAGAAGAAGCTACCCAGCATGGCTCTTTTTCCTGGAGCTTTAAGGATGACACTTCCAGGCAGCTGTGAGCTTATTTTCCTTATCTTTCTAAGTTTCTACCAAGTTTCTCTCTTAGAACCAAGAAATCCGAGAAGTTGCTCTGTCTAATACAAGCTAGAGCTGATGTAATACTGAAAAGGGAGGAAGAATTGAGGTGGACTTAGAAACAAAAACATAATGTGGAGATGTGTAGAACCATAAAGAACGAGAAAAAAAAATAATAAAAAGGAAACTGAATTTTGTAAAGGAAAAGTCTGAATAAAAAATTAGTTTTCTATATGTCCCTACCAGTAAATGTTGGAGAAGACTTTCCCTAAATCACAGTAGGACGCTTTTACACCACTTCTGGTATATCACCCTTACGAGCTTCTAACATAAAACCTCTTTAGCAACAACTAACAGATGCTACTGTGGGGCACAATAAATCTTAACCAGATTTCAAGAGCAATGAACCAAGTGCTTGCACTTGCTCCTCTGAGGGCAGCCTAAATCTGGCAATGCTGATGTCACCATTACAGACATTAAACTGAAGGGTCAGGGTACTGGTTTCCTGACAGAGGCTGGACAAAAATCAACCAGAGAAGAGTGTGGATATGAGAGGTATCAAAGAGAACATCATGGCTTGTACTTGCCTCCTGGTTCTTCCTGATTTTAAGAAATGTATGTGTAAATGTCACGTAGCTGTCAAGAACCACTGACCACTGTCAGATAGCAATCAAGCCCTCTACAGATCAGAGCAGCTTTGGAGAAAACCATTTGGAAAAGGCCAGCTCTCTGACAAAAAATGGACATAGTTTGCTCAGCTGCACGGCAGAAGTAGTAAAGGGTCGACCTGGAATCCAGCACTTTTCTCTCCAACAGTGAGTTGGCAAAAACACTGTACTTTGTGCCAGGCATGGGTGTCAGCTGTAACACTTTGGCCAAATAAGAAGACAAGTATTTCTTTCCTGCACTGCACTTCTAGTTCATATTCTTTTATTTCACCTGGATCTGCTGGGAGAGCTGCTTACAAAGAGGATGGATGTGTAACCATTGGCACACCATGCTGTCTTCTAGGAACATAAGAGTTACTGGCATAGATCACATATTCCTTTACTCCACTAGCAGTGTGATGGCAGTCAACAGCTAAAGCTGCAAAGGAAAACACAGGAAAGCTTCTCTGAAAAACTGACTACCCCAGGAGAAGCTGCTCTTGAACCTTATTAATTAGAGGTTAGTTTACGCCCTGAAGCATAAGACATTAAATCCCTTATAAATATGCATGTCTGTTCTTCAGAACTTCAGGATAATAGAGAGATGTCATAAAATTGACACCATGCCCGAGAAGCATCTAAGTGTTCACTCCATTTAACAGATGGGCAAACAGGAAAAGAAGTCAAGCAGCTTCTCTGCAGTCTAGTCAGCAGGCAGACTTCTGGTGGCACTGGCAGGTGACTAATGTGACACAGGTAGCTTCAAGTCCCCCTCCAAAAGGCGGCTGGCTTTAGTACCTGATCCCTGCTGCACAGCCCCTCTTAGATTAATTTCCTCTCCTGCAAATGGGTGTGTTTATCTACCTACTTAATTAAATTTTTAGAACTGTATATTTGTGTTATACAGCTATTACCAAAAGGAGGGTAAGTTAGAAAAGGAAGAGATGTACTGCCCATGGATTATTAATTCATTTATTTCACCACAATTCTAGAAACTTTGTTCCCCACAGAGCTGTCAATGCATCATTTCTCAGCTAAAGTGTCCTTGCAAAGCTAGTTCCAGGCTCTTGGGCTTAAGTCTGATAAATAAGGCTGGGAGTGCTGTAAGCATGGACTGTATACAGATTAAGATGGTAAACTTTAAATGAAATTTGGGGTTCTATTTTTTAAATCTTTTTTTTAAAGCCTTTATTGACCAGCTGCTATGAGCCTTGAAAGCCTCCAGTATGGTCTGGGATTAAGGACAACTGTAAAATTTTAATATTGTATTTCCATAAAATAACAGGGAAGAGTTTGAGGATAGAAAAATAAAGAAAATACTTACACAAAAGCATGCATCTTTTGTAAAATAATCATCCACAATGCCCTAAACCAATGTACCAGTCCTTGGTCATACCAATGGAATTCTTGGATGACATCAAATCAGATCAAACTTCAGGAACAGAAGAATATACAGTACTGTCATCAGAATTGCAGCATAGGTTGTGTACACATGACCTAGCTAATACTCTAGCTAGTTTGGATGGAAAACCCAAGGAAACCACAACAGGACAGCCCTGGAAAGTAGAATCAGTAACAAGTTTGCCCAGCCTGTGCAGAACCATGGATTGAAAAATACGTTTTTTTGCTTGGTATTTGAGGTAAGTTAAAACTAGAAAGGTCACCTCAATGTACATACAGTCCACATATTTTCAGCAGCTTACTGCAGCCCACAGTTTTCCCTTTTGAATATTTCCAGTTTGATCATTGGTTGTGTAACCCATTCGGACTACTCATGACCCACACTCCTTGCTGGAAGCCAAAGACAACATGAGGAACAGTAAGCATTCTGTACTTAAAATCCAACAGTCTTATGTGATGGTTTGAATGTTTGATTCCCATAGGCCTAGAAGATGTAGACGTCAGCCCAGTGGAAGGGAGATTGCAGAAGCAATAAATGAAGAGGTCCAGCGGGACCAAGGAGTGGCTACTCTGCCATTGATTCATACATCCAGCACAACTGAAGCAGTAACAAATTGCTGGTATGTGGTAGCTGGTCTGTTTGGAAGGAAGAGAAGTAAAAAAGAGACTGGAAAACAAAACGCCTAAATGTAGGAGGATGAGGAGCAGATGAGTGCAGTTTCACCTTCTGTCAACTCTATACAAGATGTTTTTCCATTCTGAAACAGAATGGGCTGTTTTACAGCTCCTTATCATGCTCTGATATCTTTGTGCACAACTGAAGCCTGCCTGAGTCAACACGAAGTTTCTAAAACCTTAAATCTGTGCATACTCCTACCTCCGCTTTGGGAAGCACTATTTGTCAGTTACGACACACAGCAAACACACCAACTTATGTTACAATTTATGCTATCCTTTACCTGCTCTCCCACCTCCCAAACTACTTCTTCTAAAGGTATCATGCTGAGCATGTGGATATTAAGTTCTCAATGCTTGTTAACTGTAAAGAGTTGGAAGGTAGGCCAGTTTATTTATTTTTAAAGATCATGACAGAATCTTAAATGTGACTCATGTAATAATATAATTAATAGAGATTTTTCCCCTGGAGAAAATAGGGATGGCACAGTGAAGCTGTTCTTTAAAACCAGCATTTCCAAATGAGAGTTTAAGCTTTTCAGGTATTGTTGTCCCTACTGAGGATGTACTTATGTGCCATCCCAAACAAGGACAGATGTAACCACGTGCTGAGGTGCTCAGGGGCCATGACATGCAGCAGCAAACCTAATGAGTGCCTTGGGCACTTCTGTAATAGGAGCAATAGTCTTGGGGTAAGAAATACACTGCATCAGTACACAGCGTTTTACCAGAGTGCTATTTCAGATGGACAAAATGACATTACTGTTTGGGGGTTTTTTAACATTGAAGGTTTTGTGCCAGGAATCTTTTAATCCATTCTACTTGAGTAGTGGAGATAGGTGATATTGCTTCACTTATATAGTTCTTTTATTCTACTCAGTTTGCTCAGTTCAATTCCAAGAAACAAGAAGAGCCCCAGCATCAAAAGAATCATAGAAATTAGTAAAAGCAATACAAAATTATCTGTTTAAAAGGGAAGATTTACATTTATGGCTTGTTAGAAAAGTCTAGGGTAAACAGTTTTTCTAAATAAGACAATGAAAATTACCTGAATTTTGTAGATTCTTCTGGTTTCCTTACCCAGGTGCAGTTTTGCAGTTTTGTAACTATGTGAAGATAATAATCTTCTGAGTATCTAAAAAAGGAAACAACATCAAACAGTAGAATTTATATGTATGTATATTTAGAAGCAGTCTCTAAAACATTCAAATGATGCATGTATTAATAATAATGTGCATGGTGCATATATAATAGATTGCTTTTAGAACTCCATGACCTATTTTATTTTTGTAATTTTTAACAGTACTATCCTCATTTAATTAGCATGACCTATTAAATATCTCTTCTTACTAGTGATGTCCTAATGAACTTTTCAGAAACTTTCAAAAGTACACGGGTTTCAAACTTAAGTAATTGACCATAAATATCTTTAAGTTATTAAAAATCATCTCAAGTGCAAAAGCCCAAAATAATACAAAAAACTCTTGTACTCTGTGGTTTAAACTTCAAAAATGTTTTGAAAAGTGGCTCTTGCCAGCCAAGATGAAATATCATACTTCTCATGCTTTTTCTTTCATTTACTTTATCCAAGTCCCCAAAGCTCAATTCAATCATCTAAGACCATAGACCAATATTTACAGATGGAAGTTTTCCTTTAAATTATTCTTAAATAAAACAATCTGCTACTTTACATCAACCAGCGTATGTAGCAATGTACATTGCTACATGTAACCAAAAAGCTCTCTGGTCCTTTTAAACCTTTCAAAAGATTTAAATTTGTCCATAAGTGTAATCCTTTATAACATATAAGTCAAATGACTGGATACATTTTTTCCTTCAGGTTCAATGTTACTAATTCTCCTATTTGTGCTTGGATCATAATACACATTTTTAAAAAACAGTAACTGACTTATAAGGAAGACTGGGGGAATGGGAAGAAGAGATGGTACGGATGCCATGACTAAGAATTCTGTGGTACTCAAGTCTCCATAAAAGATCTACCATGTATTATTTTAGCAAAAATAGCTTAGTGTTGACCCAAACCCAAATGATCACTACTTTATTTAAGCTGGAACTTACAAGTGTGTATTGTGAACAGTTTTACAAGAGCTGGGATGGCAAGAATCCTAGCTTGTTTTTAAATGGAGAATGAGAATTGATAAAAAGGAAGACTGTGGTGGCTTGCAGCAGCACAGGTCAATGATCTGAAAGCTTCCCTCCCTCTCTGTGTTCAACATTTGAAAAAAACAGATCTCTTTTGTTTGTTTTCTTCATAAAAGTACTGCAACTGCTAAAGGTAACCTGTTTATCTACCCCTGAGCAAAATCATGTCCAATTTGGAAAAATAAATGATACTGTTAGGAGGAATACTGCATTAGAACTCGTCTCCGGCTCAAGTTTGCACATGTGACATGTATGATTTTCATCCTCCACACTTAGAAAACTCTTATAGGAACTAGATGATTGTGAGTAAAATGATTTTACTGAGCCCTTGCACAACTCAGAAGGAATGACTGGGCAGAAGTGGGCAAAGAGCAAATTAGTTTCATTGCAGCTGTAGTTGATCTGACCTGGTGCAGTACATTCTTTCTCCTTCCAATCCTACTCAAAATCAGATCTCTCCCTTATGTCACTGCTGGTACTTACTTGACTCCACCTCTGTTTCCCTTCGGCCAGTTTTTGCACTTGTCAAATGCCTCCATGGGCCACTTTAACTTACTACCACAGCAAAAACAACCAACCAACCAACCCACCAACCCACCAACCAACCAACCAAAAAAAGAAACAAACAGAAGGAAAAAAATAATGCACATACATTTTCTTCTTCCTCATTGTGTTCAACCAGATCAAGAGACGTTCCATCAAACACCACAGCTAGTATAAGCAACAAGTAATGGGAGTGGAAAAACTGGGAACAAGGGCCTCCTATTTTGGCAGCTGCCTGCTGGTATGTTCCATTATCAACCTTGGAACCACAGCCAGAGAAAATGGAACTACTTTCCTGCTGAAGCTGCTACCTAAATTTTTTCACCATGGGGTCAGAGAAGTGTCAGTACCAGCACAGGCCAGGGCAGGATGTGCGTGTGGGGGGAGGATGAGAAAAAAGCACTGGACCAAAATAGCCTATTCTGACATTGAATCAGTCATCTAGTTTTATTCCTTAAGGCTAAACAATAAATAACTCTTAGATGCTGGGACTTAAGAAGAAATTCCAAAAATTAATAGGATAACAGAGCATGAAGAGTTACTTAGGCTATCATCATCCAGGAGAAAAAAAAGTATAGAAAAAACAAAGTCTAGCCTACAGACATTGATAAGATGAAGATCAGAGTCAGAAATTAAAAGAAAAATTACCATCAGCTCAGAAAGAAATTGCATGGACTGACAAGTTATTAGCAAGTTGCAGGGAAACATTTGGTAAGGAGAAAAATTAAAGTGTCACCCATAATGCTGGTTCTGAGGGCTCATGGGAAACACAGGCACTCACTGTCAGAAACTAAGGATCTTCTTATACAAATAACAGAAGATGCACACAGGGTAAGAACACTAATTACAAAGGCAAGAACACTGCAGCTTTTCCACTGCTGTCTGCTGGATGGAATGACTCCTGCTTGGAGGTTAACCAGCTCACCCAGAAAAGCACCATTTCCAGGTCTTTACAAGTCAGAACACTACCTCTGCTCGCCCTGTGCATCCAGTTTAGCTCTTCTTGTGACTTACAAAGGCACTCCAGACTGTCAGAACTCATCTTTGCCAGCTGGCACAGTGCTACAGGGAGCAGAGACATCCCAGCACGCTGTCCTGAGGGACAGAAGCTCCCAACTGTGGCAGCTCTGCAAGGCATCTGCTCATATCAATATGAGGCTTCCATGAAAGTAACTCTACTTGAATATAGACAATATTCCTACAGATAATTTTTTAAGACCCAAATTGAAGATTTGCTGCAGCTGGGTTTACAGCCCAGAAAGCTTTGTTTTCTTCTCAGAAAGCCGTTTTTAACATTTTCTGCTTTAAAGAAGCCTTGGGGACTCACTCCTCCAATGGAATCAGACCAGAAGGTCATCAGGGAATCATTTCATGGCTCTGCTGTAACCCAGACAGTCGTCTTCTCCACTGATCCGTTTTAAAGAGCTGAGACAATACATTTATTTCCTCTGGCACCCAGGAGCCCACAGCACATATTCACTGATGCTAAAAGGGTTTTATTATTAAAATAAAAAGGCTCAGGTAAATTGAACTATAAAAATACTTGGACAAGACAATTATTACAGTGCTGAGAATAGTGAACGAAACATGTTTTGTCCTGTTTTTGTTTGCCACCTGCACCACAACCATTATAATAACTTGCTGTCATAGAAAACTCATACTGTATGAGTTTACTGACAAATAACATCTGGAAGGCGCTTTTTTTTGTTGCCTTCAGTATTTGCCAGGTACACAGTGACCTTCTACATTAACTGCAGTGGCTAAGATGGAATTATTATGCACAGTCAAAAAATGACAAAATATATTATGAAAAAATACAAGTATCTTCTGATTTTTGGCAGATATCTGTAGGACAACAGCAGGAACAGAAGTGTTGGGACAGTATGGAAACAACAGGTAAAATGTCAGAAGAGAGAGACAGATGCAGCCCCACTGGTTACTTGCTAAAACTAAACACCTACTTGTTAAAAAACTATTTGAATTAGAAGGAAGGCTGAGCAGCAAGAGTGAAAAAAGGATATATTCCTACTTAGTAGCTTATCTTAAATAAAATTAAAAAAAAAAAAAAAAAAAAAAAAGAAATACAATGGCAGGATATGCAAGAGCAGAGGAGGATCCATTTTGCCTTTGGACACTTTACTACTACCAAAAAGCTATCAGTTTTAAAAACCCTCAGGAGAGTGTGCACAGGGCTTGCTCTAGAATAAAAATGGAAAACTGCCAGCCAAACTCAGTATTTCAGGCTTTTTATCACCACCAGCACATACCTGCTATAATAATAACTTCCCACTTACATAGCATTTTTTACTATCAAATCATTTGACAAGCTTTAAAGTAGTAATTTTTTCCCTTTCTGCCAATTTAAGAGGCAAGAGTGTCCAGAACGTCCCTGAAAGTCTGGAACTGCAATATAAAGCATTTATATACCATGTCCGTGGGTCGCACCTTGAAAAAGCAACAAAGATCCCTGCAGCTCCCCTCAGTGAAGGGCAATAGCTACAATATTCATGGCAAAAAGCAATCCCTTGCTCCTTTGCTCCAAGCATCCGTTTCTCTCCCTACCTGCACAATTCCTCTTTTGCCTCATTAAACGGTGCAGTCCCTTTCTCTTTAGCCACAGAATAAACATCCTGCATTTTGTCAAGTTTCTCCTATAATCTCAGCTCCAAAATGCTCTCAATATGAAGAGCTCATCTCCATTGTTGCAGCCTGTGCAACTTTGTAATGTATGGGATAAACAACAGCACTGATATATTACTACGCGTATTTTCAAGGCAATACAGTGACTGATCATCCTTATCTTCCTGTTAAACACTCAAGTTTTTCATCATTCTTTGACCTCTGTTTTCCAGTCTATGTTTCAGTTCTCACTAGCAGTGCACCAGTAACATAGTGGTGTTCCACCTTTCAAAAGAGGAAAATCATTAATGATAGTGTTGCTGATGAAGCAGAATATTCATGGGAGAAGACATTATAGAGAATGGAGGCAGGGGGAAAGAAGAAATAAATAGAGAAAAAATAATAGTATGACAGATTGCTGGAAATACGGTGACAGAAACAGGTGAAAGATCTTTTAAATGAAAAGAGAAAATGAGGAGAGGGCAGAAAAATTTTTTGAGTTTCAACTTGCTGTTCTGTCTTTTTCTGACATGGAAACTCCCCCACCTTTGATATCAGCCCTGCTCAAATTCTTGTCACTCTCTAAAGCATCACTTTCTAAAGTGACCTCACAGATTCTACTCAATTTTCTCAGAGAGCAACTTGGAATATAATGTTGCTAACTGACAAGGAGAAATTTTGTTGACTTATGTTGTTAAAATAAAAAAAATTTAAATCCAACCTTGGATAAATCTTATCCATGTATAAGAAAAAAATCAGAAAATATCGGTTGAACAATTTCAGTTTGCTGTTGTATAGCTCCACAGGAATATATCAGTAGTTATGTAAAATGAACAATCTCTTATCCTTCTATTTAAAACAAACAAAGTAGAAAGCACAGAAAACACCTACCTTTTCTTCTTGATAGATGATGACAAAATGTTGTCCTGAATTGCCTTACATTTTGAAGCCTGTTCAAACTGGTAAATTCCATTTTTATTAGCAGTTCTGTTAAAAAGGGAAGGGGAGTAGGAGATAAAGCAACAAACTTTAAAAGAGAGAACATATTCTAACAATGCTGTCACATTTACTTTGCTATGACAATAAGATTAATAACTGCTGATTTAGCTGAAAACATTAGCAAACAAATCTTATTGACTGCTTTTTTGAAGCTCTTATTATAAAAGGGAAGTTTGCTGCTAGGAACTATAAAATGTTCAATTCTTTGAAAGAACCCTATCTCATAGTCAGAATTATATTTTGTGCTCTACCCTGTAATCAGAAAATGTAATTTTTAAAGAAATAAATTAAATATAAAGCATCTTGAACATTATGTTTTGGAGACATTTAAAATATTCACTAGTAAAATATTTAGCAGATATGATTTCCTAAAGTTGTTGATGAAATGCAATGTTCAAATGTCAGAGCCAAAATAATACATACAGAAAACACCACAGGTGAAGTGGATCTTTGTACTTGAACCTTAACTTACTGACTTGAGTGTAATACTTCCTGCCTTGTTTATTCTTTATTTACACAGAGAGGGTAAATATTTGTAAAAGGAACTAAGGCAAGTGCCAGATACTGATCATTAGTTCCTGCCTTATTTTCACCAGACTCCTGTGTGGTCCTCATGCTCTGGCAGCCCTGGTAGAAAACTGAGATGTTAATTACTAAATGACTGAGATATGAAGGTCTTATTGCATTCACCTCAGTTCACCCCCTATCTATGTTCCATCTCAATCACCTTCTTCTGCCATCAGCCTTCTGCTCTGTGGATTGCCATTTATCATGAAGATTTTTTCTTCCAGCATTTTTATTCTCCTTGCCCCTTACCATCTTCCTCCCTGCCACATTCCTGTCCTTTTTGGTTCTTTCCACTGATTCACTATTTACAGAGCACTTGGACATTGTAACCTGTTTGTCTAAAACAGAAGTAGTAACACAGAAGACAGAGATGCTGTGTCATTCACTCCTGGGTGTGAGCTGCAGCAGAGAACAGAACTCATGCTGTTCTTAGAAATAGAGAACTGAGACATCTCTGTACCGAGTCACTCACACACAAAGAGAAAGGGTCTTCCTGCTTTGTACACGATGCACTCTGCTTCTGAACCATCACTGTTTTTAGTGAAATGGACCGAAACTCCATTTCCTTCATCTGTTAAAACATAAAGACCACTTAGCAACAAGATTTCTGACAAGCTGATTTTGAAGACCTTACTTTGGCAAGATGCCATTTCAAGCCACAGAATCACAGAGTGGCTGAGGTTGGAAGGCACCTTGGGATGTCACCTTGATCCAATCTTCCTGCTTAGGCAGGGCCACCCAGAAACAGTGGCCCAGGACTGTGTCCAGATGGCTTTGGGATATCTCCAAGCATGGAGACTCCGCAACCTCCCTGTGCAGCCTGTGCCAGTGCTCAGTCAGTTTCACAGTGAAAGTGTTTGCTGATGTTCAGAGGAAACCTCCTGTGTTTCAGTTGGTGCCCACTGCCTCTGTTCTGTCACTGAGCACCTCTAAGAAGAAACTGGATCCATCCTCTTCGCACCCTCCCTTCAGGTATCAATAGGGTCCCCTCTGAGCCTTCTCTTTTTAAACACTTCAAATGAGAAGAATGACCAAAGAAGAAAGAAAAGAACATATGCTTGTTAATTTTGCTGCTGAACTGACTGTTATGTTCACAGTTAATAGGAGGAAAAGGATGAACCATCTTTCCTCCTCTTTTGACTGCACACAAATGTTCTTCTGAATCAATCACTTCATAGGAGCAATTCACATGGGATGTAGTCTGCAGAGGAAAGACATCAGCTTTTTCTTTCCACCACCAAGAACTTCTTCCCAGTATACACTCAATGCCCCTAAGGAAGTATCCAGTCTGCACACCCCTCATTGAGGGCAATGGTAAGACAACATAACATACACCGCTGTCCTTTCAGTTCTGCAGTGACTTTATAGTAACAGCTCACACTGCCTACTGAGAGCTCCCTATTTAATTCCTTCTCAAGGAGTGACATACAAATGGCAGAAGGCTCTCAGAGCACACAGTTCAAAGCTAACAATTCAGCAGATCTCACAGAGCAAATGCCAGCAAATAATCTGCCTATGCCGTTTCTGCACACGGGTTTATTGCAGCTTGGTCTGAATGGTTGTGGTAGGCCCTGAAGAACCTGGTAGGCCCTTTCCAGTTCCCAAACAAATTTAGTTAGCACTAAATCATGTTTCCTCTCCCTCACTTCTTTAACTCAGTAACCTCAAATTCTTATTCTGCAGCTGCAGCTCGAAGTAAGAGAAATGGCTACAGGCAAAGTTTAGCAGCATCTTAAAAAATAAATAAATAAATAAATAAGAACTATCGATATAAGCCAAGTGCGTGTTAGTGCTGCAAATAAGTCTTTCATTATAACTAAAACCTAAGATGTTGGACACTGACTTGAGAAGTGGCCCCAGCCTTCCTGAGCCACAGCTGATCAGAGGAGACCTTCTTTAACACACGAAGCCTGCCTGGATGACCAAGTCAGAGCAGGCATTAGTTTTGATCAGCTCCCGAGAGGTGCATTTGCAGGCATTGGTGGAGATCTGACATTCTTTCAGGGGTGGGTTTCAACTGGGTGCAGAGAATCATTACCATGCCCTTGCAGCTTCCTAATAACTTATGTCCTGAGATCTGTGCAGCTACGAATAAATATTCTCTCAAATACAAGCTTTGCTCAACAGACATTTAGTCCTTTTAAATATGTAAGATCAACACAAGCAAGTTGCCTCATTTTTTTCATAAGTAATTGTTTTTTATGCACACATTTTCAAGACTTGAAAAACTAAGAGGAAGGATTCAGAGAAAAAAAGAGCAAAATAAATCCCTGATGTTTTGTCATTAAATCCTCACTATCACTTTTACAGCCATCAAGGGGAGAAAAAAGGAACAAGGAGTCTTTCCTTCCCTTTCCATGACACATGTAAAGATTGGTAAAAATGACACAGCTGTAGGAAAAACTAGACAGGCATTTTAATCAAAATTGTTTATTCATATAATGCAGACACACTGTAGATCACCAAAATGCTTCTTCTGCGGCTTTTTCCACATGAAATTTACTCAATGCTTTTCATATAGTGAAAAAGGTATGAAAATCAAATATTTTACATGCAAGACAATGCAAAACAATGACTCATTCTATTAAAAGTTAAATTTCTAAATTCATGTTTCCCTGTCAGAGTGGCTCTGCTTCACGAGTGAAATCTTTTTGCATTCAGATAAAGAGGGGTGTGCAAGGGGCAGTCCAGACTTCCACTGCATTATTCATGGCAGAGTTGTGCAGACATCAGACTCGGATTAAATTTCTGATCGCTTAGGACAATTATGCGAGGCAACATTTATCACTAAATGAATTTACCTGACCTAGTGGATGACAGTCTTTGTTCAACACTTAGAACTGCGTTAAAACTTCTGCAATGAAATCAGATAATATGTCTAATAATGCACATAACAGTCTACATTCAACTAATTTTGCAAACTATTAAGCTAAATGAGAACTTGAAATAGATATCTTGTTATATTCTGTTGGCTAGAACTCATAAAACTGAGAGTATAGGGAAATTTCAGCTGCATGTCCCTTAGGGTTTAGATGCTCTCAAAGCCAACCTCATTGGCCAAAATCTGAAAAACAGTTCTTTTTTTTAATCATATACAAACAGCTTGAGGACCACACACTTCCTATGGTAATTCTAGGAACTCAGAAAGTACACCATCTGTACTTTAATAAATCTACAGTAGATTAAGACCATGTGCCATATTTACCAGCATATTTTGATTCTATATCTTGTTCTCAGGAAAACAGCAGATTTTTAAATTGTAATTCTTTCACGACAAGAATCACATCCACCTTTAGAATGAGAAACAGAGAAACTATGTGAAAAGCCCATGGTCCCTTTTGCTGCTCCTGTACCATTCAGTCCTGAGACATATGGAGCCTTAGTGCAGGGAATTACCAGAGAGCTACATCAGTTAACATGGAATTCTGGGGAAGCAGGGAGGGAAAGAAAAAGGAAAGACTTTAAAAACAAAACCAAAGTCAACCCCAAACAGTTATCAGAGTAGGAAAAGGGATGGGCATAAGACAGATGAATGGTAGGTAAAGAAAGAAAAAAAAAAGGCAGATGGAAAAAGGAAATATAGTGCTGTATATTGTACCATAACAAAGATATGCCCAAGACTGCAAGACCACTCCTCTAGAACTCCCACAAAATCAGCTGTTTCCAAACAACTGAAAGAATGTGGGATGAGATTTTCAAAGAGCTCATAACTGGACTGTCTGGCAGTAGTGAAAGCAACAAGAACTTTACCTCCTTAATAAGTCTACACTGAAAGTAAGGGATAATCCCACTCACTGGCTTTATTCACTCCACTCCAGCAGATCTACTTGTTGCTCTTTCTTTTTTATAGCTTCCTGTTCTTGTGTGTCTGAACATGTTCCTGATGAGCATCTCCAGCTAAAAAGGATAACTTGTGCATGCAAAACTGCACATTCATATATTTCTACCAAAGGGGCACTGAATAACACTATGCAGATTGTGAAGACCTTCTGTCTTAATCTCTCCCTTGAAGAGACTAATTTATATTTGAATCGCATCATCTCTTAGTTGAATACTATTAAAAAAATGTAATCCATACTTCCCTAGGAAGGGTGTTTTTAAGTGTTCTGTCTTTGACACTATTTCAGATTAATCAGACGATAAGAATATGGTGATGTTTTTAAAAGTCACAACACCTTGATTAATAAGGCAATACACAATTTAAATTCCTGGTGAAATGGACTATAAAAATGCCTTTATCAAACTATGGGAGTAAGAATTTGCCTTGAGACATTAATCACAGTAACTGTGAAAGAGACTGATCCTTGTTTGAGTTCTGATGGAGGCTTTGCTTACCCAAGAAACGCTAACTCAGGTCATTAAAACAAGTTGCATTTTTTAATTATTTGAAAGACCCTCCAGTGCATTCACCAGAGTTATACATAATATCAGATACTTTTTATTTATAAAATCCATAAACCACATGGCAGGTAACATGACAAGCAATATTCAGAGCATCATGGTGGGTAAAGTGAAAAGAATAAGGTACTTACACTAAAATCATGTTACAGTAGCACACAATAGACAGAATGACAGAGCAGTTTCACTTGGACCAAGTAAACAGAAAGTCTGGGAAACCTTTCACCACTGTCAGAACATAAATATGTCCTGGCAGCAGTTTTCGACTGAACACCTAATCATTTAGATAACACTAATACATGAGACGTGTTTAAAATGTGCTCCTAGAATATGTCTGCATGCATCACTTGAGAATGAAGGGACAAAATATTAAGAGAGAAGTAAAATTAGTGAAGTGGACACCACTGCTGACTAATCTAAACTGTAGCAAATTATTTGTGCAATACACGAGGCTACTGTTCATAATTGCAGTATTAGCCAGTCTCTTCTTTCCCTTCTGAGTGCCCGAATGCAATATTTTGATAGGAGACAGAATGTACAGGTCTCTGTAACATAGTTAATTAAGTATAGCTGTTTTATTTCCTAGGCCTTCATAAAGATCTGCTGGTAGGACAGGAATTGGAGAAATCAACACTACCGAACACTGTATTAATACTAACTTGTTTACTCACAGCTTCTCAATCACTTCCTCCCACTGTTCAATTACCCTAACAGTCTCTACACTGTGCTTGCCTCGGACATGCAAAACCAGAGTGAGCTACAGAAATATTAAGTGAATGCAATTGGCAACACAAACAGAATAACAGAGTAATGGTGGTCAGTTCTTCAGGGTATGGCTGCCTTGCTGTTACTTGTATGTAAAGGATATATAAATAGTGCTTGAGAAAATTACTTTCACTTCCCTTGCAGGAGCTAGCATTATTTATCTGCTATATATTCTCAGCAGTACAAAAGGAGCTAGAATTTCTGTCTATGCTTAACATAGCACACCCTGGGCCTCATAACAAAGAAAAGACTACCTATCTCCTCTTATTATTGTCACCTTCCCCTGATAAGCACTAGCAGAACTGAGCTTTCTGATTTGCTACTAATGCTGTGACTACACAAACGAATATGCTAGCACAGACACGGTTGAGGAGGAAAGGAGGGTGGAAGGGAAGGCCAAGTGTCTAAAGGTGGGAAAAGTGCAAGACTACTTCTTTTGGTTGCACTGTTGGCTTACAAAAGTTTAATCTGTACTTGCAGTTACAGTTTAAAAATTGAGAGGGTGGTATTAAGCAGAGACATGAGAATTTGCCAGAAAACCATAGTATTGCAATGTAAACGATACTGATTTCATGAATAAATCTGGGGACTATTAGATAAATCTTACTAACAAAGGCCTTTTTTCGGTAAGAAAACCCTACTAACAGGCTGGGAAACAAACCCAAGCAAAAACTGGACGTCACACTCTAGGGGCAGTCACATCGCTCAAGTTATCTAACACTTAACAAGAAAACGTGGTAAGGAGTGTCCTGTAAGAGGATCTTCAAGGTTATTTACTAAGACGCAGATCTTCAGAGAACTTTAGGTGCCTGGTCACCACCTAATTAAACACTGCTGCGCATAATAGCTGCCTAAATATCTATGACAGTCTGATCCAATTCCTTGCTTTTCATCCTTTCATCTCTCAGTTTTATCCTTTTAAAAGAATTACTCAAAGTAAAAGAACAGATTAGTTTTCAATACTGTGAGGCAACAGAATAATAGGACCTTAGAGATTCTTCAGGAGATGTCTGGTTACAAATATGCTTCCAACAGCAAAGTAAATCATGATAAGAAGATTAGCTGGTGACAGTCAAGATTGTGTAGATTACCTACAGTGAGAGATCAAGAAGGGTAACAACCAGGTTTGCTTTTTTTCTTTTTTCTTTCCTAGAAACATCCATGCACACCCTCTTACTCTTATGCAGAAAAGGACATTGCTGTTAATAATACAGATGTGCCATTCAAATGATCAGGGTACTTTAAGAGAACCGTACTTTGGGAAGTCTGCACCAATAGATTGTTCCTAGTTTTATGCATCAATATACTAACACAGCCTCATGCAATTCAGAAGTTCACTAACCCTTGTACAACCTATTTCAAGAAGGAACCCCACTGTCCTTCTGATGTACTCATGGATACTGCAGCAAAACCCCACTGCAAACTGGAAATTTCGATTGTCCAGACCATTCATCTCCATCACTGAGGGATTGGTCTGAACCTCCTGAATGAGTCCAGATGCTCTCTGGATCAAACCTCTCCAGTATGGCCTTTAGCCAGGCCCAGTCCAGCTGCTTCCTGGCTGGATAAAACCTCTCCAGTATGGCTCCCTGCCCAGTCTAGCTGCTCTCTGGATTAAGTAACAGCTCCTGGTCAGTTCAGAAGCTCTCTGTCCTTCCTCATATGCCAAAGATGCACCACAAACTCTTGTCAGGCCAGCTTTCTGAGTATAGTCACATAGGTAAGAAAGCACACCCACTCTTTGATTTAGCTGGCAAGCCATTCCTCCAAAGACACTACAGTTATAGGAGCTAGAGTAAAATGCAACATCTTTTGATGAACTATTTACTTGTCAAACTTTTGCAGTCATTTAGTCATAAGAAATACAATTTCAGCGTGATCAAAAATAGATCTAAATTGGTGTTAAAATCCTCCAAGTAGAATAAAGAAAAACATGTATTTAAAAATCTCAAGCTCACTCGCTTTTTTACAGAGGTTAAAGTCATGGATTTTCAGCTCCCTTTGGTATGTGTTGCTTCCATTTTCTTTGCTCCAGTTGTGAATGTACTAACAGCAGATGGGAATTAGCTAGACCGTTCTCTGAAGTGCTCTCTGCCAGCATTTCTAGTCAATTTGACTCCATGGTTTAGCTCACAGAGCTGAGTGGAAGGAGATGTAGCTCAGAAACTAGCAAGGAAAGTGTGAGAAGACAGGCCAGGGAAAAACCACAGACATAACCCAAACCAGAGTGGAGAGAAGAATGAGGTGACAGTTAAAAAAAGAAAGAAGAACTGAGTACATACTGCAAAACCAATACATTATAAAGAGTGGAAAGGAAGAGAAAAAAGGAACAGGAAAAATGAGCACAGGAAAGAGAAGCAGGCTAGAAGCACATAACAGCAGACAGAATTTTCCAAATGTTCCTCTTCCTTTTGTTTCACTCAAATTTTGAAAGATGCTATAAACTTCCAGCTTGTGAAAGCTCTCATTTTGAGGCAGGGAGCAAAAGGGTCTCTCACTGGAAATGTGTAAGAAATGTACTGTTAGGGCACACCGCAATGGTTACTAACATCACTTGCGTTCACTTAGGGAAAGCACTCAAATTTGGGTAAACTGGGTGAGATGATGGCCTCAATAAGGTTAACTGCACTGTCATCACTGAATTCAGTACAACCAGGACATCACAGTTACCATGACAGATGCAATTCTTAAGTTCTTTCTAGTTTTTATCGGGTGTTTTTGTCCATAATATATCTTAACATATAGTAGTCATTCGAATGTGATGTTAAAAAGGGCATATAAAGTAAAAGAGAACAGCAAAACATGTTTGCAAACTACTTCTTACGTCTTATTATTTCATGTGTGGATTACACCACCCTCTTCTGCACTATTAGTTTTCCTACGGTGTGTGAAGACTCGAGAGCACAAAAACAACAGTCGCCTGCATGTAAGACACAACTTGTTTCACACCTAATTTTACCAGCTATCATCCTATTAAACTTCACAGTATAAAATAACAAGCTGTAAAGCAAAGATCTAAACTGATGCAAAGATCAAGACACAGGATCAAGTGAAAGGGCTCCCACGATGTAAGATGCCACAGCAAATTAAAAAGGCTTCGTATGTCTCACCTTCACTCTATGGATTTTAAACGAGAAATCTGTATTTATAACTAAATACACGTTACAAAACCAGTAACAGTATTACCCAGCTCCAGCTCCACCTTCCTGGAAAGAAGAATAAAAGATACCTGGAACATGCCATTCAGCAAGAACCTTTTGCATTGTAGATTAACAAAACTGCTCTATGCAATATTTTATTGGGCTCAAAACCAACCGCAGAGTGACAGCCGTCATTAAGAGAGCCCAAGAGCAAATAATTCATTACAGTTAAAGCAGACTCATTTTCTCTAATAACCTCTAACGCTCTCTCTGATTAAGCTGCCAAAACAAAAGAAAGAATGAACTGGAGCGAAGGTGAATTTCTGCTTCTGCAGACCCGTCCTCATGGACCCACCTGCGGGCGGGCAGCCCGTACCTGTTCTCGGTCTGAGGAAGGGGCGTCAGGGATGACCTGAGGGCTCGCACCACTTTCGGCGTGACAGCAGCTACTCCTGCCTCCTCCTCCTGCCAGCCCCTGGCAAGCGAGACGGGAAAACAAAGTTGTCAGAACCAGCGATGGAACATCACCCGGCGCCGCTCTCCTCCCCGCGACCCGCTCGCACGCCGCGAACCCCCGAGCCCAGCACCGCCCGCGCCCCGGGCACCGCGCCGGGCTCCGCCGCGCCCCGCGGGGCTCGTCCCGCTGCCCCCGCCCTCCCCAGCCGCCTCCGGAGCGCGGGCGAGGCCCCCCGGCCGCCCTACCTGGCGCGGAGGGGCTGCTGGCCGCCCAGGCGCAGGAGGCAGCCGCCCAGCAGCAGGCTGCCCAGCGCCGCGGCCAAGGCGATGACAGCCCGCATGGTGCGCTCGGCAGCGGCACCCGCCGCAGCTACGGCCGCCCCATAGTATTTAAGGGAGGCTGCGGGGAGGGGGAGGCGGCCATGGCAGCTACAGGGTCTCTGCGCTCCGCCCCTCGCCCGCAGCCCTGCGCCGCCGCCATCGGCCCTCCCGGCGCCTCACACCGCGGCCGCCGCTCGGGGCCGGCCCGCCCGGCCCTGCCCGCCCGGCCCTGCCCGGGCTGAGGGGGCCGCCTGGCGTGAGGGCAGGACCGGCGCGGCCTTCGGAGCGGCGCGCAGGGCGGCTCTCGGTAGTGCGAGGGAGTTAAAGCTGCCCGAACTTTAATAGGGGAAGGGGGCGCCGTGCGGGACGGCGGCGGGAGCAGCGTGCGGGGCTTACCCGGCAAGGGTAGCCACCCCTGCCCCGTGGTCGTAGCGGTGAAGTCACTGCTACTATACTAGTTCTTAATTAAAAATAGGCAACGTGTCGTGCACTGTTTAAAAGTGACCCCGCCTGGGGTGCTCCAAGATCCCCAACGTAAGAAGGACGTGGACCTGTTGGAGCGAGTCCAGAGGAGGGCACGAAGGTGATTGGAGCAGGGCTGGAGCACCTCTGCTATGGAGACAGACTGAGAGAGTTGGGGTTGTTCAGCCTGGAGAAGAGAAGGCTCTGGGGAGACCTCATTGCAGCCTTCTGGTATCTGAAGGGTGCCTACAAGAAAGCTGAAGAGGGATTTCTTAACAAGGGCCTGTAGTGATAGGACAAAGGGGAATGACTTTAAACAAAAAGGGGGCAGGTTTAGATTGGATATTAGGAAGACATTCATTACTATGAGGGTGGTGAAGCACTGGAACAGGTTGCCCAGAGAAGCTGTGGATGCCCCATCCCTGGAAGTCCAGGCTGGATGGGGCACTGAGCAACCTGGTCTAGAGGAAGGTGTTCCTACCTCTGCAAGGGACTTGGAACTAGGTGATGTCTAAGGTCCCTTCCAACCCAAAACATTCTATTAGTCTATGATTTGTAGAGGTTTTGATAAATAAATGTTTCTGTAGTAAGCTTGTATCTCTACCTCATGGTGCAATCAATGTTGCTTTCAGGAGCCAGCCTTTGGTATGAGAAACCTAGTAAGCTGACAATGTGCCATTAACTAGGCCCCTTTATTTAAAGAGTGGGTAGTAGAGATGCTATGACTTACAGCAGCCTTTCAGTCATAAGCCAGCTGACACATTGTTTTCACAGATTCTTCCCTATCCTTCCTGTTTTCTGTATCTCTGAGCATTCCCTTAAGCCTTGGAGCTGCTGCTCTTCTGTTCTTAAACAATGGCTGGAAAGCCTCAAAGTAAGAGCACTGTTGCAGCTGTATTAATAATAAAGTAACACGGACTTGATATCGTGAGTGGTTAGATATGACAGAAGGAGCATGCTACGATGCATCAGAGGAAGAGCACAGCACCAGCTGTGATAAGGTATGCAGGGAAATATCTGATGATTTTTTTGGGGCATTCATTAGCTCGCTGGTGAGCAGTGCTGTGGGTGCTGGTGGGAGGGAGCTAGAAGCCGTTGGCTGGTGTCCCAGGGCAGCAGGCATCTGGATGGCTCAGTGCACAGTCCCCCCGAGAGCACAGCTCAGTTGTCTTCTTGGCTTTGAGATGCTTATTTGTATTAGAGAAACAAAGCCGGTGTAAAGACTTCTGAACTCCTGAAGAGGTTTGTGATTGTTGTGAATCATAACTGTCTTGAACATGAAGATGTTCATCACCACTTCCCAAAAGCTGGCTTCAGGCTTATCCTGTAAAATCAGGTGGCATTGTATATGAACATGTAGGGACCAACAGTCAAGCTTTTCAACGTACCTATATGTTCACTGATCAGCAGATACTAGAAATTTCAATCCCACCATTACCTCTGTAAAACTTTAAGGCTCCTGCTTATGTTAGTGGATAGCATCAACTATTTCATAATATCCATTAAATGCTCTGTGTCAAACAATAAATCTTTTATTTTAGACAGTCTAGTTGTATTCAGTTTTAGCTCTGAATAAGACTAAGAATTACAGTCCAGAAAACAATTTGGGTTTTTTTCCATCACTGTTATTTCCCTCTGCAATACAGTTTTCCCATGAGTCCTGAAGTATCACTGTCAGCTAATCCATGGGTTATTTAGTGATGTCAGTGAGGACATCGTATTTCAAGTTAGAGGTCTGCTGCCAACACTAGTCTATAATACCCGTAAAGATTTTTTTTTCCAAGATCAGAAGGTTAATCTTTGTGTCATATAAAGTTCTTGCAAAGAAAATGGGAAGATTATAAATCATATCTGTTTAAATTAGACTTGGCACTTGGTGCTTGTTGTTTACCAGCAACTTTACAAACATGTATTGATTGATTGTCACAGTATCTTTAAGTTTTACCAGCCTTAATTTCCTGGCAGAGCAGCTTAGTAGAGAGGTTAAGTGACCCTGCTAAAGGGAGAGATGAGAATCTGTGGTAAATCAGGATTCAAATTTAGGAACTCTGGATTCAAAAGGCCAAGGTTCTCTTACATGGTGTTGTCCTGTCAGAAACAATGGTGTCAGCTAATGTAATGTTGAGGGTCAAAATGATCAAGGCACAGGTGCCAAAGATGCCACACAGGAAAAGACAGAGATGTAACAGTGTACACAGAGTCTGTGTCCCATCTCGTCCTCCTCCTCACAGCTGGAAGCTGCTGCGTCTTAGCATCCCCCATCCTCTGATTTCCATTAGCTTCTGAAGTCAGCGGGAATTGATAATTGCTGGCTTGCACAGAAGGAAGAGATCACTAATCAGCCAGGTGGTATCATCATGACTTTGTTGCTGAGTTCCTACAGCCCTGCTTAGCTGCTAATTTGGAAAAGCAAAATGCAGCTTTGGGTATCATCCACGAATAGCTTGCTGCCCCCCCAGGTTGGCAGGATTGCATCTCGAAAGGAGTCTGGTGGAGGTGCCTGTAGGGCTGCCGGTCACATGGAGCTAGTTTAGCCTTCTTATTTCCAGCAGCTAAATCATATTAAGAAGCAATTAATGTTCATTAAATGCTTTCCTAGTGCTGCCTTCTCATCTAAGCAATGGCTGTCATAGGGATATTAGTTATTGCAAATAGGAGGAGAGATGACTGTTACAATTAGGAAGAGAAAGAAACTAAAGATATTCAGTGAAGCTGGAGTCCCACATTGTGCCAAAGCATGAGAGACCCCAGAGAGAGGTGTTGGTGCGAGACGACTATTTTGGTATTTTTAGTGTAGTCACTAATGTCTGCGCTTTTAGCAAAAAAAATTCCAACAAACTCACAAAACCGAAACATATGTGTTTCAAACTGGGAAAAAGTCATTGGTTCATTGCGTTTCACAACTTCTTCATTTATTTCCACCCACAGTTTTGGGCAACATGGTTCTACATAATGATAAGCAGCAAAAACTGAGGTGCCGTCTGCCAAACTCCAGGACATCCAATTGTCCCAGTCATTTCACAAAAGAAAAATGGAAAAAAGCAGTGCATTCCTATACCCCATTAAAACAAAAACAAAAAGTCAAGTCCAAACCCAATAATTACCTTGTGTGGCTGTTGCTGCTAGCTTTTTTTTCTTGCCCTAATGTTTTTCACTATTTTTTTCGAGGACAGGATTTTGTGGCCCATAACTTACAAATTAGGCTTTATTAAAATAATAATTTAATAACTAAATTCACCTAGCAAATAGTCTGTTAAGATCTACATAAAAGTAGCTGAAGTATTAGGTATTTAAAAGCAGCTATTTGTACCCTGGGTTTGAGATGTTTGTCAAGTGTGCCAGTGATGACTCATCTAGTCAGGCACTGTTCACCCTCCACAGAAGGTCAGGGTGAAAAAAAATCAGGGCATGTGGAGAAATCTTCAAGTTTCTCAGTCTCATAAGATGTCATACTTACAGAATCATAGAATATTCTGCATTAGAAGGGACTCACAAGGATCATCGAGTCCAGCTCTTAAGTGAAAGGCCTATGAGGGGATCAAACCCACAACCTTGGTGTAAATATCACCGTGCTCTAACCAACAGGAGGACTTGCCTCTTCTGCACAAAATTAACAGATTTTTCACTGTTGTAAACTGTGGGTTTTTATTTGTCAGAGTAATGTGTTGTGTGTGCTTTACCAGATTTCTTTATTCAGTTTGACTGAGAAACCAGCTTCTCCTCTTTAGCAGTCGTGATCCAGCCCCATGGCAGATAAATGCTCATTGCCAAAAACGCATCTTGTAGTATAAGCAAAGCCTAGGCCAGTAATTACTGAAAATGAGTGCTCTAATGCCAGCCACTGTGCAAACCTTCACTCAACGGAGGGCAGTGCAGGCACTGATGTGCCTGTGACAGTAGTGCAGTCTGGTGAGTATGCTTTTCCAAACGAAGCTGCTGGGGACAAGAGGGTCTGAATTACAATTACATACAAAGCAGGATTTTAATGCAGAAACTCCAAAACTTTCAAGCTGTTGACCTGAAGGGGGACTATTTTTTTTTCACCATACTCTTTTCTTCCTGAAGGCTCTTAGCCTTGAGACATCTTAATATGACAACATGATAAAGGCCATACTGGGTCAGACTAGAACAGTGTGTTCTTCAGGCAGTGCCCAGTAGCAGAGTCCTAGGGAAGAACTGTGCAGTGATCCATCCCTAGGACTCTTTCTCAGCTTCCAGCAATCAATGGCTCGGGGAATTTCTGAACCAGAGCTAGCTGTGTGTTTAGTTGCCTTTCATGGATTTTTCTTCCATAATTGTGTCTAATTGCTTTTTGAAACCATGTAAACTTTTGGCATCAACAGTCACTTGTGTCAATGATTTCCCTCCAAGCTGAAATCCTTCCATTACAATTAGCCCAGGAACAATTTGCTAAGACAAGTCTCTGTTGTTATTTGGAAACGCTGATCTCCTTTACTAAAGGACACGATGTGTTAATATTCTTTTGCAAAGAATTTCACTACAGTTGCACAAAACAGCGCTGCTGTTAATACAAATTCACAGCATCCATTGCTAGAATTCAGAGGGAGTTATTACAGAGCATACTGTGAATGCAAATTAAAAATAATGCACAACACTCAACCAAATCCTAATGGACCAATGGCACAATGTCAAATACACCAGGAGCAAAGACTTTCAATACTATTGTTAAAACCTCAAGCAAACAAACAAAGCAAGTAAATTAGCACTGACAAAAACTGTTAGAGCAACATTTACTCATCATAGATCAGTGTGCAGACTGACTGTACAGCTCCCAGAGGCTTTTAAAATGCCTGCATGGCTTAAGGGGGGATATGCCTCTGGGGATGTCACATAATGGAAGGGTTCTCATTGGGCACTATGGTCAGTGGTTGAGGTAATTATGTCAAGCTAAATATTTTTTTTCCATCAGTGAGTGTGGCACAGTGTGTCCAGCTGCTTATCTGTAGAAAAATCCAATTTGAGATCACTGTTTTTTGAAGTGTGCATATAAAATGCACTGCGATAGAAATGGGAGGCCATAGTGGAGTTCAGAGTCATCCTTTATAATACATGTGATGGGCTGCGGTGGTCAGTCAACAAATGTCTACGTTTATGGAAAATCAGAGCAACACTTTAGGAAAATAAATGCATGATGTAAGCAAGGATTACTTGGAAAAAGAAAAAAAGGGATGGCTGTATGAAGGCCTAATCTTGGGAAGGGAAGATTATCTGTTGAGTTTGATCCAGGAGGGTGGTCTGACAGTTCAGCTCCAAACTTTTTTTTTTGGATCACAATGCACTGAAAAAAGCTAGAGCCTTTTTGGTTTGGTTTGGTTTTTTGCAGTCTTACATTTCCTTTGCTGAAATTCAGAGAGTACAGTAAATTAAAAAATAAGGAAGAATCATATGTGATGTATGGGAATAGACTACTTCATTGGTACCAAAGAAAACAACAGAAGTGATAATCATTGTCATGAACTCATGGATTTGAGGGATATGGAGTCTTTAAGCTGGGGAAAAGCCATTAACCTCATTAAATAGAGTTAAAAATATAACTGCCCAGATTGCAGCCTAAACATATTCTTACATAATACTGATTCTCACAGTCTCTTCTGCAGTAAACACTGTTGAATACTCCATAGAAACATAGTGCCTGCAAATTCCAGATTTTTCTTGTTTCATCATCGGGTACTTCTTAAGCTGTTTGCAGCACTGTGATGTTAATGCTCATATGTCTTCAGTGCAAGGGAGGTGCCAAATGGGTACGGGTTAGGGACATGGGGATCCACAGTGGGGACAGACAGACAGGGCTTGTGACTGTGGCATACCTCATTGAGAAAATGAGATCACCTGGAGGAGAAACAATGTCCCAGAAATCATGGGGCTGTGTAGGAAAGTAATCATGAGGGTCTTGAGAGCCAGGGAGCCAGCTCAGCAAGGTCCTTAAGCTCAGATGCAACTGTAAGCACATGAATACTTCTGTTAAAGTGGGGCCAGTCTCATGCTTCCGGTGAGGCACCTGCCGAGTCCTCTGAAAGCACAGTGTGTCTCTGCAGTGTTTTTACACAGGGCAAGGGGCATATCCATGCAGAGATGGAGAAAAGCAAGACAGTCACCGAACCTTCAGCACACCCTGGAAAGAGAAATAGTGTAGGAAAATAAGCCATACAAAAAAAAAAAAAAAAACAAACCACAAAAACCAAACCTCTTAGCATCAAGGTAGCCTTCCTGTTTCAGGATCCTCAGTGAAAGCAAAGGGAAAAACCACTCTACACAATTCTTTATTTTGATTTGTCTAGTAATGTCTTGAGCTATTTATAAACTGGAACTGAAAGCATTTACCTTCAAATAGAAATACATCCAGGGTTCTTTAAGAGCCAGCAAGACACACAAGCACTTGGGAAGGGTTGTTGTAAACTGCAGTTGTCTTAAATGTCTTTTTTCTCCATTCTGAAGTGATTTTCTGTTTGAGTGACACCAGTTGTAGATCAGAGTCCAAAATGGGCAAAAATGTGATGGGATTCATGCCAACATATGAGAGAGCCACCTCAGCTGGTGCATGAGCATTGTTGACCCACTGGGAAGGGGGCTGGTGCTGGGGGAGCTGAACTGGGGCTGGCTGTGACAGCTGTGAAGCAGCACAGCCCCTCTCTGGCATAGGGAGTGAGTGAGAAACATTGGAAGGCCTGTGCTGTGGCCAGGGAGTGTGGAAGGCAGCAAGCAGAGGCCAAGGGAGGGAGCTAGGACATTTTTCTTCTTGTGGCAGATCATCATCAGTTGGGCTCAGTTCCCTATCTCTCTGTCTCTCTCTCCTCCAAACATGTAGTGCTAGGTAGAAGTCCTCTTCAGTAAATATGCTGATATCCCACACCTCAGTGACAGGGCTTGCTGATCGTATTGCACTCCTGGCTCACTTTCATTAGGCTCTGCAAATATACTGCCATTCCCGCAAAATCTATGTGCTGGGTAAGCCAGAGTCTCTCTTGTGGTCCTCAGATAGTCACTTATCTATTTGTCTCCCTCTCAATTACTGCACTTCCAGAGAAAGCACATTTTGGTTTATTATATCCAGTGCTTTTGATGGCCTGGCAGGAGAGAATTAAGATCTAGTGAGGAGAAAACCAAATGTAGCCTAGGAAGAGTGAGTGCCACCTGAACAGAAGGAATCAATAACAGCTATTATATTTAGCATTATTTTCAGAACAGGCATTCAGTACCTAGCTCCCAGGTGAGGCTTTCTGTAGCACGTGGTCATTTTCTTCTTACAGGTTGACCAACCCCATTTTTAACCTTATGAGCTGTAACACCCATACTACTTATTTGGACATACCCCATAGTTAATAAGTCCATCTAAGCAGACTAAGCTTATTAAGAATGTGATTTGCATACACCCTTTCTGAGTCTTCCATATTGAACAGCCTTGGCCTCACTATTAGATCTGAAGAAGTCTAAAAATGTATTAGTGTATGGGAGGAGGAACTAAAGGGAAGAGCAGGAGCAAGCAGGGGAGGATGGAGGCCCTGGGGTGGTGAGGAGGTGCATGAAGAGCACCAGGGCTCAGCATGGGGGACAGCATGCTGGTGTGGAACCCAAGTTCTAAGGGCAGAGGGGAAAGAAGAAGAAGTTATTTTCAGCTGAGGGGAATGCTGATGCTTAAAGTACCATTATCATGTGCTGGGGAGATGTGCATTTTAAATACCAACATTTGAAATCCTTCGCCTTTAATGCCGTGTTTGCATATTGCATGAGTATGCATTTGACCGAATAGCTGAGTGTATGTAAAAGTCAATTCTAAATCAAGGAATCATCACTTGAAACCTGCAGCTGGAGAAAATTTATTCAGGCTTCCCAGATGTACTCAGGCTCAGCTTGGCTGTGCTTAAGAGCAAACTGAGAATTTAACAAGTAAGCAATATGTGATGCTTTTTTTTATAACTGTTGTGTATGGTCATGAAAAACTGAATGAACCCTGCTGACAGCTGACCAGAGAGTAACATAGAGAGCAGCAAGGAGACACAGCAGTGCCTCCCTGAACTGCCCCAAACCACTCTGCCTGGATCTGTCTCAGTACAAGATGCTGCTTCAGCCTTTGCACCACTTCTTTCTTTTTTCTGTGACTCAGTCTTCAGTGATGTGTATGGTGCAATAACTTTTGAGGGAAAAAAACCCCAACCAGTAATTTTTTCACCAGGAATGAGATTGAGAGCACAAATTCAATCCACATTGGAGCACCGGTGAGTTGGAGTTAGCTCCATTTCTCAACCACAGTGAACCAGATTTTCAGCACTGAATTGCATTTCTGTGGCATATTAGCATGTGGCTAAGGATGAATAATGTGTAGTGGCAGGTATCTGAAAGATCTGTTGTATGGGATATTTGCATGTAGCCTCCTGAGCCGTGGAAGACAGGAACCAGTGCTGTCATGGGGCCTGTTTCCTGTCTGACCCAGTGATGCATGTCAAAATCTGAAGCAAGATGATCTCTGAAAATTAAAAGGTGCCAAGTAATTCAAAATTGTGACATACTGATTTCTTTGTTTAGACACCATATAATCGTAAAGCTGCAACACAGGACTATAACTCAGTGTTTTGCACTTTAACGACTGGCCCAGTTATAAATACTGTTTTACCATTTACATTTATTGAGCATGTATTTTAGCTAGACTCATAAAGAGAGTACAGGATATTTTTAACAAACTAAAAAAATTTTCAGGCAAAACAAAACCAAGGACGTGAGTATCCTCCCAGTGCGTGATGAGAAGGTGCTGCCAGATATCCCACAGGTGGAGGAGGAGTGGGGAAGGAAGATGTAGTGGAGCATGGAGAATTGTACTGGTAGGGCTCTGGTACAAACCCATGCCCTGGATACCAGCTGTCTGAGGTCCTAGTGTGGATGTGACATGAGTAGCAGAGCTTTGAGCTGCCCACTTGTTTCCCCCACAGAAGGCATCATCCTAATCACATTCTGCAGCAGCTGTTGGAGGGGACAGCAGGGAAGGGAGCTGTGTTTTCCCCAGGCTCCGGGTGAAGAAGCACTGAAGGAGCTCTGCAGTGGCCACACAAGGATCAGATCACTTTTGGTTTGTTGGTTTCTTTTTTCTGGTTATAGTTAACAGGCATTGTTTTCTGTAGACTACAGTATCTACAACTCCCAGGTTAAGGTTATATAAGAAAAACAAGTGACAGAACTCTCCCTTTGGCCCTTTTAATGTACTGATCTATTCTGTAATCATAAGGTTAAAATTGTATAAAATTTGGAAGTTTGTGTTAGATTCCCAAGTCCATATTTAGTTACTTCTCTTTTATTTAGGCACAGAGAACATTTTTAGGAAATTAAGTTATTAAATATA
Organism: Lophotriccus pileatus; assembly: GCA_035583135.1. Taxonomy (NCBI): domain Eukaryota; kingdom Metazoa; phylum Chordata; class Aves; order Passeriformes; family Tyrannidae; genus Lophotriccus; species Lophotriccus pileatus. Next base: position 19,548,057 of record JAWWES010000081.1, on the reverse strand, counting down.
AACTTAGCTTCCCATTCACAGTTTTTTTTTTTTAAATAGCCTATAGATATTGTGTTTTCCTAGACAGGATGTAAAAATGACTAAATGTTGTACAAACAAGCTGGTTTTACCAGTTATAGATATAAAACCTTGTAAGGGCTTCCTTTTAAAAGGGAGCTGAAATGATACATTTTTCCATGCAAACCATGGGCTTCATTATACCTATATATTTAAAAGAATTTAAAACAAAAAAAGGCACAAACCTGACAACCTGAAAACACAATCGTGGCACTTTTATGGGACACAGATGGGGCATCATGGCTGAGTTTAATAGGATCAGATATAGTCATATGAAATATACACATCCACATCTGAACCATTCACCCTTGTTCCATTTATACTTAATGGAAAGATACTCACTTCTGGGCAGAAATTTATTTCACCCAGAAGTGAACATATTTAAACTAGATTTATTATCACATGTACAAAAAAGATACCAGAGAGACTGATTGCACTACAGGTGAGGTAAAGCCCTCCTCCCTGACAATGAGAAATATTTAGGGGAATTAAAAGCATTCCTGTCCTCATCTGAAAACACAGATCGTTTCATTTATTCAAACATATTGTGCTGTGAGATGGCAGCAAGCTTTTAAATGAGTATTTCTTACATAGCCTGGTACACAATTTCTACTGCAGACACAAGGTTGAATCAAGTCATATTTTGACATGGCCTAAGCTTAACAAATCTACAGTTAATTACACTTGCATATTTAATTATGTGGGAAAAATAATTTATAGACTTGTTACAGTGCATGTTCTCATGGCCATGTTGAAGTGAGTCATCTTATCAGTGGACACCCTGCTATATTCACTCTGCCTACTTCAGTTTCTCCTGAATTTAGAGCTAAAATTTGTCCTTATCTTTCCTATTCTTTTCATGTAGAAAATATCTGCCACACTTCTCCCATGTCACCCTCTACCTTACTGCAGGGTGGAATTTTTCAAGCATTTACCACTGAAATCAAAGACAGTTGAATTCTCCAGAGAACAGAAATGGTTGGTAAGAACTACTCAGAGAAATCCTGCATCCACCAAAATAACTCATCCATCATCTGTGAAGGGCTCTGGTACCCTGACTCTGGATGGCATGCAGAGCACCATCAGCCTTGTTGCTCACCGTGTTTGTATTGAGAAGGTCACAACACGTGTGCTTACTGTGGGGGTTCAACTGCCAAAAGTCCATTCTCCTCAAAGTTGTCAGAGACTTGGAAGGCATATTGGGTTAAATTTTTATTTACATTCATGAGAAAAAAAACCAAACTAATGAATGACTAGGTTCAAATCAGTGAAACGTAGAATCATTTAGGTTGGAAGACCTGTAAAATCATGGAGTCCAGCTGTTAACCCAGCACTACCAAGTCCATCACTAAACCGTGTCCCTCACTGCCACGTGTTTTTAAAACTCGAATTCTGTCAGGCTGAGCATGCTCCTTCAAGAAAACAAGCTGTCAGAGATTTTGTTGTACTGAGCCATAAATGTGCAAGGTGATTACAGCAGACAAAGCCCTTGGACAGGCTCATGGGCCCAGGCACAGAGTGTTGAGATCCTCAAGGCAGGATGAGTACAGACACAGCCCAGCCACACGCAGGAGGCCTTTCTGGGTGGCATTACAGCTGGAATGTCTTACAGAACAAAGAGAAGCTAAACTCCTTTAAAAAAAAAGGGTTGGCAACAGTATAAAAAACACTCTTAAGCTGTGGGGGAAAAAAAAAAAAAAGAAAGGACAACTCTGAGATTCCTGAAAAATGACAGTTGAATTAAAGCACGGTAAGAAAGCTGCTCTTAAACCCCTCCTGAAGACGTGTTTTATGAAGTTTTGTCTGTTGTATTTGAGTCATTGTATTGAGTTACAGAAGTGGAAGTGTTAACAGAATTTCCATCATGAAAACATTCAAAGCTATTTTAATTTTGTAAATTCCTCCTGAAGAAGTGACTGTTGCAGGGAAGGGGAACTAGTAATTAATGTAGACGGTGCTGTCTCGGAAGCATAGTGAGCTTGGCTGCACAAAGAGCTTGTTTTGTGATTCCCCAGCTATTGCCTTTTCTCAAAAAATATTTATTGAGGAGCCCTGTTAATTTGAAATAATAGTTTTCATAGAATTTCTTCAGTGCACATGCTACTCTTATTTTGAACAGAACAGACATTTTTTGAGTAGCTATTCAATACTGTAGTCTCAGCTTTATGTAAATAACCCTTATATTTATACGTGAACTGGGATCAGTAATTTGCCCAGGATATAGCAATGGATTATACTGCCATGGAATTAAAAAGCAAACAGTTTGGTCATGAGTTAGCTTCAGTGTACACCCTAAATTAAATTAGATTAGATTAGGGATGATTGCCTTTCCCTGGCCAGGATTAAAAATGTTAGCTGCTTTGGAGATCAAGAAAAAATTCTCAGGACAAAGTCTGAAGGATGCCTGTGATTTAATTATGCATCTTGTGTCATTTATTGTTTTTCCCACTGCTCAGTCATTTGAGTCATGAGATTCTGAGAAGCCGAGCTTTTCCTTTAAAAACTAAATTATTAGTCCTTAAACTTGCCTAGGGGAAAAAAAAAAAAAAAAAAAGGAGGGTCCCCCGTGTTAAAGAAATAAAAAATAAAAAACCAAATTAAATATTTTGGAAGACCTAGTGTGTTCCTACGCAGGTTCTGAAAAGCTGTATTTGATAATATCACCGTTAGTAAGCAACTAATGCAGACAAGAGACTGTATAGTTCGCAGGGATAATTTTTAAACCATTTTGCACCCCTTGGTCCTTGGAGAAAAGCCCCAAACAGATGAAGATCAGGCAGAAGAGCCCCAGCCTCTGTTGGTGCAAAGCCCTGAGCCTGCTCCATCCCATTGCAGCAGACAGCGAGTGGCACATGGGCCAGGCAGGAGTGAACTGGTGCCTCCTCCCTGGCAGTGACTGATATTTGCAGTACTAACAACTCACAGGCAACTGCCCTCAATCAACAAGCAATTTCAAGAGTTTTCTACAGATCTCAAAGCTGTGCTCATGTTCTGGGACCTGATGTTTATGCCAAACTGTCCTGAAGGCAAAAGGAAAGATGTGGGGAAGGGACCTCAGGGCTGATGCACACACACACCTTCCCAACATGTATTAGATGGCACCTGTCTTCACCTCTAGAGTGAAACCTGGGCAATGACTGAGACATTTAAGATCATAACAACCACCATGTGTGCTTAGGGTAGCCTCAATATCTCTCTCCAAGCATGTCCAAGAGGAAAAGCATAAGGAGAAGAGAATGCAGCCAGAAAGATTTCCCATAGTGTAAGCCCTCAGCACTGTGAAATCTCTAAGTTACTTGTTATCTCTTGACTGTCTTGTTAAAAACACTAGGAGTTTTCTCTTCCAGGAATTGGCCCAAATTCCTCTTGAACTCACTGGCCACGTGGAATTGAATTCATTTGCATTGAATATCTGACAATTACACCACATGATCCTTATGGTGTCCAAATAGTGACTAACATTTTCTCACCATCCTCAAACAAGATAGTGATTTAATTATCCTTGTCTTAATGCTTCTCAGCTGATGAGTTCTTCTCAATTTTTTTACATGTGGAAGCAATTCTCATATGATTTGAAAAAATTTAGGAACACAGCTTAAGAAAATCCTTTTTTTCTAATATCTGTCTTTAGGACAATTTTGCATTGCCCTTGGTACTTCATTTGTCAGTACCACATACCACATTTCTAACAAGTTCTTTTTTGCACAAATTCAAAATACAATAAAAAGGAACTGGCTATCTTTCACCTGAATAATATGGCTGAATAAAATTTGAAAAATAGCCAAAATCCAAAAGCCAAAAGTAATGCTGTATAAAGGAAAACATGTGATACCAGATTATATCTTTTACCAGCAATAGAAAAAAAAAAAGGCAAAGAAATATCACTTCAAGGTTTTGTAGAAAAGTCTAATTTGAAGCAACTATTTATAGATGCTGCATATTATGTTAATTTGGCTTCTCCTGACACACAAAGGCTTCCTTTGAAGGCTTTTATAGTAAAAGAAAGAAGGGAGCGAGGGGCCCTTGCAAATAGAGTTATGATAAAAGCTGCTGTCATTATAACAGATCATGAGAAAGAGAGAAGGAAATGCTGAGATACCATTCATCATTTTGAGAAATGCTCACGAACAGCTCCTGGTTAGGTAGGACTAGCTACAATTTTTATGAAGGGGGATATGTTATCAGAAGAGTGCAATTTTTCCCTTTTTTCAGGCTGTTAACAAACTCTTCCCAGTTTCTGCCAGTGTATTTGTTATTTGCAAGAATTCATTGAAATACCTCACTCAAAACAGTAAGAAAGAATGCATTTTTATTTGAAAATAAATTTAATTTCCCTGAAATGTTGTTGGGTTGTGGGTTTTTTTGCGTAAATAGGATGTGAAATTTTCAGTTTGTTGACTGACTGAAAACAGGTCATTTTAAGTGGTTTACTTTCACTGTATTGAGGTCCTTGATTATACTATTTTTTTCTACTGCATGGCTGTATGCATGAAAAACAATCATTTTGACACAGAAAACCAGACCAAAACTGATGAGCTATTGACAATGCATATGAATAATAGATAACAAACAGAAAGTAGCTGTGCATCGCAGAATTTCAGCTTGTTGTTTATTTTTGATATTTTAAAGCGGACAGTGGCACCCTGGCCACCTTCACTGATTGTTTGACTCATAAGAATGCAATTTTTTTCAGGAAGAGAAAAATAAAATCTTTACAAATTAATGTCTGCAAACAATATGGTAGAGAGTAAATGTCAGAAATTATGTGTTCATGGGTGCTGCTTTGTGGCCAAGTTCTTTTCACTCCCATTGCAGACAGACATCAGGGTTAACCCTTTGGATAGGGAAACAGTCCACTCACAATGTAGAGATCCTCCAGAATTGTGGTGTTGGAGTTGTTTTATTTAAAAATATTAAAAAAAAAACACACTAGAAATAAATCACTTGGAGATTATTACAACTTATTTGTATAAAGATGTTTTCCCATTAGTCTGTACTAGTGGCATTAATCAGACACTCAAAATACCAGTCACTTGGGCAGTGTTCAAAGAGAAGCTCACATCCCATGACTATGTCACAGCAGCATTACCACCAGCTGCTCTGGCTGGTGTTTGTGGGGAAGGGGAGGGGGGCAGGGGGTGGCAGACCAGCTGCTTGACCACATGTGAAGTCCATTCACCAACTGCTGGGGCTGGCCTGGGAGCACCCTGGAGGGTTTGCCTGGTATGAGCAGGCATGTCCAGGGAGAGCACAAACTACAGGCAGACTGACAAGGTTTTAAAAATTACTTGTCTGTACTTCAAAATCATCAAGCATGTCACGTTTTGTATGTTGCCAACATAACGTGGACACGTAAGTTATCAGCTGAGGCTCAGAAGATCTGATGTGTGTGCAGGTGCTGCTGGCTAGGGAGGCTGTGCCATCTTGCATGGGGATTTTGCTGTGGTATGCACTACATGGTGTTGACTTATCCTCATCCCAGATATTACTTGATTGAACTCAGGCCATCAAATCACACCTTGGGCTAGGAAATCTGTGTTTAGACCAGATGAAAAGACGCATATAAAGCAGCCTCACCATCTCTTACAATTCTTTCTCCTAGCAGTAGTCTGCAGTCAGGCTGGAGACGTGTAAAATCAGGGGCCTCGTCATTTTTCAGATCAGGGATAGAAAGTAATCAGTAGCCTTGAAACATCACCATCACACTCATCTCTGAGCTGGCAGCTGATACTGAGACTAGAGAATCAAAATGAATCCTTCTGGACATATTGTTAAGTCAACATAATTTCTTATCACCCCATTCCTCAGGGATAGAGGGAGGAAGCATCTTGATCTCCTGCATCCATATTATTATGGATGTTATTATCATTACTTACTGAAAAGCAATGTAGATTTAAAAGGACCTGCCTTTAATTTTTATTCAAGCATTGTTCAGGGTAGGGGGTGGTGCTATTTAAATGAGCTTAATTCTGCTGGGATAATTAATTCATTTATATTTTTCTACACCACTGCCTTTACCACAGTTTGTCACTGAGCCACTTTGAATTTTCAGTTGATGCAACCAGATAGAATTGAATTGGAAAAAGCTGACATTTCCAAACGTGTCCAAGTAGGAAATGATTCAGTGGTTCCAAGGAGTGGAGCCAACTGTGAAAGACCATTTGCAATATGATATATCTGGAACCCTAAGCCACCCTTTTGTTTTAGGAGCTTCTAATCTTTCTATTTTAATGTGCAGTGCCTTCATTTTCCATAGAAATATTTTGATCACATGCTGGCTTCTTCTGCATCTGCTGGGAAGAATTTGCATGTATCTTTCTAGGGAACTCATCATAGGGGCAGCCAGTGGTCCCTGCCCTCTGCAAACCCCACTGGATCCCAGTCAGCCCAGGGCAAGCCATCAATGTATGGTGAAGCATACATCTAAAAAACTTAAGAGCATCAAAGACTGAGCCTCTTTTATTTCAGTGATTAGACTTTGACCTTGGATTCAAAATATTCATTTGCATTTGTCACAGAAGTGGTCACTGAGGTATGCAAGTCGTGCTGGCTCATTTTCTAACAGCCCATTTTGCAGCATATTGAGGTACTGTACGCCCTGGGAGAACAATCAAAAGCTTGTTTTACCTAATAAGGAAACTACTGAGGCACATAAATAACCATTCTGTTTTCCAATACATTTCACACCGATTAATTTTCCAGTTTTATGAAACAAGCTACGGTTATCTTTGAGTCAGGTTCAGTGAACCAGTGCTTGACTTTAAATAGAAAACTACTGATGTCGCTGGGCAGATGTGCACAGGCTTTTGAAAGACCAGGGCTCCCATCAACACTGAATGACACCATCCTCTTCAATCTCCCTCTTGAACCCCTTACTTGCTTGTTGGCTACAGAAACACTGATTTGCCTTGTAAATAAATTGTATTTTTGTTTGATACTTACAATGGTTTTTTTTGTAAGAAGTTATGTATCTGCTCTGCAGAAGTTCAAGTTTTATAAAAGAAAAAATGAAGTTCAATTTTATTTTTCTAAGTGCTTTTCTGTGCAGTTTGCAGGTTTTTCTGAATCAGGTACTTTGTGATATAAAACCTGAAGATGTGTTTGGAAGGCTGGCTGAAGGAAGAGCTGAGCTGTTTGCTCCTCAGATGGCTTTGTGCTGCAACTCTGTCCATGAAGAATGTTCCATAAACTACCAATATTAAATATTTAACCTTCTCTCTGACATCTGTGCATCACCCTTGGCTTCCCTATTATCATTAAATAATGCCAATCTTCAGTCTGTCATCTAAAAATTGCTAGTGGCTTTTTCTTTAAATTGCTGCTAAACTGCCAAAAAAGAATATATCATTCTCCATTTTCAAGCATGCTAGGAAATTAGAATGGCACTGAGACATTAATTAATGGCATGTGATTGAAGTACAGAGCTCAGACCTTTTATTTTGGTCACATCTGCCTTTGAGCTGTATTTTACACTTATATATTCAAGTCTCCCTCTTTGATTCAGAGCTTTCCTTGCCAGCATCCATGGCATCAGTTCTGGCTGTTTGCACAAAGAGGTGTGAATAGTGATATTTATGCTTATTAAGAATCATGTTTCTTTTTGACAATCTGTAGGCTCATGTTGAACCTGTTCTTTTGCCCCATGAGCTCCCATTTTGTAATTAAAGCATTAGGGACACTCAGTCAGTACATGATCAGAATGACAAATTTAGGAAGGGCATTCACATTCTACCTTATTTTGTATTTAACCTAAAATGCCATTTTTATTTTTCAGGAACTTTGCAGTGCTACAGTAACAATTTCCATAAATTCATCATATCCCACCTTACTGAGCTGGGACTAGTTAGTAGTTGGGTGAGAAAAATCAGAAATAAATTCAGCAATGGCTACAGAAAGCGATTCTGAAAATTAGAGCTAAGAACATTGGCCCAGCCAGATCCCGTGTACAATTAGGATATGCATTAGTGAGGAATGTAAATGAAAAATAAAGCAAAGGTACTCTTAGCCAACACCGATAAGCAAATATCCCAAAGATATTACTAGAAATTAATGGAGGCTATAATATATAACATAAATAATAGACCCAACATCATCAACTCCCATCAAACATCTCTTTCCTTTGCCTGATTAGTGCTGCTATGCTTGAATAAATGCACATTAGTGGCACCACATTCCTGAGACAGTAATTCATGCTTCTAAGGCACACAGTCAAGTCTTGCTTATGTTAAGCCAGGAGGAACAGTAGGAACATAAAGCTCACGTCACTTACGTTTTCACGCTCAACTGCCTGCATCTCCACAGTACCCAAGACAGCACTGGTGTGCTAGAGGATGGAGCTGTTGGCACTTCACTGTTTGGAGGGATGAGGAGAGTTGACAGTGATGTGGCTGCAGGACACTCACCTGAGAACTTGCCCAGTCCCTTCCACTGCTGTTCCCTGCAGCATGGCACGTGAGCACCATAACTCCTTATGCCTGCCAGCCAAGTCAGATAGCCTCACACACAGGCCTTTCCAAAGCAGTAGCGAAGGGTGTTGAATCCTCACACAGAGATCCCCTGGTCTGTGCATGTAGAAATGCTCTGGCATCGTATTGACAGCACAGCCAGCAGCCAGGGCAGGATTCCACACATAGGTTTAAACATTCTTAGCATGAAAGGTGCCGTTTAAGCATCAGTCATCATGTTCACTGTTGGCAGAGGGTTAGGTGATTCGTTTTATCACTAAGTCTATTCCTAGAAAAAGAAAGTGTAAGTGCCTCAGAAAGGCAGAAGGGCTTCAAGTACAAGAAATCTTACAGTCTTTATAAGAGTGCCTGAAGTATTGGAATTAAATACCAATGAAATCCTGAGTGATTAATGATCAGAAGAAATAGCAACGGGTTTATGTTACTGGCTACGCAGCATCGCCCCAGGACCCACAGTGGGGGTCAAGTTCTGCAGAGCCAGAGACACAGACACAGGTGATTAGCGCTTGCCAGAGTGGTGGGCCTGTGGTATTTTAGAAATTGTTAAAAGCTGGGTGAGAAAGACTTCAACATCCTAAATAGGGAACTCTGGAATAAGTATTGATTTGTTTCCCATAAGTACTAATTCACTTCTTACCAAACTTTTTTGTACCTAATGGGCTCCTGGCATTAGTAACCTTCTCCATCCCCCCTCCACCACTCCACCCCAAATAGTGTGGACACTGGATCCCCAGTGCCAACTGTTTCACTCCACAGATCTACTCCTATTACAGGGACTACTCATTAGTATGGGTATCCATTCAGATGCTCCAGCCAGGTTCATGCTGATTTATGTGTCTGTGGATCTGGACAGCAGTATAGGGTCTCTGATGCTTCTGATTCATTTGGAGCATGTCAGCTGACACATCTTCAACCTTGCAGGTTATCAACTTCAAAATCTGTAGACTAAACTGACAGATTATACATCAGGGTGTCCATGCATTTCTCCTAATATACCCCTCTCCTAACCTCCAGCTCCTTACTTCATGATTCCCCATAACTTTTCCCTATCATTTCTTTACATTGGTAGATGTACCCAGCCCTATTCCTTCCCAAAACATAGTTTGAAATCATTCAATGTGGCAAAGCATAGAGAAGTTACAATCTATTGAGTTAGCAGGTTTGAGAGAGGGCATTATTATGGCAGAAAGCATTCTGGATATTGCTCAAAAATTATTTCACCTATTTCGGTCACTTTGCATGTTGCAGATCTTGTTTCTATCTTCTCTGAATTTTCATTTCCCCTAGAATGAGCCAATTCAGAAGTAGATGGCTTCCTGAAATTTGAGGACTGGCCAAAGGTCCATATTAAAAAAATGGCTCTATTTGAGACAGAAAAAACCCATCAAGGTAATACATGGACTTGACAACTCAGCTGTAAGCACCTGTTCGTCTCTTCATAGATGAAGTTCAGTTGAGTCCATCTTGCTTCTAAAATTGTCTTGACACTACTGGGAATGTTGGCTCAGAGTAAAGGAAATGAGCAAACCCAGCAGCTCTGCCAAACTCGGCGCTATGTACGCTGAATGTACGGGGAAGCAGAGGGAAGACATTATTCACCTCGCAGTCACTGGCAAATTTTACTGTCATATTTCATTTTCCATGAAATTATATTCAGACACAGGAGAAAAGTATCAGAAAGAGTATTCATCTATTAGCCAGGGTCTGTTAGGGATAGGAGGTCTTAGTGAAGGGGTTTATATTTTTCAAGAATGAGGACAAGATTTTTAGATGTGAGGAAGTTGCGGTCACTATAAAGAGAAGGGAGTTTTGCTATCTCAGATCTCCATGCTGCTGCCAATTTCTCTGCAGCTGCTGCTCCTCAGAGTAATCTTCAGTTAAGGAGGTGCTAAAAAAACCAATGATATGAAGACAAAAATGAGTAATTTACTAAAAAGGAAACATTGTAAAAGTAAACTCATTGAGTCAGAACAAAAATCCCTGACCTACAG
>JAWWES010000081.1:19502000-19537444 GCA_035583135.1 Lophotriccus pileatus | reverse complement strand
AAAATGAGTAATTTACTAAAAAGGAAACATTGTAAAAGTAAACTCATTGAGTCAGAACAAAAATCCCTGACCTACAGAACAAAAATCCCTGACCTACAGTATTTGAACCAGGCTTCTTCTGAGACTGCCAGTGGCAGAAAACAAGCCAAGAATGCATCCTTGACTAAGATGGTTGCTTCTAAGTGCTTTACAAGGCACTTAACATATTATTTGCCTTGACAAAACCCAGTTTTAAAAATCAACCAACTAAACAAGCAGGATAATAGAGACATGAATCTGTTTATCCAAGGGGAGAAAGCCTATGGCTCAAATCCAGGTCTGTTTGCAAAGTCTGTAAATTCAAACATCACCAGAAGTTGTTGCCAACTTCATAGAATTATGGCACCTGGTTTTCACTGAACTCTAGGGTCGAAGGAAAAAATTTTTGTTCCTCATACTCAAAAGCTAAACTTTGTTTCCATTACAAAGTTTGCTTCTGAAGTGAGCAGCTAGAGACTCCAATGGACGTTGGTGCAGCTTTGTCAGTGTCAAGGGAAGATCTAACCTTCTGCTTCAGTAGGCTGGAGAGTGGGACATGAGAAGATTCCTGACTGAAAAAGGTGGCTTCACTAGAAGGCTGGTAAACAAAACCTGTTTGTTCAGATGTTATTATAGAATAGCACAGCCACATGAAAGATACAGCACATCTTTGCTTCTGCATTGATCTATCAGTCGTGAAAGGGTTCAGATGTGGCCAGGAGGAAGAGCACATTTGTGTTTTCTTTCAAAGTGCACTCTTGCTTTTGTTGTCCCAGTTCCTATTCTTAGAGCCACTGGGGGCCCAGAGCCTTTTCAAGTCACTTTTCTTATTTACTGTCATTTGCTGATCATTCCAGCTCCTTCACTCTCATTCACTCTCAGGTACTCCCTGCTGCTGTTGCTATTGTTGTCAGCTGTTGGCAAAAACAAACAAACAAAAAAGCAAATCACCCCTCCTCTCAGACCTGTTATCCTCCATATTTCACATATAGAGGCTGCCTTCCACATCATTAAATTGCTTCACCTCCTGCTGTCAGTATGCCTGCAGAGCTTTTGGTGGGTCCCTGTCTCTCCTGTTGAATGAGGTACACCTTTCCAAATAGCTGTGACTCTTACCTGGGACAATAACCCTTTGTCTCTTTCATCCCTGTTGTCTCACGGCTTTCAATAACAACCTTCCCAGTAGTTATTTATTGCTGCTAACAACGCACTAGTCACTAGTCAGGTTCATCCTGCAAATGCAGAAGGGCACATTTTGGGAGCAGCTATTAGGGTAGCAGTGCAATTTTTCTTCACTTAATGTGAGTCACGGGGCTTAACTGTGTCTCACACATGTATGCACCCCCCCACCCAGAATTTAAGAAGCATCAATCTCCAGAAGCACAGATCCTCTTCTCAGTCACCTTACAGCTCAATTTTTCTATTTCTTTTTTCATCTGACTAGTATTTTTACAAACAACTGAGAAAGGTTTCATATTTTACAACGATCATGTAACATCTATCAATAGCTGAAATAATTACCTACACCTTCTCAAGCACAAAGAACTGTATTACTTTTCTTCAGTGTCGAGAATATTTCTTTAACGTGTTTCTAACTTACCTGAGTATTTTTCCTTGAAGGCAGGTGTTTATAGACTGCATATGAGGACAAGGGGCCATGACAGAGTGAAACATTCTGGCTTGGAGCAATCCTGTCAGAGTTAGCTGTCTGCAGGCAGGCTGAGAGTGGGCTACATGGATTCCTCTCCTCCCTCATGTACTATTTCTTCACATTGTCTTTCTTTTTACCTTTTGTTGTAATAATGACTCACTGCTTAAAAGCTGTAATTCTGAATTCTGCAAAGGCTCTCCAGTCAAAAAATGCTCCTTGATGGAAGGAGAGAGAGAATAAACAAATGTAGATTAAAAAAAGAGAGGTTTTAGAAATAGAAAGAAGTAGTGAATCAAGTATTTAATGGAGAGGCATGAACTTAAAATTACAGGAAAGGTGACATTTTCCAGAACTGTATCAGACAAGAAGAAAAAGTTCAAGTGACCATTATGTTTTCTAGGAAGAAAATGGGAAGGAAAGATGGCCCTGAAGTGGGTATTTTTTTAAATAGTGATAAGAGACAGGCACTAGATTTTCATCTATTCAGGTTTGCATAGGGAAGTGCTGAAGTTGGAGCCACTGATCAGGCAGCACAAAAGATACTGAAGGGGTATATCACTTCTAGGATATAGAAACTACTCTGGAAGGTATGAGCTTTACAAAAGAAACTAATCAGAGGGGAAAAATTTCAGAGCCAGGTATAGCAGATTTGTAACTTCTCTTAACTCAGAATGCATCATATACTGTTGTTATAATCACTGTGTCAGAACAAATTGTAATGGGGATCAGATACCAAAATCAAGGGGAAAAATACAATCAACAGTCCTGATTTAACCTGTGAAAATGCAGGAATCATTTAGCATTAGCAGAAGAGAACCAGTTCTGATTGCAAGAGTTAGAAGGAACAGAAAACAGTATCACAGAACAGAGAGTAACCAAACCCGAGGTCAGAGGAAAACAAAAGAATTCCCAGATTTCTACAGGCCAAAGAATGAAAATCATAGTCAGAGTCAATGTAACCTGCAGCCCTCTGAAAGACCATGCAGATTTGTGTGTTTTAAGCACCCAGACTTTGGCTAGAACTGTTATATTCATAGGGGAAATATTTTGTAAGAGCTTGCGGAGCAGGACTTAATGTACCTATTAGGAAACAAAACTCATTCACAGTCTGTACAGTGAAAAATAATTTCTCAAAAAGGGAATGATGTGAGCAGAACATCACTCTGTTTAAGTTTTTGTCAGCTTGATACTGGCTTTTGAACTAATCTGAGATCTCAAAGAGAAAATCCCATACTGCTGAGCACAGGACATGCTGTGCACAGACAGAATGGCTGCCATAGTGGGTGTTCAGGAGCTCCATGCAAAAGGGCAATAACATCTTGAACATTCATTTTTAGGGAATAGACTACTGCATCTGTTCTAAGGGGGAAAACAGGTCAAATATGCAGGATCATTAAAAAAGTAAAAGGAAAGAGTCCATAAAGACAGAAGGCAAAAGCACAGATAAAAAGAATGATGGACACAATAAGGTCTGGAAAGGGCAAACAGAAAGTTTAATTCTGAGCAAGCAGATAAAGAACAAAAATAAAGTAACAAAAAATAGTGTTACCATTAAAAATGTAAAGAAAAGAGTCTTGTGTTTTATGGACAGTGTTCAATATATCATGAAATGAACTGATTTATGCTAGCTATAAATATATATATATACACACACAACACATCTGGATTATTATTGACACTATTTAGAAACAGCAGTGTGACAATGCAAGACATGTAATCTCATACTTCTTTGTTGGCCTCCACATGCCAGATATGCTAATAATAAATGATACACTACCACATGATAATTTCTGATACTTTTCAAAAGAGAGTAAGCCACAGTCTAAAACCTTCCTAGAAAACTACTGAAATTGCCAGAAGGACATTTGAAAAGACTGGTAGGTAAAGCCCTGGCTTACAGGCACACTACCTCCTTACCTAACAACCAGGCTTAAAAGCAGGGCACTACAAATCCTGAAAATACAATGAGAAAACAACAGATCGAACAGAAAATGCACATCACAAAAGTCTTTGTCCTTGTCATCTTCATGGGAACATGAATTTATATACAGATTTAACAGCAAAGCTGTTTCTTACCCCAGCATAGTAATTGGAATTGGGGAAAGGGATAAAATGAGACTCGCTAGACATAAGCACACCAGTGCTTGAGGGATGGTGTGCTAGTGAGGCCCTTCAGTCTGCAATCTCAATGGAGGCAGAGGATAGAGATCCATGCAACAAAAAAGACCCACGTGTTAGAAGCCACAGAAGCGCCTGAGATTAGTCACATAGGAATTAGGGCTTCTGCCTGCCAAAAGGTGGCAGGATCAGTGCCATTACAGAAACATGGCAGGATGGCTCACATAACTGGAGCTGCAATGGGTGGTTGTAAACTCTTCAGATGGGACAGGCAAGAAAGGAGAGGCAGTGGGGAAGAGCTGTGTGTTAGGGAGTATTTTGGTTTTCTGGAGCTTACTAATGGTGATGGTTAGGGTTGTTAATGATTTAGACTCAGGGGGAAGGCCAACAGGACAGATACCCTGGTGAGAGTCTGCTACAGACCTCCCAGCCAGGATGAAGATGCAGATGAAATATTCTATAAGCATCTGGGAGACATCTCACAATTGCCGGCACTTGTTCTCATAGGGGACTTCAATTTAACAGGTATCTGCTGGAAATAAAATACAGTGGAGAGGAGGTTCCAGTAGTCTAGTAGTCTAAGAGGTTCCTGGAGTGCGTGGAAGATAAACTCCTGACCCAGCTGGTGAGTGAGCCAACTAGGGAAGGTTGGACCTGTTGTCTGTGAAAAGGGAGGACTTGAGGCTGATGTGATGGTGGGAGGCTGTCTTGGGCACAGTGATCATTAAATGTAAGAGTTTTTGTTTCTCAGAAAAGTAAGGAGGGGGTCAACAGAACAGCCACCTTGGACTTCTGGAGGGCAGACTTGGGCCTGTTTAGGAGCCTGGTTGACAGAGTCCAGGCAGTTCTGAAGAAAGGGCAGGCTTGGCATTCCTGAAGGAAATCTTAAATGTGCAAGAGCAGGCTTTAACAGTAAGAGGAGTTGTTCTCAGCCTCCTCCCGAGCTAGAAGACAGAGAAGGGGAGAAGAATGAAGCCCCCATAATCCGTGCAGATATGGGGGTATATGGGGGTCAATGACCCGCTATACCACTTAGACATGCACAAGTCTATGGGGCTGGATGGGATCCACCGCATGGGACTGAAGGAGATGGAATTTTTTAGCCTGGAGAAAAGGAGCGGTGAAGTCACCATCCCTGAAGGTATTTAAAAGATGTGGATGTGGCATGTAGGGACATGGTTTAGCAGTGGACTTGGCAGTGCTGGGTTAATGGTTGTACTCATTGATCTTAAAGGACTTTTCCAGCCTTAATGATTCCACAATTCTGTGATTTCTGTATAACAAAAGCCATACAGCCATAAAAAAGAACTGGATTAGTTCCTTTCAGAGATAAAGAAGGAAAGAGGTATGCCCAAGTCATGGAGTCTTAAGCAGAAGGGCCAAAAAGTCAGTCAGTAGGACAGGCCAGAGAGTTAGGACTGAGCAGAGCAGCACAGGGAACAAAGGGAGCATGTCAGGCCCACGAGATGCTCTGAATACCCAAGACTTACTCAAAGACTGGAGGAGGTTTGTTATTAGACATGATAGGGACATATACATGCTGATTTTAAGCAGCTGTTCAGGTTGGTTATAAGCTTGACAAGTGGATGTTTTGGCCTGGATGTTGATCCTCTTCCACACTGAATTTGTATAGTGTGTCTTGCAGAATTTCCATTGTTGAGTTTTCCCTAGTTCTGTGATAAATTGCTAAGAGGAACCTCCTTTCTATACCTTTTCCTCTCATTAAGATGTTTAAGTAGGCTCATTAATATAACATCTGGACAGGCTCATTAATATAACATCTGAACAATACCCAGACAGTAGAGATGACCTCTTCTCTGTTAGCTGAACAAAATTGCAGATAGAGTGCAATTTTCTTTACACTTTTAAGTGTTTCAGAGGGTTGCTAAGAGGATTTCATGGCAGGAAATTGGAGATTGCAAAAAATGATGCTGCAGGTGAAGGAAAGTCAATCGTTTGCTCCAGTTTCTGAACAGTATGTATATTTTATGCTCTCAAAATTCTCCTAGTCCTCCTTTGACCTCTAGAACTGAACAGTATTTACAATGTTACAAGTGATTAGGAATGACGTGTGCAGAACAGTCAGTCTTAGCCTGCATTCCTATGGACTTTTATCTGCCTAGCATTTCACCACAGACACAGCTATTTGCTAGTGCCTTTCTGTCTCAGCAACCTGAATTTCTGCTCTTATATTCCTGAAATCCTTGTTTTCTGTTGCGTCCACTAGGTACTGGCTTGAGAGTGAGAAGCAGCAGGGTGCAGTGTTGGTGCTGGTAGGGCAGCCGGTGTGTGCACCCCGGTTTAGCCAGCGGCAAGTCAATGACCAGCTGATGGTGCTGCCTTCTTTTATGGTAACGCTCATTTGGCGCTTCCTTCTCTAATCAAGTTTTCTAAAAAAAAAATTATGAAAAATCATTCAGCTTGCAAATGCTGAATATCTGGTGGAGTGAGGGGACTGCACCTCATCAAAATCCATTTCTCAGTACAACCACTGCCAACACCATGAGCTCTCATTGCAATTAAGGAAATGTAAAATGATCCCCCACAGAGAAGAGTATAGAAGCAATGAAGGGAACAGAGTCAAGTCCAA
The DNA here is from genome assembly GCA_035583135.1 of Lophotriccus pileatus. Classification (NCBI taxonomy): domain Eukaryota; kingdom Metazoa; phylum Chordata; class Aves; order Passeriformes; family Tyrannidae; genus Lophotriccus; species Lophotriccus pileatus. The sequence continues at coordinate 19,531,067 of JAWWES010000081.1, read as the reverse complement.
GCCTAAGCCAGCAAATAATCTTCTTTCTACAGTTTCCCAGAAAGGACTTGGCAAAGGACATGAGCAGATAACGGAGCACAGTAAATTGATGAAGGCTTTATCATGATCCTACTTTTCTGTCACGCTGAAATGCATTTCACTGAACTGTAGTCCAAAAAAAATCTTATATATGTATATAGTACATATATATGAATATGACTATGTATGAATGCATGTATTTCCCTCAAAAATGAGTACTTTGTAACTAACTTGAAGCTTGCAGCAGTCACTGTTGTCAAGACAGACCACTTCTGCCTTTTTGATCAGCTAGTCACTGACACCACTCACCCTGGGAAACTCTCAAATTCAGTTCCACAATGTGTTTTTCTACTAGATTCTCATTATCACGCATTCTGATCTGCCTGAGGCAGCTATTAAACCCCTTGTCAAGTCACAGCTTACATCTTGACTGTGAATCATATCTTCTTTTAGCCCAAATTACCTCTGTATTTCAATAGCCTGAAATAGATACTATGCAATTAAAGCATTTTAAAAGCATTAATTGACACTTACAACAATAAGTCATTTTGTTGTTTTGTGTCAGAAAAGCTATTTGTCTGCAGATACTGTATTATTGTAATTGCTTTTAGTGCCCCCTTTAGTTTTATGTCCAATAAACAGCATCAATCCTTTGTGAAGACAATATAATGTTCTCAGTGTCAGAAGGGAACTCACATACAACGGCAAGGAAAAATTGTGTTTGCCATAGCCTTAAACCAAGTAAGACCAAGTACAGTGAAATAAGTCACTGATTTCTTTCAGCTTTCAAAAGAATGATCTAGAGAGATGCAGCTTAGAAAACATAAAGCAACGTAGATACGAGAAATACACGTAGACACAAAGGGCCACATATCAGTCGGTGTAAACCAGCAACTTAAGTTTCATGGCACTACACTAATTCCCACCAAATGACTGTCTGGTCCACTTTAAGTGTCAGAAAAAGACCTGGGTGACATGGAAACCTTCTCCTTTTACCTCAGATATGCAAGATAAGCATTTGTAGTTTGGAACTTGTAGCTTGTTTTTACTGTGCACTGTTGTTAAATCCCATGTTCCTACTCTTTAAACAGTTTTTGCTGTCATTTCATCCTTTGTTTTCTCAGCCAGTTTCTTGTCTGTCACAACATTAAGCCTCTTTCTAAGCTTCTGAGAACAAAATATGGTTCTCTCAGTCAGTCACCCTTCCCAGAGGTCATATCGGTAAAAAATGAGATGGGTGAACTGTGCAAACAGGGGTTATTATAACACCATCTAGACTCCCAGACTGAAAGCAATGAGCCACTGCAAGAGTCCAGATTCATGTCAGTGGCTGGTTTTCTTTTAAAGATCTGTCCCTGTATCAGATGGGGGTTGGAGGCTACCCAAGTCTGAAGCCATATCCTTGAGAGAGTTGGAACTCAAATTGCTGGATCCTAGCAAAACTCTACTTCAGGGGTTTTCAAAGGCTTCAGAAAAGTGACTGGGTAGGTGTTTCAGACGGACCCTAGAGAATTTTCTCAGCGCAGAGTTAAGGTGAATCAGGGTTAACCTCCTGATGCACTGAACAAACAAAACACACCTTTGGAGGTATGCAGTACAAATGCAAGAAAACGATGGTTCCCCATTCAGGTTCCTGCCACAAAGGTTCAGGTTCCTTCTCCAAATTCCAAGTCAAATGCACCAGGAATGAAAACAGATACCATGAAAAGTCAGAAGGAGTTTCCATCCTGTTGCTTATATTGGAAAGAAACAGATTAATTCAGAACAAAAGATAACTCTGTCAGTGACAGATGGGGGTAAATTAATACAGTGAAATCTCATTGAATGAGACTTCTTCTCAGGTCTGGGATTAATGAATCCTTCACTCCCTTTTCTTCCAGCAACACTACCTCCTTTTTTTTTTTTTTTTTTGCAGGGCAGAAGACCCGGGAAATCCTTCCCCTAGATTTTATGACTATGTGTAAGTGGCTGAGGACTGTTCCTTTCTGTCCCTTGCCCCCTTTGGCCACTCCCAGCTTCCTTGGCTTTGCAGGCTTCACTCAGTAGGGCTCCTTCCACAGCTTCTTTCAGCTGGTATCTCTGCAGCCTGCCCCTGGCAGCTGGAGGTGTCTCCAGCCACTGACCCCGTTCTGCCAGGGCTGCAGTCCTGCACAGCAGCTGCCTCATCGTGGGAGCCTCTGCCGGCCACTCACACCTGGGGAGGCAACATGGCTTTTCATTCGCCTTCTTCCACCCTACTCCCTATACCCATACGCCCAGTCTCAGGACTTGGGGACTGTGCTAACCAAGAGTCTCCTCGGAAAATAATGCATTTTTGACAGAAAATTGCATTTTCACATTATTACATTATTCAGAAAGATGTACCATCTAAAACCGGTTCAGAAGAAACCCTCTCACTGTTTCCAACTTTTTAAAAGAAACTTGTTAAATTAAATAAATTAAAATTCTTCTAAATTAAAAAAAAAAAAAGAAAAATACTACATGTACCACATATTCGAATTCTGAACTATTCTTAGAAAGGCTCTTTTAAAAGTCAGCTCTTCAAATTTATGTAAGTCAGCACAATGTCCCTGAGACACAGCAGCAGAGAATCTGGTCCCATGATCTGTCTCCAGACCTACTGTGAACTGCAAACCCACCCAGCTGTGACATTTCAAAATACAATCTCTTGAAAGCTTTTGTAAATTATCACATCCTGCCTGCAGACAGTCTCAAGAGGTATTATTTGCAGACAAAACCTCTTGGTAAATAGTATACCTAAAGAAAAACAGCTATTTAGAGCTCAGATTAGTTACATGGTAATTATTTCTCAGTTTCCCACAAAAGAGGAGCTGCAATGGGAAGTGACACTGGTTAGTGCTCTGAGGGCAGTTGCAACCATCATGAGACCAGTAATTGTCTACCTGTGGTTTCTCAGAGCAACATACTAAAATAATAGCTTGTCTGCAGCTGACTTTAAACATATCTAATTGTCTCATTCAATATGCACCTGTTACAGTCTCAGAGGTTCTAGTAAATAATGAATTTAACCCTTCCTCCAATTTAAGGTTTCATTGTAGATCTCATAGCTTTGAAACTTCGTATTCCTTGATAAAAAACCTGCATGCTTACAATCACCAAATCAAGTGTAATAACCTTTCTCAACCAGATGAAATACTAGGTAATCTTACTTGGGCTGTGAGTATTTTTAAGTAGAACAGTCTCAGGGAAATAAGAAATACACACTGAAGAAAGATCATCACTGGATGCTAGGGGCCTGTAATGGGAATATAACTGGATCACAAAAAAGTTCAAGCCCCTTGAAAGGTAGAAATCTTAGTACAAGACACCTTGAAGGTTTAAGCATCATCTCTGAAGTGAAATACATGCACCCTTCTTAAAGCAAAAAGACCACCCTGACATGCCTTGGGAAGAAGAGCTTGTGACTGACTTCTTAGCAAGCACTCACAAAAAACACATCCCTGAGCAGATTCCCCTCAAACTGCTTCACTCAGGAAACTTTTAGGCCAGGGTTAATGACCAATAGTTTTACTATTCCTCAGAATTGTTGGTCTGACATTCCTCCCACAATTGCCACAAAAGATTGCAGTAAGGAGAAAGAGGTCCCAGCTTTGAAGTATGTAGGCTCATATTTCTCTTTCATACATATTTTATTTTGTTTAATGAAATTTCATAACGCAGAATGAATTAGAAGACTATACTGGAAAAGACGACATCAGAAAGATGGGAGACTGGACTAAATTAGCTGCCAGAACTATTTACAGAGGGCACCCAAAACGCTAAATAGATTTAGTTCTGCTGCTTGAAACATTCATGCTCTCAAGATGGAATCAGATCAGTCTAAGGTGCTATTTCTTCCAAGAAGTTCTTGACAATTCTTCAGAACCAAACTACATTAAAACACCGGCGGAAGGTGTTAATTCTTTTAACATGTAGAACCGTGAAAATTGCAGGCACATAGTGTGCCCAGAGATGAAAACCAAGAGCAGATATATAAATGGTACCTCTCATCAGTGAAGCACGTCTCATGTGTCTTCTCAATACCAAGGGCTAAATAGCAAGCTTGTTCCAGTCACAAGCACAGCAACCATTCAGGCATGACTGACTCAGAAACATAGTCTGTGTTTCAAACACACTGTTTGAGTTCCTTAAACATATATCCTACATACTATTTTCAGCACATGGCTAAAGCTACTCGCTCTTCATCTAACAAACAATCTTGGTTCTGTTGTTCTCTACTGGCTTTCTGCCCTCTGCACAGTCTAACCCTGAATACTTTACAGACCACAGGAAGGTGACTGAGTTATCTCCAACTCAGTCCTTGAGTTTAACAGCTCAAGGACTGTAGCAAGTGTTCAAATGAGTTAGGGGAGTGAAATGAGAACTAACAACCACCTGACGTTACTTACAAGAGATCTCATGATTGTTCCCTCTCGGTCAGTATCCTGCACAGATCAGAAGGAAGCAGGACAAAAAGGGAATCATGTTTAAACACTGAATGCCTTCAGAAAGGTATCCCAAAGCATAATGCTCACTTCAGAAAAAAAGTGAAATCACACAAATATCTGCAGCTAAGAGTTGAAGCTAATGATCAAAAAAGTGGACTACAAACTTGCCATAAACTCAAGGAACTCACATACCTGACAACCACAAAATTCCACTGACTTCATATTTAGTAGGCAATGGTGTAATTAGTTTTTAAGTAACTACACAGGTGGAAAGAAACAAACAAGAAAACCACACAGCCCCATTCACACATAACAGACATTTTTCAGGAGGCAAGCACATTCATAAAAAAGATTAGCCTTGAATATTTTATCTTCATCCTGCAATTTGTGGGAGAATAAAGTTATTCCTAAAGAATGCAGCCATTGCACCAATTTAGGAATATCGTGATGAAGTGTATTTCCAGCTGTGGACTGTGGACTACTGCTGACTTGTAAAATAGCAGGGCCCTGAGACAACTGAGAAAATCATCTAGACCATAGACTTATTTCCACACAGCAAAAAAAGTTGTGGGAAAATAATAATGTAAACAGTAGCTTAATTCTGGTTTCATGGCAAAAGAAAAATATCATGGGAACACTGTCTAATATGGCTCTTAAGACAATCTTTCAATTTAAAAGGGGTAAGAAATGGAGGTACCGTGCCCTCTTTTTTTTTTTTTTCCAACCCAAGTTGCACATGGCAGTGACACATTTCTACCAGGAACTACTTATATCTGTTGATATAAAAAAAACCCCAAACTTCTGTATTAAGTATGAACATAATAGACAACAACAGACACTGCCTATGGATCAAACAGAGCTGAACACCAAGCTATGACAATTCAGATACTCTTTCCACTTAAGTTAGTTTATGCCTCTCCTTTCTTCCTGGTAACCCTAAAATATGCTCATCTTTTCAAAGATTCAATACCAGCATATTTAGTATCTGGACATTTTTCTCTACATTTCTAACACCTTTTCAAGCACTGTGTTATTGTAGTAAGCACAGAGAAGAAAATAAATAAATAAATCTTTATATGATTTAAATTATCATTTCTGAACTACATGAAAATGTTCAAAAGTGTTTGTATCTCATGAACTCTAAAACAAATTTTCTATTTAGGAACCTCTAGAGGAATTGTTTCCAGGGTCTTTTTTCTAGAGACAGAATTCTTTTGTTAAGAGTTGGCTGGATATAATGTAGAGATTGCAAGGTTAAATCAATTGAGCCCCAGAGATGATCACTGTAAAAGACTCCTTCTGGCAAGATTTACATTCTTTTATTCTCAGTAAGACCACTTCACCTTGAATGAAAACAGGAGTAATGTTAAATACTTGCTTTCAGTTGGCTGCAAGTGTCGGCTGCAAGATCCACAATTCTGCCTCTGTTTTGTTGCTGTTTTGTTGCTCTCAGTCTTAATGGTCTTCCCAGATTTAATTTACACGGTAGAACTTAGTTTGCCGTCTTCAGTACTGAAATTCATTTCTTCTCTTCAAGAGTTGACAGTCTATCCCGTTCTACTATGCAGCTTCATACATGGCAAATTAAGAGGCACGCAAATTTGACTGCACACCCAGGATTCTCTTCCAAGCGCAGGAGGGTGCCTGGTGTGTGAAGCAGTACACATCTGAATCTCTTCTTCCTCGTCATTTGCAATTTGTTCTACTGAATCTGGAACAGCCATTTAAGAGCAGGCAAAGTGCCATCTTATGACAGTGGTATGAGGACAAACCCCCAAGAGACTACCTATGGAAATCAAAGTTCTTCAGTCATGGCACTATTCCAAGTTAGGAATGTTCAAGCAGCTGTGAGGGATGATCTGCCCTGCCTATTTTTAATGGGATGTGTCACTGGGCCTAGATTAATTTCAGAAATAAAAGATACTTTTGCAGATATGTGAAGGGATTTTCTAGGACTGCTGAACTCAGATCAGTATAATGCAGTAGTGATGTAATGCTGGAGATTTCCAGGTCTTTTGGTGTGTTCTGCAGGGAGCAGTGCTGGGCACACTGTAAAGCTGGGAAGAAATGTGCCATCATGCATCAGTGAATGCACAACAAGCACGTGCTTTCTCCCAGACTGTACTAACAGGGAGGGTACAGTCTACCCTTTTCCTCCAAATCCAGATTTATACAGAACAGAACACATGAACATCTGTGTCCCATCATACTCCTGTTGAGATCAGTGGATACTCTTCCACTAGCTTCTATGGAAATCTGAATGGTTTAACCTTGGTAGAGGGCCAGGATAAGTAAATCCTGTCCTGCAAATTTAGATCAGAAGACCATTCCTGTGACTTTCAGATTAGGAGATCTACATCTCCATTATAATACATCTGACTAACAGGATTTAGGCTTTGTATGCAGTTAAGCTCCTTGGGGTTGATTCTTAATTCAAAAGAAGAAGGTGTGAATGCTCACATACTGCTTTATCACACTGTCATGGCAACAAAATCCTCATAGCTGCAATGTCATTGTTAGTCACATAGCAAAGGACAGCCAGAGGATGTTCACTGCCTCCACTCCCCTCAAAGGTTAATACCACAAAAAACTGTTCCAAAACACTGAAACATCTACTACTGGAATACCTATTTCAGGACCACTGTACTGCAATTTTCTTCATACATACTGACATTATCTTTAATGCTCTGTGTTTTTCCCTCTTCTATGATAAACCAACATTACTACTAAAACCTATCTCTTTTTTATGGCATATATTTTAAGAAATATGAAAAGGAAGGTTGTCTAATAGTAAATTTATTACAGGGGACCTCAAGATTAATTTGTGAAATAATTCTAGATAAAATCGTATACTTTTTGCAAACAGATACCTGGCTGGTGTATTATGCTGAATGCTGTTTTAACTTACTTCTAGATGCTGAAAAAAAAAATCAAATGGAATGTACTTTAGAACATGTCTTTTAATTGATGAATAATTTCTACAGTGCTACAGTATTAACAATCTCTAAAACAAATATCTATATCCCAAAAAATTTTATAATCTTTGCAAATAAATAAGTTACTAAAGTATCATATTGTGTTGTTTTCCTGTCTCTGTAAACTGCTAATGATAACACATTTCAGAAGAAATAACAGTAATAAGCAGCTGCAGTGCAATTACATGATTAAGAATCTTTAAGTACAATTCTATACATGGTACACCTGATAAATTTTTTTGTACTTACACTTTTACAAAACCATAAACTGAAAGGACATTCAAATATATTCAAGACTGACCACAGAAGCAAGAGAGGTATGAATAAAAAGACAACAACACGTTTCAGGTGATACAACATGACACAGAAAGTATTGAACACTACCAGCCACTGCCACTTGCCGGCCTGAACGTGACAGCAACTTCCTGTGAGAGGGCTGGAGTTACCCAACATCCAGGTTCTCCACAGTTTGCCTTAAGTTCACTTGCCAGTCTTACTTTTGTGACCTAAGAGTTCATGAGACAGGTCTTCTCCATTGAGGAAGTCATAAGAATGACTCAGGCACATCTGTAAAGCCTTCAGTCCTACTGAAGGCACTCAGGACCCCTAGAATGGCACCAGTGGCATACAGTTTTACTCACTGAACCCACTGCAAAGGTGTGCCATCACAAAAGCAAGTTCAAGGAGCTATCCCTGGCAAATAGAAACCTGCCACTTTAGCAGCCCTGCAAAGCACTGTAGACAATAACGATACTGCAACTCACTTGAGCAAGAGAACACAGAGCTTTGTAGAAACACGAGGGGTTCACTTTTGAAACAGCCATTGTAAAAAACACAGAATGAAACATTTTAATGGGCTACACTTAATCATCTATAAAAACTGTATGTTTGGCATGAATTTAAATTGTAAACTGGTAATAAATAATACAGTATCTCTCAGCACATTTTAAAGTATACGTTATGAAATAAATTTTAATTTTCAGAAAAGCTTTCAACCTTTTTGTTCAAAAACACACTTAACCAATCCTTTATGAACTGAAGCCAGTTTGCCTGCATGAAAATTTTGATTTATGAAGTCCTACTGCTTAGTGCAGAACGCTTATTTGTATTAACTTTCCTTCCTTTTTTTCTTTCTAAAGTAGATTAAGTAAGAACTAAATTCACAAAAACTGTTCATGTAGCAGCTACCTTAAATTATAAATTGTTATAATGCTTGTAATTTGTTTTCATTGTACTTTATTTAGTAATCACATAAATATCCAAATATCCACTGAAGTAAGCTACTGTGAAGACTGCAAGTACCACAGTCAGAGCAGTACCTAGACCTAGATTTAAAATATTCTATCCGGATAAGAAAAGGTAGGTTCCATCTGGTCATGGAAACACCTCCCTATTAACTAGCCATTGCAATCTATCCATTAACATGAACCTGACTAAATGTTATGCTCAATGGGAATTAGAAGCAGCATGCTGCACCATTTATCCAAGGCAGTTAATTTTGACCTAGATGATTGAGAACACTGTGGCATACCCATCTTGGCACAGCAGTATATCTCAAGACATATAGGCTAATAGGTACTAAGTAATAAGATAGCTGAGTGGAGCAGGAAAGCCCTTTCTGCAACAAACCCTTTGTCACAGAGATCCTCCCAACTGATTTCCTGAGCTCCCTAGGCAAAAGCTATGAGAGCACACTGAGCTTCCTCTCTTCCCACATCCTGTGTGGTGAGAGAAATTACATCTATCAGCTACTGTTCACAATGGCCCCAGTGACCCCTTGGCAGCTAATGCAGGAGATGCAATGTCTCAGCATCATATTCCTTTCTGCTGTCCAGGCCCTGAGGTCAGGATCTGGCTTCCAGACATTCTGGGCAGAGTTGCGATGACACAAGCCACCTCAATCTGTCTCAAAACAGCCTCTCACAATGGGAACACTGTGAAGAGGGCTCAGGAGAACCTCAAGAAATCCAGCTGCTTTTAGCTGGATTTTATATGAAGGATGGTGTGTTTCTGTTACTACCAATAGTAGGCAAGGTCACCTGACGAACAGGAATCTCCTTCCAAATGCACATTCCTGTGTACTGTCATTAGAAAAGCTTCATAAGGCTATGCTCTATATGGCTTCATTTCAGAAAGCACGTATAGCACAAGTAAGAAAACGATTTGTTAAAGACTACATGAAAACATTAGAGATGTTTATGTTTGAATACATTTCTAATCTTACATAAGCAGGAAGATTTAAATGCTTTAGAAAAATAGGAATATTGCAGAGAGGAAGACAAAAAAAGGTGTAAAAAAGAAGTTGGAAAGAGAGCACCATATGAAAATCATACTTAATTTTAACGTCTATTTAACGAGCTAATTAAATACTTCACAATGTTATACTGAAATTTAAGTAAGCTACCTAGGAAGTCTGAAGTCAGTAGCAAGAGGACTTTATTTGCAATTCTCACTACCTTTCAGAATATATTCTAACAATATAGCAACTAGTAACTGGAAAAGAGCAAAAGGCCTCAAAGCTGAGCCAGGGGAGGTTTAATCTCTCTTGTCTATGAAACATTGAATGTGATACTGTAAGTAATTTTTAGCTTTATTTGTACTCATTTATCATGACTATATTGTAGCTGTAAATCAGTATTTAAATTGTATCATTACCTTGTACACTGTTGCTTTATGCAAGTGCAACCCAAGATTTTAGCAAAGAGTGCTGTATTTTTTTCATGTCACACATACAAAAGGATATAAAAATAGCTCCTTGATAGAACATATAATATTCTTAGGCCACAATGAAAACAAATATAATACAGTATTATAGTGCAAGTATTCCTTTTATTGCAGGAATAGTATCTGTGGGATATACTCATCTGACCAAGGATTTCAGAATCACACCCTTAAAGTATCCAATGCATTTTCAATTAATTGATAGCTATGATCTTCAGTGAGCTGCCCTGACAGTAAAAAAGATACAGAACTTAACCTAATCTTAGTTGGTTATATTTAATCACACTATTCTGCTTGCTAACTGAGATATATTTCTGAAAAATGCCATGATGTTCCTCATAGATCAAAAAGCAAGGTGGACTTTATAAAACAGTACTCTAAGAACTTTGGACAAATACAACTGCTAGTCCAAACATGTGTAACACAACTATTTTGTGATTCAGTGTTGTAAATATAGTTTATATTTTAAACCTTTAATAATTTTAGCTGCATACAAATCAGAGAATAGTAAGTTAAATTATAGCACCTTGTGTGAAATTTGGTTTAACGAATACAAAGATTCCACCTTTTAAAATTGCAAAAAATATAACTATTCTATCTCAAGTCCACTACGCACCTGCTGTTTACAAGGAAACTCATTTACATGTAACAAAGACATGCATAAATATCACAAATTTAAGGCACAAAATGGAATTTGAAAGTTAGTGATATAGCAAATCCTTGCCTTTTTTATCAAATTACCTGATACACCGGAAAAAGGTGCAGCTACAAATTTCAAAAGAGCTGTATTACCATAGAATCATTGAAGCTAAAAATGGAAACTGCCTATTCCAGTACGTAGTTCAAACTCCTGTGAAATCTAAATGAAAACTTTCCAAGAAATTGTATGCATTGAAAAACACTACTGTGTCATTCCATAACTGAATTGATCTCATTAGTAGGATCTTTCTCCTTACAATCATTGGCTATTTACCAATATGAATTTGTTTCAAATTCATATAATCAGTTCCAGTTGCACCTTCATACTTAGAAAGCCTCTTCCTTTACATGTATTTGTCATATAATAAAAAATTATACATATTAATGACTCAATCTTTCCGACTTCTTTCTCACTTAAACTAATAATGGTTTTTGTTCTGTAACTTTTCAGAAGATTGTCTCAGTTCTTGAAGTACCCAAAAATATAAGACTATACTCCAGATATCACTTCAGCCATCACAAGTATTCTGATTTCCAGCTGCTTAATGCAGCGCATCTGTATATACATTCTTCTTTTGACATTAGTGATGCCAGAAGCAATTTTGTTGCCTACATTATCAAAGCTGCTTACCACATTACTACATTTCAATCTTCTTTCTCTCTCTCACTAAGTATCCAAGTTTCCTCAAATGCATTACCCTCTCTCTGAATCTCTTAGGCTCTGTCTAATTTGTTGGACCTTTCCCACTCAGGTATCATATAATGCAATATCATCTGCTTTCATTAGCATCAACTTTCATTAATATACGGTAGATCCTTCTTGCAGATTACTGAAGACATTGAATACAACTAGGTCAACACAGTGTAAACAATTAATAGAAAGGGAGTGACTAAAGTTGCACAATAGGATGATTCAAAGCACAATTTCTATTTTAAGACATTATTTCAAATATATTTTACCCCACAGAGCTATTTATAAGAAGTCAAATATCTCACTATAGCTACAATTTCTAAATGCAAAACTGAGATTTTTCTGCATACGTAATTTAAGTGTAGAATAGCAAACATGATGATAATCAGACTTGCTCTGCAAATGAGTCCCATTCCAGCCACTGATCAGAGAAGGGTAGGCATATCAATTCTGCTCCTCAGCACAAACTTTTAAACACTTAATTTGATGTCTGTTATTCTACATATCTGTAAAATTACAAATGAAAATACAGGGAGATGCAAATTTGCACTGACAATCAAGGATTCAGCTGCTATCCAAAGTCCTACTGTAATTCAAGGATTGTTGAACAATGTGCTACAGTACTTATAACAGGAAAGATATTATTTAGTATAAAGCTTAAATAACATTCAAGCTGCCTAGACTAAAAAAACCACAACTACCCAATTTACGCTCTGCTGTTTTCCAGAAGATTCACTTTCAGCACAACTTATCAACTCTTCTTCTGTTCTTGATGATGACTACAGGTCATAACACAACTTTCTGAACAGAAGGCACAGTAGCCAACTATTCCAATACTTAAAGCTATTTGTGAACCTATTGAAAATAAGAAAATAATTTGTATGAAGATTAGACAATTAAAAACCAAGTGAAACCGAGGATGAAAAGGTAGGTCTGAAAATACATCAATTGTAAAAATAATAGAGTCCATGCTATTTTATGCACAGCTGTTTATTCTTGTTCCATGTTTTAAAACTTGGACTCAGAAAAATCACAGGAAGTACTGAGGTTTTACCCTCTTTTTTGTTTTCCACTAAAAGCACCATAGTTGCACATCTTGATTCAATCGTCCTTTTCCACAATCACTTCTCCATGAAGCACCCTTCTTCTCTGCCGCAGCATGTGGAAGTAGAGTTGTGGAAATACTTGATAAAAGCATAAAAGAAAGCAAATTAGATGAAAAAATTCAACAGATCACATAAAACACAATTTTGCAGCATGAGTAAAAATTATGGCACACAAGTGCTGCAGTTGGTTAAGGTAAATAATAACAAGTCATTAACATTGCAGTGAATTACAAAGCAATAATTACTCAAAAATCAGACAAGGTCCCCCTGAATATATACCCTGTGTTCAAGGAACTTTGCTTCAACACTTTCTTTCTAGAAACAGGACTTAATCACATTTGGGCAGTGCCTGAAGCCTTCAAATGTGTGGTAAGGTAAGCATGTTTGAATTAAGACTTTGGGGATACAAATTGAACCTACTTGTTTAAGTCTCAAGTGAGGAGATCCCTCTCTCCTGGCTCTCTGTCATCTATTATATTACTGTCCTGCTGATAGATTCGATTCTTACTTAATGGCTAGAAAACCAGATTTACTCCTGAAACATTAAGTTCTATAAACAGCTGTAAAACTGTTAATAAGTTATGACAGCTTAGATCATTTTTTACTCACATCAATCTCACTTCCTGGCCTTCATGATTTCTTGTGACAAAAAATTTCACAGTGTGTACATATTATGAAAGCCCATGTTAAGGTCTCTTTCTCCCCTTACGAATGCAGATCACAGACCTTTTAACTTCAGTTTTTCTCATTCTCAATTTCTCTCTCTAACCTGCTACCTTGTTTCTAACCTCAATGTACAGATTATCCAAGATATTCTATTATATACTCTGTTAGTAATGTTATCTAAAATGTTACATATCCCTAGTTTGATCTAGCCCCATTCGTGGCAGTGTATCTGAATCAGGTTGCTTTCTTCTTGTCTTCATTTCTACCAGTAGAAATAACACTGGAAGGGAAAGACAGAGAGTCTCTCTACTCTTAGCTTAGTTCAGCCAGATGATCTGTGGCTTCTGGTATCCATTAAGCACAAGGACAAAGTGATTAAACCATGGACTGAAGATGTTCTGAGAGGTTTGGGGGACAGGGAGGGAAGGGTTGATTTCTGCGAAAATGAAATCTTGGAGAATATAATTTCAAGTTTTTCCCAAGCATGCTTGAATTGTGAGTTTTCAGAGATAAGTGAGCATTAGTAGCAGTAACAACACAGCAAATCTCTGGCACAACTTGCAGGACCATTTTTAAGCCATTGCTTCAAAGTGGACGAGGCACTAGGAAGTCTCAGTGACACAGTTACAGACATCTCTGCATGTAAGCAAAAAGTTTTTTTATTTTGTACAAGTCTTAGAAATGTTTTTAGCGTTTTCACTGAAATTTTTGACAGCTTATGTTCTGACACAGATAACAGGACAGAAAATTCCAGTGTAACCAATTAAAGCACAGCAAAGCTTGGAACAAGAGAAAGCAGGCTTTTACAGTAGAAAATGTTTAGCAAATTTTACTACAGGCAGTGCTTCCAGCATTGCTGATGACTGATTATTACGCTGTTAAAATGTTTCTACAGTTAAATAATACTTACATGGCACATAGGAGAACATGACAATAATAAGGAAGTAATAGTAGTCAAAGGAGACATTGTATTTGTTGGGAAGTCTCAGTGAAAACATTCCTGTTTTCTTCACATAGGGTAAAGCAGCATATATGGTTAGCAGTTCACCTGCAACTCCAGCAGGATACAAAACGATAAAAAAGTTGTATCTGCATTAAAAAGTAAAAAAAAACTTTGTGAGAAACACCCCATGAATTGAATATTTTCTCGTTATTATTAGTGGCACAGCAATGTATTACAGTAGTTCCTGCACCAAAATCAAAGACCACACCCTGACTTGGCAAAGAACACCAGTTTCACTTACTTTGGAGAGTGTTGCTTAGATTTACAGAGCATGCATTCCTCAGTGCTTTTATTTAAAACAGTGAAGTATCAGAGTGTTTGTATGTCTTTATTATAAAACAATCCTCAAACTTGTAGTCTCTGATAATGATTTTTTTTACATGTACTGATCTTGCTCCTGTTGTCATTGACAGGATTCTGACCAGGACTGAATCCCAAATTCAGATGATCCTACACATTTTCATCACAGTGCATGCACACTCGCTCAACTGTATGTATTTTAATTTATTTGAAGATAATGAAAACATTGAGAAACATCAGCCTGTTTAACTTGTTACCACATGGGAAATTCAAATAATACTACATTTACCACTAATGGAAATTTGAATTAAAAAAAATAAAAGAAAACGGCAGTTCCAGAAACTTATCAGATCTATTTTAAAGGGAGAAGATGTTCAAACCAAAGGCAAAGTTTAAAGAAAATGTGGTTTGAATGCCATAGGCCACATAGGCAGTGACAAAATGAAAAACTGTAATCAAAAGGCTTTGTGCTGTCCTTACACACAGTGCACCATGGATATGCAGGTTCTCCTAAGGAAAAATTCTCCAGTTCATGCAGGGAACAGCAATGACAGCCGTTGCACACAGAGAAAGGCACAGTGTGCACTCCCTGACCAAAAGAGACGAGCTCCAAAACAGCAGCAACTAAACATGAAACCCCCCTAGAAGTAAATGGGCTTAGACGACTTGCAGATCAGAGTACAGATCAGGGAAATCACAGAATCACAGAATGGGTCAAGTTAGAGGGGACCATAGTGGGTCATTTGGTCCAACCTTCCCGCTCAAGCACGGTCATCCCAGAGCACGTGGCACAGGATTGTGTCCAGACAGTTCTTGCATTTCTCCAGTAAGGGAGGTTCCACAACCTCTCTGGGCAACCTGCTGCAGTGCTCAGTCACCTTCATAGTAAAGAAGTTCTTCCTAATATTCAGGTGGAACTTCCTGTGCATCAGTTTCTGTCCATTGCCTCTTGCCCTATTGCTTGGCACCACTGGGAATATTGCAGATTAGGGGAGGTATTAGAAGGAACTGATGCAATGGCTTACACACAGTGTGTCTCTATGCAGTTAAAAAAACCCAGAAATTCTGAACCAAAATTTGAAGCATATCAATTCAATTAACAACAGACAGGAGAATCTTTTACAATTATAAGCTAAAGATCAGAAATTCCAGCTCTCTTGGAGTACTGAATTTATGCCCAGTTGTGCTGTTTGTTTATCCATAAATCTTGATGGAGTATTTTGGACTCTACAAAAAGATAACACATTTTCAAGTGTTTTGTTTATATTTCACAATATATCTCTGCTGTTAGAATATCAATTTTCCCTATTGTCTATATTAAGGAAACAAAATCTTGTCATTCAAGACAAACTGACCTGATTGCAAAAGTATATCTATCAATGGATGCATATTTCTTCCCGAAGCCTATATAATGAACTATTAATGATTGCCAACCTGATTATTTTTAAGTTTGTCATTTAGTGCTTAAACATAACCAAGTCCAGCACCTTAGGTACTAGCAAAAATCCAATATATTATAGGAATGGACATAAATATCAGACATACCAAAGAAGTATATTAGAAGCATCAAAACTGAATTATCTATAAAACAAAAATGAAGGAAAATAACAAACTCTTTTAAATAAGAGTCACCTGCACTGAATGTAGGTTAGATATTTTCCTTCTACATCCTAAGTCTGTCTTACATGTATTTTAAAAGTAGTGAATACAGAGAATACTCTTCCAGTCTCCGGATAAACAGAGAGTCTCCATAATATATGTGATCTAGTGGCCAACCCTAAGGATGCTTCAAAATCCAAACAGTTTTGATATGGAATACCCTTTTTATGTGGGCTAAACTAAGTCAGTATTTAACTTCACTACATGAATATAACCTTACAAAAGCTCTGATAAAGCAGAACTTCATCTAAAGTAATAATACGCACACGAATTGAGTGACAACAATACCCACATTTTCAAAGAACTGACATCCACAAAGACTAGCACAGATTCTTAATTTGGGCACAGTATTCTAAAGCACCTCAAAGAGTCACATTTAAGTAAAAGATGATTCCAAAGATAAAGAAAAAAAAATTAAGAGTAAGTGAAAGCAGAGCTCAAACTGTGAGACACAGAAAGCAAAGAACAAATCACACCCCAAAAATCTCAGCTAAAATACTTTTAACAATTAAAACCAAGCAACAATGATCCCAGGTACAGAAAGCAACCAATTTGCACTTTACTGACACATAATGGAAGCTCGAAATTCTGCTCTCCTGTGTGTTAGCTCAGCATGCATGAAACTAGCATGCACAGAACCATGAGAAACTGAAGTGCAAGACATCTCCACCTGGCCCATTTAATGAAGTATGGCAAATGGTTGAGCAGGTTGAATGTGTAGAAGGAATATCGAGTAATCTCTGTCACAGTCCATACCACCAGAAAAAGAATAACGCTCTCCTCATTCTGGATCTGCAGAAGTATAAAGAACCAACATTTTCCTTATCCTTAAGCCTCTTTTCTGAGCAATTGCAACAGACTTCTCTTTAAGATTCATGGAATAAAACTAACATCTTGTAGAGAAAGAAGATTTTGTCATAAAAGTGATATGCTGAAACCATGTACAGTTCATTATCAAATGTATTTACTAACAGACATTTTGCAAACTGAGCAATCTTTACCCATTATGCAAATATCAAATATAAAACCCTATAATTATGCTTATTCCTCCTCTTTGTTCTCTACCTGCAATTTCACTGCACTAACGGCCCCTCTCTTTTATTTGTGGCTGACTTGTTTATTTTCTTAGTCCTCAAAACAGCAAGAACAAAACAATGCTACAGAAGTTATGTTCTTTTCATAATCAGTTTTTAACCATCCTGCATTTCACTACTCTGTCTCCTAGTCTTTCTCTTACTTTTTATCTTGCTTCATTCTCACTGCATAATGCACATCTCCATGAAACTTTAGACAAAAGGAATTGCTTTGTATAATCTGCTAACTGGAACTTGGTCACAGAAGATCAAGTTTGGCAGACTTCAGAGAGCTCTAAGATAGTTAAGTAGGTGGAGCACAGATGGCTCATTAAACGAAGAGTAGTTGGTAGATCAGGAGCTTTGGGTAAACCCACTCAACAATCCTGTTTAAGTTCTGAGTCATTAAACTGCCTCATCAGTAGGTAGCACATCTCTGCCGTTTCAAAACATCGCCTCTTTTTCACTCTGAGTGAACAAATAAACAGAAGTCCCCAAATACAGAGAAGGCACCTGGGGATCTATTACAAACACTACCTTCTGAGGAGAAGAATTACGTGCAAGTAATTTTCCTTTCTTTAAGAGGGAGGAATTTTGTAATACACTTCCATGCCTGAAGGCTGAAAAGCTCCAGGGATGTCGGTGAAATAAAATAAAGTAACACAAGTTTTGTTAAAAATTACAAAAAAAGGGAAACAATTTTTTAAAATAAAATACAACACAGTGACAAAGCTTACTATTATCTCCAAGATGCTGAAAATCCACAACTGTCAAAAGTCAAGAAGAATGGTAAGTGCTCATAAAATCACCCCCTAAAATGTGTCAGTTAAAGAAGGTGTATTTTTATTGGATTTCACCAACATCATAGAAAAAATGGGGATATAAAAATAGCACCAAAATCACAAACAAAATAGGAACAACTGAAATGTAAAGACATCCAAACTAAGAAGCAAAAGTAAAGACAGAATTAGGCTGTTCTTTGCCTCATGAAATTAGAGACAAACACTGATAACTTGGACTCATGTCACAGTGCTAAATCCAAGCTGAAGAGCTTTTAAATAAGTATGCAGAGAATTTGTATCTGCTGCCTTGCAAATCTCCAGTCAAGTGGAGAGATCTGGGTCTGGCTATTATCACTGACATGCCTCTCAACACCTAAAGTGACCCTGAACGTTCATGCCTGCTAAGCAATAACAGCATGAAATACAATCAGACATACATTCACACGTATTTTTTCTTGGACACAGCTTGACTTACTGTATTGTAGATAAAGGAAATAAAAGAAAGTACTGGATATGCTAAAGATTTAATCCACTGCAGATAATAAAAAATGGCAAAATGCAGTGCTATAGTCCAGCTTCTGTGAAACATTCAATATAAAAACCTTGTTAATCTCTGAGACATTTTCCCTTAAGGAAAAAATGAAAACACTTAGCTTACCAAACCAAACCAAACCAAACCACAATTAAACAAAACAAAAAAAAAGACAAACAAGAAACCCCAAACCAAACCAAACCAAAAAAAAGCTATGAAAAGCCTATTTCACGTTAAGAAAAGCAACAGTAAAGAAAAAGATGCAGCGTAGAAAATGAGTCCTCTGTGAACTGAAACAAAGCGATTTGGTAACTGAGGCAGGTGCTAGGACAACCCATTTGCAGAAGGGCCTATGCCATCTGCTGGTGAGACAGTTTAATGGCTCAGCTTTTCAAGTTCTGAAGAAACTCAGGAGCACAAAATCTTTCACTTAATTCTTACACGCCTTTCACAGAAAGCAGACCTCAGAAACTGACCCGAATGTCCTACCTACTAGCTGCAAGCAGTCTGCTTGCTTCATTCTGCTAATGAATCACTAGCCTTACAATAGCCACCTACAGCCAGGCAAACAAACTAGAGTCATTTATACAGGACCTTAAGTGCCACTGTGGCATGCTGGATATGCATTTATGCGTGTCATCAAATGTTAATGCTACCATAACGTTTAAATTCTGAGATAGTTCCTAAAATAAACTGCAAAATCACAACCATCTTTATCCAGGTAAATTCAATATGAGACATCAATTTCCAGACATAAATTTACATTTTATTTAGATTAATTCAGTAAGCGCTAATTAATTTTTTTGAAAGGGAACAGGTAACACTGTGCTAGATTTGCTGCTAAATAACAGCAGCAGTCATTGATCTCACCTAGGCAGACCCCAGCCGGCACAATGCCAAAGACATTACTGATTCACAGGTAAGACCCAGACTCAGTTTCCTGGGAAGAAGCACATAAATTCCATTTTTTAACCCCAACTTTCAAGATTGCACTCGAGTATGTAAGCATACTCATTAAGGAATATCATTAATTTTTAAATCGGTCTTCCTTGTGAAATGAGAACTGTATTAATAGCTTCTCCTTAAAAACAACCAAACATAACTTGCTTATGCACATACCTGTTTTATACTATGTGCAATGAACCACACCATGAAGATTCTTGAACTCACTTGGACCCCAGTCACAAGCACAGATGTGCGAACTATTCCTTAAAAAGAGAAACATGTTATCTCTGTTCCACAGTTCACGTTGTAACTACTTATAGGAGAAACTAAAACAAAGAACTCACCAACTGCACAGTGGACTACCTGTAAATAAAAACAAGTTAGAGGTTACTGATGTGCAGCATGTTACTAGCTACACTATAAGCATGGCCTTTTGATATTAATATAAACCTAGGCTTAATTCTGAAGGGAATGTTCTTTTGTCTCCAACAAACAAGTCTTTAAAAGACATTCACGGCAGAGTCCTGGCAACCAATGGGCTCAGGATTTCAGCTGTGCAAACACATGAAAGACATTTATTTTCAAAACTAATTGTATATATTAAACAACAAAGCATTTTATTTTCAACTAGTAAGCTTCCTTTCCATTACCTTATTCAAAGAAGAATTTTACAGGATACAATTTTACTATATACAACTGGCGATATGATTTTAATAGTTTGAACTAGAGACATTGTAGGCAGATTGAGAAAAAAAGTTAAAACGTAGATAGGCACTCTTTGTTGTGCCTGGGAAAGAACTGCAAGTGCTCAATAAATCCAACAGCTTCCTTCCATACATGTACATTAAACTGGTCCAAAAAATAAGCAGAAGCAGGAAAGGCACAAAGGATAGTAAGTCCAGTATAAGGAGCAATAAGTAAACTATATTCTCTGGAGATGGTGGTGAAATACCTACTATGCTAGAGGATTGATCTGCTGACTGGAATGCCTTTGAAATTTTGCCTTTTTCATTCAAGACTCTCAAATCAAAGCAGTTCCCAGGCACTATTTGAATTAAAGAAATACTAGAATCAAGTTTGAAAAAAATGTGCCTGCTTGTTTCAAGTAAGCACCTTGCCCCCCCTTCATTAAATAATAAAGACCCTTCATGAAATAATGAAGTCAAAAGGACTTTTAGTGCTAATATAATACTTTGATTTTAAATTCAGGATAATAATGTGTTTTGCCTACGATATGCAGTATCCAGTAAAGCAAACTAATGTTTAAAATTTACCTCAAGCAAAGCAAATGTCTGGAAAAATTTAAGCGTCTTTTGAACGCTTCTGAATAAGCCTCTATGTGTTCCTTTCTGTATATAAAACCGCACCATGGCAATACCTAATACCAGCCACCTATAAAAGAAAGAGAATGGATACATTTCAAATTAGAATTCTAAAAATATCCATCCACCGTAAATAATTTAGTAGAATATTTTTCTTTACAGAATATCTTTGCTTTTTCACTTGTCAGTGTTCTGAGATCATAAAAAATATCCTTAGACATAAATATTATAATGTTATGTAAACATTACACGCTTATCTCTTTACTTGGAAAAGGATGGAGAATGAATTGCTACCTTCAGAGGATTGACTTGAATTGAGGGAACCCCCCAAAACCACCAGTCCATCAGACTTTTCACTCGCAGGCACTACATATTTTCACCATTAAATTCTCAAGCATATCTACCGTGAATTACTGTTATTTGAAAACACACGATGAACTTGGCACTGAAGCCACTGTTTGGGTTGCAGGTTTGAATGAGTAAAGGATCAGAACCTATGCACATCAGTTTTACATTTTTCAGAGCCTCTCAACTCATTGATTTCAGGACTGACCAGTGATTTAAATGCTTGTTTGTGATTGTCCAACTGAACTTACCATTACTATTACGTTTTCAATAGTGTCAAGAACTGATCTTTAAAAATCAGGTGGCCAAGTGCTGAAAGGTGGGTGTTCTATGCTCCTGGCTTCCAGAGGCAGGTATATTTAACTAGCACATTTGAGGATGCTTTTTTTTTGGGGGGGGAGGTAGGAAGCTGAACAATTATGCCAACTAATAACCCTTCCAACATAAAAGAAAGAGAGTAACAGTATCTTTTAATCATACTACAATTTGATACAAAAATTAAATTGAATGGAAATTGGGATTAAAGAAAGGTAAACTTCTAAACTGTGGTTGATTGATTCCCATCGTCAGCCCAGACTCTGTAAAATAACCCAAGGCATGCGCAGTTCTTTCCACATAATAAATCTGTATTTATATAATTAAGATTTTCAAAAGAGTGTACTGTACATTCCTTAATCATAGAATCATAGAATGATTTGAGTTGGAAAGGACTTCAGAGTTCATCTTCTTCCAACCCTCCTGCCATGGACAGGGGACACCTTCCTCTAGATCAGGTTGCTCAGAGCCCCATCCAACCTGGCCTTGGACACTTCCAAGGATGGGGCAGCTTCTTTGGCAATGTATGCAAGTGCTTCACCACCCTCACAGTAAAGAATTTCTTCCTAATATAAACTTGCCTTCTTTCAGTTTAAAGCCATTCCCCCTTGTCCCATCAGTACAGGTCCTTGTGAAAAGACCCTCTCCAGCTTTTCTGTAGGCTCCCTTCAGGTACCAAAAGGTAGGTCTCAGTAAAGTCACCCTGGAGCCTTCTCCTCTCCAGACTGGACAACCTCAACTCCCTCAATCTTTCAGAGCTATACCACATTCACAAGACATCATACTAGCAAGATGATTCAAAACTTTGGGTTTCAATCAACAAAGACTAAAGAAAGTACAAAAATTCTTTAATATGGACACAGACATAACCAGAGCTACAGAAGGCTATGTTGAGAGGTAAAAATAAAATCCCCAAATTATAACAGTTTTAGTTTAACTTCTCATCTGATGATACTGGGAAAAAGTACTGAGTTCTTTCACTCTCCATAGGCCACAGCAAGCACACTGTATGGCGACATGAGCTCTGGCTAAGGAAGGGCGCAAGTGACAAAGCAGAGGTGTCTGAGAAATACTCAGAGGCAGATTCAGAGAGTGTATAAACATTCAGAGAAATACTTACATAAACATTTGGATACATATTTAACTCATCTGCCGTTCCCATACTTCTCCTTAAGCATAAGGCATTGGCTAATACTGGAAAGAGGGTATCAGGAAATACTAATCTTTTGGTCAGATCCATTGTGCTGTAACAGTGTGAGAGTTGCACAGATCATGACAGGCCCCTGCTCAGCTCGGATGGCACGTACTTCAATATCAGCCCCTTAACAACTCTTACGCAAGGTGGCTACTGCTATGCAGCCACTTGGCGTGGCCCATTCCAGCATTTCATGACAGCATTTCAAACTCACATAGTTAGTCAGGCTCACCCACATGGTAGGAATGATTCCCCGCCTTGATCCCTTCTACTTTAAGCCCATGAATCCGATCTGCCAGAGCTCCAAAATTTTCCCCTGCAAGTGTCACTTAGATTTTATAATGGATTTTAAATATGAGTGAATTTATTTCAGGTAGTCTCCGACCATTGTGGAAATGAGGAATTACTGCAATATCACTTGTAGGTCTCCATAGTAAAGCTGCTCTGTTTTATAGGGAAGTGTTTAACAAGAAGAGGGTGACAGTGAGTTTACATCCAGCTGGCAGCATGAATGGTGACAGCAACAGCTCTGTCCTAGCCCTAGACTGAGAAGTCATAATACATCTTATCTAACAAGCCATTTTCTGTATCTTGTTCCATAACCAAAGCATTGCAGAGAGAAATCTTGGACTACACTCAGAAGAAAAGACTGCAAATATGTTTTTCTTAAATAAATTTTTATGTGGACATGAATTTCTGTAGGTGGGTTTATTTAGGTGTCAGTGGCTTTGACTTTGGATCTCAGGAAAGCCCTTGTACTCAGTTTTGCAAATCACAAGGAAATGGAATACACTTCCTAAAATAAAGGTAGCATTTCCAGTTGGGGCTTCAGTAAGACTGGGTATTCATCTTAGTCCCTTAAACCTGCATTAGAAAGAAAGATAAGCTGCAAGTTCTCTTTATTATAATGGTTGTTAACATGCAGTTTGCACTAGTTTGTTAAAACTCTGGAAACACTTTGCTATATCGCACTGTCTGGACAACTGGACAAATATGCTGTTCTAGCTACTTATTTATCCTGGGTAGTACCTCTGTTAAATACTGCTCTATTTCATAAGTTTATTTTTGATCTTAAATTGTATCCACAAAAGATCATAAGAATTTGTTCCTATCTCTTTTTTTTCCCTCCATTTCCACATAAAATATCCAATTTTGCATGTCTTAATCCTTTTTGATAAGAATGGCAGATGGGAGAGAAGGGAGATACTGAAGCAGCACCTAAGGTCAAAACTAATATGGTTCGATAATCTTTTAGAGACAAATAAAAATCCCTGGCAAGAGTCAGTGTTAATTAGCAAATTCACACATGGAGCAGAAGTCTGGGAGTTCAGTGAGGTAAGAGTAACCTGACAGCTAGAAAAAAATTACGCTCATTAAAAGCACTTTTCAAAAGGTGCTGCCACAATATTTGAACAGACTTAAATACATGCTCAAGATTCACAGATGATAGAGAGAAGAAAGCCATTAGGATCATATTCCTGGCTTTCTCCATCAGCACTTGAACTCCTTCAACTACAGCATGTCAGTTTTGCTTTATGGAATTCAAAGGACAGAGAGTTCACTCACTGGTAACCAAAGTAAAACTGTTCTCCTGATGAACATCATACTAGAAGTTATAAAATGGTTAATTCTTAGTTTTCTTTTAAGCATGTGGAAATTAGTAGGTTGGAGGTACTTTCTCCCAATAATTAGTGAACAGGGGAAATTTTCATTAAGTGGAAATACCTTCTTCAAACGCTAATAGCATAAACCTGAGCGTTCTTATGATCTGTTTCACTTTTCTCAGACCAAAGCCTCGCAGCAAGGAGCACAAACTCAAATGAACCCCGTGGGCTACTGCAACGCTTTCCTCTCCACCCGTCCCCGCTCATCACTAATGATCGCCGGTTCTGCGGACCGCGCTCTCCCCTCCGGGAGCCCGGGGTGGGCTTTGCTTGCCCGAGCCGGGGCTCACAGACCGGACCGCGCTGCCCCACACACGGGACACCGGGGCGTGAAGCTCCCGGCGGCACCGAGGGGCGCTTTCGCCTCCCCATCCGGAGGCGGGCGGCGGCGGGATGGCTGTGCCGAGGGACGCGTCATCCCGCCCGGCATTCCGGTGCCGGCTATACTTAACCTCGGCGGCGGGCGCCGGCGGACGGCAGCGCTGCACCGTATTAGGCAATGCCCGGCGGGCCAGGGTAGCCCCGGTCCCGGGGGCTCTCCCGCATCCCGGCTCTCCCGCCCCGCAGCCCCCCGGGCCCGCCGCGCCCAGCCGCGCTGCCCCGGCCCCGCCGCTCCGCGCCCCGCGGAGCCCCCGCGCTGCCGCCGCGCCCGCTCACCCCGCGGTCATGGCGACGTTGTAGAAGATGAGCCAGGCCGTGGCCAGGGCGCCCAGCTTCCGCTTCTTGCCCTTCTCCTTCTCCCCCACCGCGCCGTTACCGCCTCCGTCCTCCTCGCTGGACGCCATGGTTGCCCCGGCCGGGAGCGCACGGCGGGAGGAGGGGCTCCCTCCGCGGCGGGGCTCGGCCGCTGACAGCCGGACCCGCGCTGTCTCTCACCCCATCTGTCTTCCCCGAGGCCGCTGCCGCCGCCAGCTGCTCACATGGCCCTGCGCGCTCCTCCCTCCGCCCCTTGGGGCTCCCCAGGTCAGCCAGACCAGGCGGGGGCGGGGGAGCCTCCATCGGGAGGGAGATCCTTGTGGGATGGTACCCGGCATCAGGCGGCAGCAGCGGGCATAGCCGACCCCAGCCAAAGCGACAGAAAATAGTGCAGTTCATGGAAACACAGAAATATGTGTCTGAGGTGGAACACCTGGGAGTCTGCTCAGAGACCGAGTGGTGGGAATATGCCCAAGGTCTCCATCTCAGAGGCTAAACAGGGTTACCTGCCAGGGTGACCTCGGGGAGAGGACATATCCCAGGCTGGTAGATTTCCATAAATACCATCCTCAGAACACGAGGAACACTAAGGCCCACTCCTGAGAAGGAGGAAATTTCTTCCAAGGGCCTGAAGAGCACCCAGCTGGCAGACTGAAGGATGATATTTGAACATGCATGTTGCCTTGTAACTCTGCTCTCTGTGCACACGCACAGGGAAGCTGAGCCAGCACGGGGAGAGTTGCAGAGACTGTCTTTGGAAGGGAGACAGCCTCACCCTGAGCTAAGCTGATGTGACATGACCCTTCAAAGGTGTGGGTTGCACCTGCTATCATGACACCTGTCTCAGTCTGTGCTAGCCTGGGGATGCTGCTGTTCGTTACTTGGGCAGTGTACACGTAGCCACAGGCTCCTCATTTCCGCAGCTAAGCATGGTGACCATGGCTTAGCCCAAACACCACAAACACAGGCATATACTGACAGAAGAATTCCCAAACTGGGTCAGGATATTTTTGAAATGCTACTTGGTCAGTCCTAAAGAATTTCAAGAGTCCAAGTCTCTCTACTTTAGGATGGAGTAGTTAGTTATCTCAATGTTGAAAACATCTAGATGGTCTCAGTTTGAGGGCCTTCACATAAAATATGTGCCATGCAAAAACTAAGTCTTCCCCTCCTCACAAAAGCACACAAGCAGAGATTCATCTTTCAGCCTTAAAATACATATCCACTGGTAACAGCAAATATATGTGTATGCAAAATGAACAGTTGGCAAAACAGCACATTATCTGTGAGAGTAGGATTACAGTAGGTACCAATATTATAAATACACAGATGATTTTCGTGTTCAAGTCATAAATATAACGCAGTTTGAGAATCCTGTAGTTAAAAAAAAATGAGACAAAATAATTTGCAAACAGGATTGAATGACCTAACTTGGAAATTTTTGCCAATATGGGATAATCTGAGCCTCCATTTCATCTCAGTGTAACAGTTATAAATTGGTTTTTACTGTAGCTTTCCAAAATATTTTCTATATTTACTATTTTTAATCTGGATATTCCTGCTATCTTACTTGCACCTTTTCTCTGCTCAGATTTCACTTCTCTCTTCAAACCTTTCTAATTCTTGGCTTTGACAATGCAGCCTTAAAATGGGCATCACAAATTAACCACGTACTATGAGCAAAGTGTTTTTTGTCTCATTCGATTCTGTCAATTTATGACTTCATTAACTGATGAAGACTTTCTAATTTTTAATTATGATACATGGAGACAGGTGTGACCTGATCCCAGTTTTTATTATTAGTTTTTATTTTTTAGTACTTTTAGCTATCATTTGCCATTTTCCTCTTGAGATTTTTCCACAGCAGATTTGAGGGAACAAATCCGATTTGCTTTATGAAGCAAACATTTTTCATTTTTAAAACCCTCCTTGGATGTTTTCCATGCTTTTGCACAGAATCGTTTGAAATTTGATAAGCAATGTTTGATACTTTCTCATCAGAATTCTGTATTAGTTTCCTTCCCCTATTTATTCGCTCAAATTTATTGATTTTGGATGCACACACTATCTGTAAGGATGGCCAGGTTTGCCTAGAGTTGATTTAGTCAATTAAGAACTTACTGGTTAGGATAAGTATCTCAATGTTTTTTCTCTAATATTGTGCTTGCTATTTATGAGCTTACAATTTCTCTTGCTATCATACTACCCATTCACCCAACTGTCGAGAACTTTCTGAATATCTCCATAATCCTTTTGGATTTGAATAAACTAAATATTTTGTGCCACTTGAAAGTTTTGCCATCCCACATCTGTTTATGTTTTCCGACCACTTATTAATGTATTAAGCACAAAACTTATTACAGAACTTTAATAAACACCCCACTGCTTCCATTTTGCTATAGTAAACTTGCTATTTTACTCTATTTTCCATGTTTTGATCTATGGAGATATTTTGTTCCTTACTCTGTAATTACTTCATATCCTTGGTAGTTCCTGTGTGACAATTTTTCAGCAGCATTTTCAAAATGTGTTTGTTGTGTTAATACTATTTTTTCGAATCTGTTTTTGTAATTACACTTTCCAGGAATAACAATAGATTAATTGAAATGTAATTTCCTTTTCATAAGTTTCCTATTGTTTTTTTAATTATGATGCCTGTCAATTATATTGTATATATTTGTGGTTTACCAGTCTGTATTTTCTGAATCCTTTATTTAAATTTGATAAAGTGCCAGCTATGTTCAAAGCATATAGTGGCAAAATTATTTCGTCTAGTATTTCAATTTCGGCTGGCACCTTTTGACCCCATAAAAAAATCTCAAAATTATTCACAAAACAGATTTTGTTTACATACAGAAATGTAATCAACGCAACTGAATAGGCTTGTGTGTTAATTGCATTATCTAAATCAGCTTTTAAAATCAATTTAGCCTGGCTTGTCAGTTGCGTTCAACTTTGCTGTTATTCAAGTACAGTGTGAAATCAACCTTCCCAATAAATTTCAAGATGCTCAGATCAAGGTCTTTTGTGCTGTAGGTGAGAGATTCATTGTGTTTCATGTTCTTTCTCCACCTTCGCAGGCAGTTTTTCCCAGCTATTCACTCAACACAGCTATACTGTTGTTACCAAAGTGAGTGTTTTTTCTGGTCTTCGTCATGATTGATATTGTAATATATATTTATATTCTAGATTCATATTGCACATGTAGATATTCAATACCTTATAAAGCTGGATGGGTTTTATTTCCCATCTATTTCCAGAAATACAAAGTGAAGCTTTTATGAGATTATTTTCTCATTAAGTGCTTTACAAATTTTTTTTGTTACAAAATTTATCTATTCAATATGGGAACACTTCTGTGAAATGAAAAATCTTAGTGCGCTGAAAATAATATAATGACTTTTCAGGTCCACTATCACAGAGGAAGGTCATCTACTATGAAACACTGCAAGAACTATTTGGTATGAGCCATGCAGGATCATGAGATTTATAATTAAGAGTAGTTAAATGCCCAGAGAGTGAGTTAAAATCCCGAGGAAGAAGAATTTGTTAAAAAAATAAATAACTTAAATTCTGCTTGTCCTTCTGACCTGTATTCACGTTTTGTTCTCAACACACTACAAGAATGTGTTTAGACAACAGACTTACATATAGTACTTGCACACTATGTTAGGTTTATGGTATGTAGTAATCAGTGAGGTATTCAAGAATAAATCAAATACACAGGATTTAGCTATGTCTAAATTGAACAACACAATGTCTTCACGTGTTTTTGTGCATTCCTCCAGATGTGTTCTATTTCCTCCAGATGTGTCCAGATGTGTATCTATTATTTTATTTAATGGCCCGTCTTCGCGAACGAAGAGCCGGGGAAGGTCCTTACCCGCATATGCAGATAAGGCCTTCGAGCCT
>JAWWES010000081.1:19485962-19501900 GCA_035583135.1 Lophotriccus pileatus | reverse complement strand
GTGTCACCTAAAAAAAATCCACTGCGCAGGCTCGAAGGCCTTATCTGCATATGCGGGTAAGGACCTTCCCCGGCTCTATTTTATTTACTACTCTAGGAATTTGACGGGAGATGCTTTCAAAAGATGTGGTGTAGAATGGATTGCATAAATCTTGTGGGAAGAACTAGAAACTGTGCTTGCATTTGGCACAACTGAAGCCGTTGGAGTTGTGCACTGCTACTGCAAAATAAATGATTCATTTTAAGCCTTTGACTGTGCAGCAGAGGAAAACAAGTGTCATGAACACAGGCTGAAGTGGAAGTTTATCTTTCTGTTTTAAAAGTACAAAAATTCTGGTGTGAATATTTAGAAAGCTTTGTATGGAAACTATTGATTCTATATATCTGAAAACCACTGATATGTTTAATGTTTTGAAAAGCACATCTGAGGTGCCCTTGTGTATTGTTCTGTTTAATCCTCTTCAGGAACAAAACTATAACACAAACTTCAACGTTGAAGAAATATGTTAAAGGGAGATGAGTATCCTGCTCATTTGAGTTTGGTTTATCCAAACTCAGTGTCCTTTTTGCTATAATAGACAAATTGAATTCTGTACAACTATTGTTTTCTTTATGGGACATTTTAGACTGTAGCACTGTTGAACTATCCTGATATTTTGTTGCATTGCTAGGCTTGGATAGATTTAGGTATAGACCCATCCTGCAGAGTGTGATCTGTGCAGTTGGCACCTTTGCACACTGCAGGCTGGCTGTATCAAGAAGCTAACTCCACTATAATGTTCTAATGGTGTGTGTATATACATAAAATGCTCAAAACTTAATATAGTACTACTAACTTCAGTGGTACTGTTCATTGAGTTAAATACAATATATGCTGAAAATTAACTGCTAGCATAAGCATATTCTTAATTTCCCTTCCCCATATTACACAATAAAAGTAATATTTTTCTTAATAAAGAAGGTTTGCTACCTTGACAACAGATACCAGGCAAATTTTTCACAGGTTTCACAAAACACACTTCAATAATTCTACAAATACCTTCTGGTTTTCTGTATATTTCAGTGGTAGCTTGCTTGTCTGAGCACTACAAACTCTACAGAGGAGACTACTTCCCTTATTAGTTTCAGAACACACACAATCTAAGCTTGTTAATTAGTTTTATTTCAAGGACTTGAGTTAAAAAGGGCTCTTTATCAAGTGAGTAGTGTTCCAATCTAATGCCCATTATGGTCAGTGGAAGTATTTCTATTTCCTTCTTCAAAGAGTGGTGGAGAACAAAAAGATTAATTTTAACCTCATCATTGGTTGAAAACTGGTCTGAGTTATCAGCGAGAAAAAGTGACCATATTGGGTGTAGTCAGTTTGGCCACACTGAGAAACAGGTGTTTGTGCCAAAAAAAGCACTAGGACAAGTGGTTCCCTACGGCGGTGTCAGGAGGCTGGCACAGAGTGATGCTCTGGCCAGGGAAGCCCAGGCATACAGAGATCCCAGCAGTCAGAAGCTTCCAGATGATCTGCCTCTTACAGATATATCACAATACATAACTATAAGCTTACCAAAGCAAATGGTATAAACACATTTTGTGCTTGACTTCAGTGAATTTGTTATCCAAAATCATTTAACGAAACTGCAGTGTAAGCATATGAACTATTACTTCACATGAGTTGGTTTGCAAGTACTGCTTTGAATTCAGAGAAATTGAGGAATATATAAACAAAATATAATAAATAAATATAATATAATATAATATAAATAAATATAATAAAATATAATAAATATATAAACAAAATATAATAAAACATGTACAATAAGATTATAGATAGGAAGTAAACCACTGTAGTCCAATACTTAGAACACTTACACGTGCCCTGTGACTGGGATAAATTTTGTCTTAGTCATACCATTGTATTGTTATTCATTACAGCATCTCGTGTGCCATCCAAAACGTCTTGTACTTGCCCAGTCAAAGACAAAAGCTGTGATTAAATGGACTGCTGGCCCTTTCTCTATTCTGAACCTTTCTCTTTTCTTCTGAGTATCACTTCTCCACAGCTTGCAGTTCCAAAAGCAATGTACAGAGTGGACGATAATGAAAATGCCGTTAAAATAAAGGTCAGTGGTTGTCATGAGATAACTATTGTTCTTCATATCTGTCCTCATGCTAAAAGTGTACTAGCCTGATTTTTTCCTGGCATTATACACCTTATCTTTACAATGCAGTAACCATAAAACTAATATGTGCTAAAATAAATGGACATGACAAGTAAAATACCTCCCCCATAAACTGGAACTGCAGTGGACCTCCATGGCCACAATGTTTTTGTCTTCCTCTAAGAAAATGCTTATCTAATGCAGATGTATGTCAGTTGAGTGATTGTAAAATATGTTAGAACTTCCCTAGCAGATTGTAATTTACAAGCTGATGTTCCTAAGTATATCTTTCCTACCAGAAGAATATAGGGAAACTATATCACTGCATATCATCAGAATCCAGAACTAACCTTTCTATGGATAAAATCTTGTTACAAGTTAAAAAATAAGTCATAAATTATATAAACAAACAACATAAATAAAACACTTAAGCCAATTAGAAGTATGTCACATCTTTAAAATTCAGGAAGTAAGTTACACTGGAAATTAACTGAATACTTGGCTTTATGAGACCCTACCTGGAGTACTGCGTTCAGCTCCGGGGCCCCCAACATAAGAAGGACGTGGACCTGTTGGAGCGAATCCAGAGAAGGCCACAAAGATGATCAGAGGGCTGGAGCGCCTCTGATACGGAGACAGGCTGAGAGAGTTGGGGTTGTTCAGCCTGGAGAAGAGAAGGCTCTGGGAAGACCTCATTGCAGCCTTCTGGTATCTGAAGGGGGCCTACAAGAGAACTGGAGAGGGACTTTTACAAGGACATTACAAAGACATAGGTAAGACAAAGGTAATAGCTTTAAAACTGAAAGAAGGTAGATTTAGATGAGATATTAGGAGGAAATTATTTACTGTGAGGGCAGTGAGGCACTGGAACAGATTGTCCAGAGACAACCTGTGGAAATGCCCCATCCCTGAACGTGTTCAGGACAAGGCTGGATGGGGCTCTGAGCAACCTGGTCTGGTGGAAGGTGTCCCTGCTCATGGGAGGGGGGTTGGAACAAGATGGTCTCTAAGGTCCCTGCCAAGCCAAACTATTCTATGATTCTATGGTCACTTAACTGTACTCGAACAGCAGTACTACATAAAAAAAAAAAAAAAGGAGTGTGAAAAGAAAGAAGAAATGTCCATACCAGTCATCTGAGACTATTTACTTTGGACAAAAGTAGCACGTATTTTTAGAAAAGAACCTACTGAAAACTTGCTATAAGGCTTTCTAAAGACAAGCCCTATATCAGAGAACTGTTGGGTAGATAAGCTCCTCTGTGAAATCAGTAGAGTCACTGTTGCCGAGGCCATCTTCTGGAATGAGGTCTGAAATAGAGCAGATGAATTATCCCCTGGACATGCCTGTTTTTCCTCACCCAGTCTGCTGAAGTACTGTCCCTAGCCATGCCTTCCCACCTCTTCACTTGCCTGATCTAATTCCAAGGTGAGTCAGAGGCATGACATGATCCAACAGGGAATTTTCTGCAGTGAGGTAGTTTTCGTCTGGATCAGCTGATTGTGCAGCCACAAATGAAATGGATCCAATTCCAAATCTAATATGAGATATGTGGTGGCAGCACATAGTTGTGGGCACAGGGAGTGCAGCGTTGCTACATTCTCTATCAGCTGTAGATACCCTGAAATTAGATGCAATTTGAGACTGTACCTTTGAACTAGACTTCTTACTTCTAGATAGCTAACTTAAGCAGCAGTAGGAAATAATACAAACATTTTGAACTACATCCAATAAAGGAAGATTAACACACCTGTTTTTAATAGCACAGTCATTATGCTACTCACACATAAGGCGGAAAAGCTAGTTTCTGTAGCCACTTGTGCCTAAGAGGGCAAACCCCACACTTTGTGGAAAAGTGCTCTAACCACCACCCATTGCTGTGCCATGGAAAAATACTAGAGCCATGAGACAGGGAAAAGATGATACAATAATATGGAGTTTTCAAAGGAGTCTTGTACTTCACACTGTGTTCAACAGTAAAAAAAATCATTACAGAATTAAAATACGAGCAAACACCACAGAGCCTTAAGATGGTCCCTGAATATAGATTACCTTTTTCAAAATGTTGAGTAGGGTGCTGGAAAGTAAAGTTTGGTTGGAATCCTTTCAGGCTGAAGAAAGTCGAAAACCCCAGTTCTCCATGACGTGTGTTTGCTCTTCCTGCAGAACGACTGCATGAAAGCTCTGCTTGTTTTGAAAGGATTCTTACAATTCCTTTCGAAAGCCATCAGAATAGAGGGATGAAGAGGAGGGGATAAAAAAGGCTCAGAGAACAACTACCATATGTCTTTTGCGAACATAATGGGGGATGATGAATGGTGAGGAGGCAAAGCATCCTCTGAGAATATCTAGCAGATGTCGTCAAATTGAGAAGGAATCCAAAGAAAACATGCTATTCCTTACAAGTAGTTAGTTCTAAGCAGTAGATCAAAGCTGACCTGCATCACCTACTGAGAACAGTTGTTGTGGATAGGTAAAGAAGCAGAACTAGAGATCCCAGAAAAAAATTCACTAAAATAACAAAGTGCCTAGTGATTGTAAATCCCTTTGGGAAAAAGCTTGGTGTGCAGTTGTCATTTGATTTGTCAGAAGTCTGCCTAATGCAAGCAATCACATTTATTATTGAGCATGGTTAGTGCTATTGATTGCATCTAGCGTTTCTGCACTTCAAACAGTAGTAGTAGTACCTTTTTCATATCTTGTTTGCACTCTTGTGATGTGCCCTCGTTGCTCTGACTCTTCCCGCAAGTGTATGCATGACCACAGTTTGACTTAATTCACAATGCAACTAGTTCGTAGTGATCGAACAGTGCTAAAAGACCTTAAGGATAATGACTGAGTTTTCTGTGACAGGAGGAATAGGCAGAATGTGCCTTATCCTATCGTTGCCTAAAAGGCATCACTATGAGTCACGTTGTTAATGTGGGACACACCCTATTGAGGCCAGCAACATCCTCTTAGGAAGTGGAGCAGCAAGACAGGACTGTGCAACCAAAGGCCATGGCATATGCCAGGCCCTGTGACCAGCTAATTGATCTCCAAGGGATGTGACCGTGGAGAAGTGGTGAGGCTCCCACGCCATGCTGTGAAAAATGCTGTCAAAGCTGCCAGCCTGAACCTTTGCCGTCAGGACATCCACATCGCAAGCACGATGGCAGTAACAACGAAAAGATTCAAGCCAGCCCATCATACAGGGGAAGCTCCAAAAATTTTCTATAGGGAGCAGACGTGTCTGGACACAAACCCGACTGGCCTCCTACCTAGGGAGGCCCGAAAGAGCTCCCCATATCTAAGTAGTATAAACGCCGCCTAGAGTCGCCGTCCCGGCCCTAGGATGGGGCCTGGGGTGGTGGGGCCGGTGCGGGGGCCCCTTGCCGGAGCCCCGCGGAACACCGACCGCCCGCTCCGGCCCCGCTCCAGCCCCGGTTCCCGGCGTGCCGTGCGGGAGGCGGTGCCCCGGCGCTGGGAGGAGGTGGCGGCGGAGGTGCCCGGGGCTGGGGGAGGAGCCGCCGCCGCCGCCTGCTCTCTCTGTGTCCGCCGCCGCCGCGCTGCCCGGAGGGGCGGCCGCCCCGCGCCCCCCGCCCCGCGATGCCGCTCTTCGCCACCAACCCCTTCGACCAGGATGTGGGTAAGTGGCTCCCGGGGCGCCCTGGCACGGCCTCCCCCCGAGGGAACCCCGCGGGCGGCCGGCCCCGCTCCCCCGGCCCGCCGCTGCTGGGCTCGCTGGCGCCCCGCCGGGAGCCGGGAACCGGGAGCCGGGAACCGGGATCGGCGGCGGCCTGGCCGGGAACTGTTGGTGCGGCCGGGCCGGGGCCCCTCCCGCTGGGGCCGGCGGGGGCTGCGGCCTGGGCGGTGACAGCGCGGGGCTCCTGCGGGCCCTGCCGGCCTCTGGGGCTGGCGGCGAGCGCGGGGTGCCCGTGGGGGACGGGCCGGCCTGCCCAGCACAGCAAAACAAGTAGTGGGAAAGGTCCGCGCTGGAGCGCTGCTGAAAGGATGAACAGCAGAAAGCACCATCTACAGTTGCTTCACAGACAGGCATGAGAAAATCGTCAAAGCGTTTTGTATTTAGTGCTTTAAAGTGGATTCCTGTGGGAGCTTTCTTTTTCAAGTGGAACTTGACGTGCCCAGGTTGCTTCTTCCGAGGCCAGACTAGATGGAGGAGAAATGTCTGGCTTTTACTTGACAAAAACTGTGCTTAATGCTGATGTGTCCGAACTGAAGGTAAAATGATGTATAGGCAGTTAAAAATTAGTTTTGTATGACTGATCTGTGATTGTGTCATGTGGTTTGTCTTCAGCGTGCTGCTGACATCTGTTTTACTTTGAGTGATAAAAGTTTTGTCTGGGAAGTCACATAATATGAAGGGACTTTTTCTCATATATGGCTCAGAATCCCACTTTCCCCATCCACCTCCCCATTATTTTCTCACAGCAGTTTAACACTCTGTACGTTTCTTGAAAACAGTTTCTTTGTAACTTTCAACTACATCGATACATTGTTTCTTCAGGTTTAGCAAACTTTAGAAGTCTTGGCTCCAATTTAGTTCTTCCAGCTCTTAAAAAAACCCCAAAACAACAAAGTAAAAAACTCAGCACTGTCTGAAAAGTATGTATCTTTTGAGGGGAAAGGATTAGTGCATAAACAAAGTGACATGAATTCTGTGTGTATGTTCTCAGAAACTCTTTGTTACATTTCAGTAAGGGATAGCTTGCTCCTCTCATTTTGAACTGTTAAGATAACTTTTAACCTGAAGACTGACTTCAGTTAATGATTTTGTTGGTAGCAAAATTGACTGAGTTATTTTGGAAAGTGGTAAATAGTTTTTCCTAATTGTTTTGCTGTCTTCTAATGTAATTTGGCAGTTGAAAGCGAGGAAGAGATTGTACTGCTTGCCAGTTTTCCACGGACCATTAGTGGATTGAAACATTGGTAACATTATCTGTGAGAATGATTTGAACTAATAAGATTAAAAAGTAATAGGCTCAGATGCTGGCAGATGTTCATTTTTTGTACTTCCGAAGGCTGCTGGCTGGCAGGGAAGATCAGGCTGCTTCAGTGTGGGCTTCTCTAGAGCTCTGTCCAGTGGATGTGCTGGTCAGCACTGCGAGTCTGACAATGCAGGGCAGTGGCACTCAGTGCTACTTCAGTGGCTTATTTCCTGTGTTCTGTGCCAACACCTTACCTACTGTGCTTGCCTAATATGATCACCAGTTAATATTTTTCAAAAGCGTTATTCTATATACTGTATGAGGAGAGGAAAACAACCACTCAATCCCAGATTGCTCTTGGAAAAGCAAATAGCAGCCTATAGGCTAATTTTCCCTGGTAAACACAGTTTCTTTCTTTTTGACACCTTTCATGGTGTCCTGAGGGAGACCTGAGGCTGTTCAGTTGGTGACAGCCTACTTTCAAAAGGCTGCTGCCTTTATCCATCACTTAACTGGATTTCTGCCAGGGAGATGGGAATGGTGAAGTCTCCCGGAAAGTGTCCCTTGGCTCTTCTCCGAGGCCCCTTGGGAATCTGCTATTATCTGGATGAATTTCTTGGCAGACTTCATAAGATAAAATCATCTGGTAGAGTAAGCTCTCATGTTGTCAGGAAACTTCCAAAAGTTGTCAAGCCGGAGTGTTATTTTTCAGTCCTTTTCTCAGAGTGAAAACTGAGTGCTCTGCTTTTGTTCTTGTACAGCAAGAAAGTTTTCTTTTGAAAATCAGATTCCTGAAGCAGAAAAGCAGTCAGAAGCTATTCTTAATTTTATATGAATTTGGACATTGGTGTAGTTGATAGTACTGCTGTGATAACTGTGCATTCTTGTCTACTGGACAGCTGCTCAGTATTGTAGAACAGTTGGATATTATTTTGGAACCATTTAGGATGATGGATTGCAGAGAACATAACTGGAACTAAATTGTTTTCCATTGTTTTGAGGAGCATAAGTATCGCTTAAGTTCAGGAGAATTTTTTTCAGTTTGTCTGGCCAGTTAGCAGCATTTGGCTAGTTCTATTAGCATGCTGCTGCCATGGAAGCCGGTCATCCAGCTTACTGTTTAGAGTCAACTTTGTACAGAGATTTTGAGGGGTGCACCTCTCTTTTTTTTTATTATTTTTTTTTTATTTTTTTTTTAAGGTGTGGTTGGCAAAAGAATGTTGTTTAAGACTGCTATTAAATTAATAATATTAAAGAATGCTTTAAACTGCCCATGTATTTGAGGAGGTAAGCCATTGTCATCCTCAAAGAGTGCAAATCTCTGGATGAAGCCCAAATAGTTTTCATTTTCTGAACCTTCTTTTTACTATACTTAGGAATATTCCAACAGGAAAAGGTGCTAATCAGTGGTGATACAGGTTGGTGTGGGTTTTCACAATCAAGTCAGGGAACCTTTGTCAGTGTGTCCAAGTAAGGAAGATAATATTGGAATTTAACAAAAATAAAAAATCTTCAAGATGCTGGGCCTGCTGAGACTATAATTAAGAAACTCTAATCCTCCATTTAAGGGGTTAGAATTAATGGTGTTTGTATTAGGTCCATGGGTCATCTGTTTTTGCCATATTTCACAACCTTAATTATAAAATTACTCCCAGAGGGTTGTTCCTGAGAAATGCAGATTTATCTATAAGTTTGATGCAGGCAAAATAATGGTGAAAAAGTGCTTTAAAAACCAAAAGACTGTCTACTAATCTGTCATGACAGGCTAATTAGTAATATAGCTAATTAGTAATATAGCTTAGGATAGTTTAGGTGAAGAACTCACTGCTAAAGTCATTCTGAAGTATCATTTAGATCTTATCTCAAGAATAAAACCTGTAACTCTGGACTTAATGTGCATACTTTATTCTAACATGATGTCAAGCATTGTAAACCTAATTTACATTGTAAGAAGAGAACTGGAAGAACATTTACTCCCTGCTGTAAGCTTATTATTTCTGAAGTTTTATAAGCTGCAATAAATGCAGGTTCTGGTGTGAGTTGTCATAAAAATCACACATGATCTTAAGAGGAGGTGTTTAAAAAACATGTGGGGTTTTTGTATGTTTTTTTGTCTCCCTTACACACAGTAAGGATGAAGGTACTTGCATTTGCTTTGGATGTTAGTCTAGTTCTCAGTGTAGTGGTTTGAGGCACTACAGGAGTGGGAAGAAATTCAGGCTTAGTATTTATAGTAATAGGAAATTAAGTGCGTAGTTTAGTAATGTAGTAGAACTGTCAACCTGATGTGACTTGCAATCATTTTTCTTGTGCTTTATTAACTATAGCAGTTGTTGATAATTTAATGCTTACAAATCTTCAGATATTTATAATATGCATGAATTACATATGATTGTACTTATGAGCAGCCTATAGTTTGATGTTATTAGAACGTAAGAAATGGTTTGACCATGATTGCCATTGTGCAATTTCTTGAAATAAAATCCTCTTGCTATTTAAACTTTAGATTACTTCCCTTAGTTAGTCAGCATCTTCAAAACAATCCAGTTACGTGTCTCTCTGAACTGGATTTTCTCTGTTAGACCAGGTTTGCCAAAAGGTGGGAAAATTGTTGCAATTGAGTTTCTCAACTCCAGGTAATTATGGAGACTGCAGACTATGTTAACGTCTGGCTGCAAGGGAAGATGAGCTCCAAGGGTTGGTTCAGTTTGTCATAAGGCACATTTTTGCTTAAGTTTGCCCACTTGTTTTCTCAGCATTGTTTTAAGAACAACATTAACTGTCAAGTAACAGGGAAACTGAGAAGAAGATGTGTGGAAAAGGAGCTATAGCCACCCCCCCTTTTCAGTTATTTATAAATGTTTGTGAAAAATGAGAACTTCTTACTAAAAGATACCTTTGGTGTATGTTCTCAGTGAAAAGTGGCAACGCGACAGAATAAAACTGAGTGAAATACCCCTTCTGTATATCAGACACAAAAACTCACTATCAATCACCAGACTGAGTTCAGCTGGGCACTTTGAAGCCAACACAGTATGTTTCATAGTCAAAAACAGTACTTTCCTGGTAATTCCCTTTCTTTCCTCCCAGGGAAGAGCTGTCACTGTAAATGCTTCTTCTCATTTCAGCTGTGACAGTGTGCATTATAATATCAAAATTCAGAACAATCAAAGTAGATCTTCAACATGTAAAATCTGTTCCTCTAACTGATTAAAATAACACTACCTACCTGATGTGAAAAGTTAACTCTCTTGCTGATCTTTTGAAATGCTCCTTCTACTTGTGGCTTGATTTGTGGGGCTTTGCAAAGAGATCCTGGCACCGTTTATTAGTATAACGTGCCTGTGATACACCTTGTTTACAGGGTGATCCTCATCTTCCTCATGTGTCTCTAATGTGCTCACCTTCCTGCTCTGTTATAATATTTCTATGTGAAAGGTACTTTGAGTTCTGTGGCCTTGTTAGGGTTTGCACAAGACGTCTAAACATCTAAATTATTTTTGCTCAGCTGGTCTTACTATTTCAGCATTGTCTTCCCAGATCTTGCATCTTTTGACTTCATTCTGAGTTCACTGAGTTGAATGATGTTTATTTTGGATAGGCTGCCTCATGCATGGTGAGATCCTACATGGTCTTCTGAAGGAATGAGTTGAGGTGGCCTCATGTCAGCTCAGTCACCACTGCTTGCTTTGCCTTGGATCAGCAAGCAGTGCTTTCATAGGACACCTTGTATAATGGCTCCCATAAGGACTTCCTGGGAATACTGTAAATGGGGATACAGTTAAACAGCAGAAGTTGGTTAGTAGCTTTGCCAAGTTAAAGATTCATGGAATTCTAGAGTCTCTCCATGGTGGCATTGCCTTTTAGAGGCTATTTTCAGTCTTGTCTAAATGGAATCTGGTTGGATGTAATCTTCTTGTGCAGTTCTGAGCATGTTAGTGAAATGCAGAGTGGTTAATATCCTATTGGTGACTTTTGTAGAATAGGCCAACAAATGCATTTGTTCATTTTATTTGACAAAAATAAAAGAGACAAAAAGAAACAGAATTTAATGGCATTTAACTTCAGTGATGTGGAATGGTATGTAATCCAAATTTCTCAACAAGTGCCTGCAAAAAAAAAAAAAAAAAAAAAAAAAAAAAAATTTGCAGTCAGTTTCAGTCTTTAAGGACTATTTATACTGCTTTGGAATTTTACTATTAGCAATTTTATAGAGAAGGAGAAATTATTTATTTAGTCTTGGAAAGAAAACAAGACTTTCATTGGAAATGGAGGAGAGAAGGCTGAGGGGAGTGTTGAATTTTTTATTAATTCTGTGGTGTTTACAACGTTGTAACAGATTTTTGAGGATTTTTTTAATCATGTCAGAAACTGATTGTAGTATGAGTCTGTGAGCTGAAGACTTCTGAAGACTTTCTGTAGCCATTCTTTTCTTTGTAACTTCAGTTACTGAGAACTTCAGTATTTCATTTTTGGGATATCCAACTGTGAAAATAAGATTATGTCCATGAATAAAGTAAGAGCAAATAATAAGTAGGATGGTTAAAAAACTTAGTAGAATTTTCTGACAGTTTTTATTTGTATTTGTATGCTTCAAATCTTAAATCGTGTACATTTTAAGTGTTGGATTTGGGAGTGTTTTGATCTGAAATTGTTGTTTCTTGAAGTTCTAGCTAGTTTTATATCTTTTAAGGCTTTGCAACAGAAAATAGCTCAGTTCTGAGATCGGACTTTTTTCAAAACAAACATCAGTAAAATATAAAGCTTGGAGAGCTCCAAACTGCCAAGACCTCCCTCTGAAAATGATGTTAGCAATGGGTAGTTGCTAAGTTTTCTGCTTTAAGAAATGCATCATGTGGTTCAGTGCAGTATCTGAACATTGATGAGGGTCTTTACTCTTGCAAATTTCGAATAAGGCAGTAAATTCCTATTGTTAAAATGCAGAACTAAGGCAATCAAGTGACTAGCACATGTCTGCATGGAAAACTTGCAGCAATATTTATATTCCTCTTGCCAGCACCTAAAGTGTCAACCACTAAGCCTGGCAGTGGATTTTTTCAGCAATGTACTACATTTCTTTTGTTTAATAGTGCTGTATACATCTGATGAAAAATTTCTTTTAGGACAGTTATGAATTTTAGAAAATTATTATTTTTCCTTCTGAGTGAAGTTCTTTTTCTTCTGTCATAACATGATCATTTGTTGTTGTGTTTTTTGTATACTTCAAATAGAATCATAGTGAAAATATTTTTCCTTTGCTTAAAATTTCTAAATAATGCACAAAACCAGAGGAGGAAACAGGATTTTATTGATGCTCTCAGGTTTGTGTACGTTTTAGCGAAATGAGGCCTCAACAAAATCAATAAACTTTACAATACAAGGAGAGGCAGGTTTATTTAGGTATCCCAAAAGAGCCCATGCAAGAGCCTGTGTACTTTTTACCAAAACCAAAGTATAAGTAATTCAACTCATATATTGAGATCTTTCTGGCCTGGCTGCTCATCAGTAGGTGTAACTCTGTGAGCATTTGTAAAGAGGAAGGGTGTTTTCTTTAGAAGGCAGGTGATACTGTTTTGTATAAATTTTATTCAGAGATTTACTTTAAAAAAGAAAGAAGAGAGAACCATATGTTTGGAAGAATGATTTCAGCATCTAGGTATTTTATTTGAACGACATGATGTTCTACAACTTATTGAAAAACTTCAAACATACAAACACAGCCAAGATTTCTGTCACAGACACATTTGATTTCAGAATAGTTCCTTAATTATTTGTTCTATATGTGATTTATGACAGTGTTTGTGTGGTTGGAGCACCAGTTCTGACTCAGGAGTTACAAAGCTGCAAATTGTTGGTCACTGAAAGGTGTGTTGGTAGGGAAGTACAACTAATGCTTACCTTATTCTTTTTTGATGTTTTCCTGGGCATCTGCTTGAGGTATAATATATGTATTACAGACTGAATATTGGGCAAGATGGAATTGGTCTGGCTCAGTGTGGTTAGTGTTCTGAATACAGAAGTATAAAGGGAGAGGCTCCTGATCCCATGCACTGTGCCTTGCAAAGTGGCTGAAAAATGTGATATAATTGGATTTGTGAGTGTTGCTTTTGTTTTAGGGATTAAATAAATTGTTGAAGTTATTTAGAAAGGTACTCTTATGTTGTACAGGATTGTTGTTGTTGTGTTTGACCAAAGAACCCATAGGTCCAAGTGTTGTTTTCCTCTGAAATGATAGCATTTACCACTTTGTCTGCCTGTCTTTATGGTATTGCTTGGAAGAAAATCATATTCAATAACTTCTAGAAAAGTAAAGGTGAGAAATGAAAATTTAAAACTACTATTTTACTAACTAGTCTTAATAGTAGTTTGTACTAATTAGTAGTTATTATTAATACTAATTAATATGACGCAATATAAGATTTTACAGTCTTGCACTGGTTAAAATTACTATGTTAATTTGTAAGCCTTGCTTGTGCTCAGAAAACAATGCCTCGAATTGGTACAGCTTCATGGAAGAGAGCTGTGTCACGTAGTCCTGTTGTCCTTTGTGTTTGACATAACATTAACAGGTTTTGAAGAATGCTGATTTCAGGAATCAGCACTGTCTTTTAAAGTTGTTTTTGTAAAGCTTGAAACATTATCTGATCCTGTCTTGGCATTCACTAAGTTGAGTAAGGTTTTGAAGCAGGGATGAGGTGGAGAGGTAGGGCCTGAACTAAACATTAATATTGTTATGGTAGAGTTATTTTGATCAGAGATGGAAGATAAAGAGCATTTCTTCCTTAAGTTATCATCTGTGTTCTGTGCTAACCTATCCTAAGACCTTAAACACAAATGTCTGGTTTTCCTTCCCTGTCACAGTTCCTTTCAGTATTAAGACAGAGCCTGCCAGTGACATGTCAGCTGTACCTAGAAAGCTGGGAGTGTGCCAGCTGTTACACAGGGTAGGCAAATACTGAATGCACATAAACATTTTTTCAGCTGTGAATGTGTACCTCACGTTAGAAGAGAGAGTATTCATGGATTTCAAGTGATAAGTGTAAGTAATTGTGCTTCAGTAGCTTTCGTACTTTTGTCTAGGAAACACTGATGCATCAGAGGAATTTTGTCAAAGTGTCTTTGTTACTCCTGTTCCCAGAGTGTTGAAAGGCAATAGTCACATGCTAATGCTCTGACAGAGATAGTAGCCTTTTTTGTCGACAGTGACAGTCAGCATCACTGTAGCATCACTG
This sequence comes from Lophotriccus pileatus, assembly GCA_035583135.1. Taxonomy (NCBI): domain Eukaryota; kingdom Metazoa; phylum Chordata; class Aves; order Passeriformes; family Tyrannidae; genus Lophotriccus; species Lophotriccus pileatus. The sequence goes on along the minus strand of JAWWES010000081.1, from coordinate 19,487,590 downwards.
TGCTGATAACATTCTCAGTATGCTGTTAGCTTTTAATTGCCCTTGTTTGAGACAGAATTTCACTAAAATTCGAGGCAATTTTTTTTGGTTATATCTTACCATAAATTTTATTTTCTAAGGGAATTAATATATGATTGTTATTACAGAAGACAGAAAGTATACAAAGAAACTGGGTTTCAGGCTGAAATTTAGTAAGAAACTATCCAGTATTTGTTGGTGGAGGAAATATCCTGACTAACAATGGGGAAGGCATTGCAAGCAATTGGCAGTTTTTATATAGAACTGGCTTCAACTGCCAGTTAGGAATGTAGCCATGGCAGAAAACTTGTAATTGTATTCATGGATAAATTTGCAAAATATTCTTATTGAGAATTAAAATAAAGGCTGTAATCAGTGTGGTTTATATGTGTCAGGGATTTCATCTGCCTCCATCTTACTTGTAGTTTTAGCCAAAATATTTAAATAAGCATAAAAGGCACAGTTTGTTGTTACCTTAAAACATTAAGCATGCATTAATTTACTTCTTTATTTTTAGAAGACATAACCGATTGCCATGACATTTCTTTCTGGTGACACCGTGAGGAAAGAAAGATCAATTGTTGTCAAAAATACAGACAACTGTCTGTTATGTAGAATAATTGAAAAGGTTTTGGTTCCACTGGATTGCCCAGCTCTCTGCTGAAGTATGCTAACTGAAATGAAGCATTAGGCACAAGTGACCAGTTTGGTTTTGTGAGGCTCCATGTGTGAACCTGGCGGGAACTTTAGGCTGTGGAGAGCACTGTGCAGACACACTTTGACTGGAGCTGGTCCAGCTCCAGTAGAACTAGCAATGAACTGAATCAGTTGAGTCCTGAAAGTAAACTGCATCTATGTGGTCTGTTTTGTGTGTCTCTGGACTGTGCTTATCAGCTGTTTTCAGTGTGGGGAGTGCATTTTAGCCAGCTCAAGCTCTGTGTCTCATAAAAGCCATTCTGATGCTCCAGAGTTGATGCTGGCTTTGGTAGCAGTGTAGCTGCTGTGCGAATACACTAGGATTTCAGAAGACTGCCTTGGCCTGTGGTGGCTCTGCCAGGCATTCAGTTCAGGTGTCTTACCTGAACATCAAGAATTTCTGTGATTGTGATTGTTAGCTTTACTAGTCATAAGCATGATTTGGAACAATAGCAGACTGAAAGAAAAATAGCAGTTGGTTGATCAGCTACCCTGTCTTTGTGCTAGATGTTAGTATGGTCACTACCTAGAGGTTTTCGTATTTCTTTTGACTATGCGTTTTTAAATCAAATTAATGTTCTGGTTGAGTTTAGAGAGAAGAGGCAGTGCTTTTACTTTATCTGAGAGAATGTACAGAATTATAACTAGGTTCCATTTAGGATTTCACTATACTGTTCTGCTGTTTTTCTTGCATCAGGCAGTACAACTGATGGGATATCATTTCAGTTGCATATATTTCAATGTTTAATTTTTGCTCAGAAATACTTTGAGAGCACATAACCATAAAGTTTTGCTTTTCTGCATTTTTGTTCAGAATTAAGAAACTAATTAACTGAAAAGGGAGCCCCCGGTGGTCTAGTGGTTAAGACGCAGGGCTGGTACCCTTGAGACCGGGGGTTCGATTCCCGGTCAGG
>JAWWES010000081.1:19428984-19485862 GCA_035583135.1 Lophotriccus pileatus | reverse complement strand
GGCCTTATCTGCATATGCGGGTAAGGACCTTCCCCGGCTCTTCGTTCGCGAAGACGGGCCATTATTATTATTATAATTAACTGAAACCTACTTCAGTTTGTAGGACACAGGAACTCATTCATAAGAAAAGCCATTAACTTTGAGATGAATAATTCCTTGTAATTTTTGGAGATTAGTTGTTTTGCTTTGTCTTTCTCTTCTTTGCAATCTTGCAAGTGTTAATACAGATAATGAGGTTTTCCTGGCAGATAAGTTTTTATAGGAAATCTTTCTTTCGTTTCAAAAAATTAAGTAGTCTGAGACATTCCCTGAAGGATGGTACTCATTGCTGAGGCATGTTTTGTGCTTTGTAGATTAAGATGTGAACATTAGATGAAGCAGGGATGGAAAACAAAGTGTGTGTACTATTCCACGCCCGTTCACCTTCTGTTTGGTTACTAATGGAAAATCCTTGTGCATTCTCTTATGCTCTCCAGCCCTCATCTGATCTATCAGTATTTAGATACTCTTCTATTCAGCTGCAGTGTAAGCCTCAGTTTCCTTTAACCTTTTTATTTATTATTATCCTTGGTGTAACTAAGCTTTTCTGGGAGAGAAATAGGGAGTCTCTATTTTTTTTTCTCTGACATGATATCTATTTCTTCTTCACCTACTCTCTCTATTTCTTTACTCTTCAGCAGTTTCTATGGGATTAGCTTTGGTTCAGCAGTCCTTATAGCTGAAAAGAAGCAGTGAAATATATGATCCAAAGCAGAGATGAGAATGGGGAGATAAAAGTTTTGTGATTATTAAGGAATTGTTAAATCCTCCTTGTTGAGTTGTAATACATAGAAAGGAAATGCAAGACATAGCAGTTTAGTGTCTGAGAAAGTGATAAATTCAGTTGTATCTGAGTCTGCAGTGAACTAATGCTTTGGGTATTCGTATCCTATTGAACTTTATACTTTCAAATTGAAAAAAAAAAATCTGTTGGGAGCTAAACTACTTGTGTCATATTCTGGGTGCATCTTTATTATGTGTGAAAGCAACCCCAAAAAATATTTACTCATTAGTTGAAACTCATGGCCACAAGTGAACATTAAAAATTAAAAAGAATTAGATATAATAATGTTAATCTGTGAATTTTATTAAATATAGGGATTTGCCCTATATTTAGCAGTATACACAGAGGTAATATTTCAATATATTTGTTGACAATTTTGTTAAGGTTTTTTTTTTGTTTAAATTTGTGTTTTGATTTCCTTATGCTTTATTCATCAGAGAAAGCAACCAGTGAGATGAACACTGCAGAAGACTGGGGCCTCATCTTAGACATCTGTGATAAAGTTGGACAGTCACGCACAGGGTAAGTGACTTAAGAATTTCCTCCCCAAACTTTCCTCATATTCAGGTGAGGAATGAAAATTTTGTTAAATTTGTAGACTTTTGCAACTGCTCAATTTAACTTAAATTTATTACCAGTAAAAAGAAAATATGTGGAGTTTCTGCTGAAATATTTTGCAATTCTTCCTTTGGATATACTAGCTAATCTGTTAAAATTAGACTCATGTACAGCAGCTTTTCACTGGTGTAACAGAATAAATAAACTGGTATGTTTTAGCAGTATCACTGTAAACCTAGAAGACTTCACAAGGGATTTTTCTTACAGAATCATAATCTAGGTTGGAAGTGACCTCTAGAGGTCATCTAGTTCAACCCTCCAGCTTCAACCCGCTCTAGTTAGATCAGGTTGCTCAGGACCGTGTGGAGTCTTGAATGCCTCCGAGGTCAGAGGTTTCACAACTTCTATGGGCAACATGTTTCAGTATTTAACAACTACTACGTATTACTAAGTAAATGAAAGAATAATTCTGCAATCTGATTACACTTTTTCCTGTTCCAACTTGTCTGTTGCATCTTGTTCTGTGACTGTGCAGCTCTAAGAAAGAGTCTGGCTGCACCTTCTGTGTATTCTATGATTAGTTAGAAAAGTAAGAAAGCAGTAAGGTCCACTTTTTGTCTGCCTTTCTCAAAAACAGCTCTCCCACCTCTCCTTGTATGTGACCCTCTCTGGCCATCCTGACAGCTATCCACTGGACTCACAGTCGTTCATCAATAGCCTTCCTGCACTGGGGAGTCCCGAACTAGACAAAGTGCTCCAGATACAGAATGGAGGAGAAGGATCATTTTCCCGGCCCTGTTGGCTGTGCTGACCACTAGTTTGACCCAGGACGTGGTTGATTTTTCTGCTGCTAGGCTGCACTTGCTGACTCCTGTCACCCGATGTGACCTGCAGATGCTTTCCTACTTTTCAGGTGGTCAGCTCCTTACCTTTGCTGGAGCAGACCATCCAAAATGCAAAATCTTACCCTCGTTCTTGTTCAACTTAATGAAGTTCCAGTCTGTCCATTTCTCCAGGCTGTCCAGGTCCCTCTGCCCTGCCCTCCAGTATATTGAATGTTCCCTTTCCTTTTGCTGTGGTCATTAAGTTGCTGAGCTTAGGGTTGGTCCCAGCAGAAATCCCTGAAGGATCTCACTAGCTAATGCCTGCTAGCTAGAATTTGCACCACTGGTGACAACTTCTTGAGCTTAGGAGGCCAGTTTTCCACCCACCTTATCATCCTTTTATACACCCCATATTTCACCAGTTGTGTGATAAGGAGACTATAAGACCTTCAACTATATGTTGAAACTTTGCTAAAACCGGGGTATAAAACATCTGCTGCCCTTCCATTTTCCTCACCACCAGACCACCAGTGTTTTTGTCACAGGAAAAAATGATCGTTTGTGTTTCTTCCCCTTATTTTCAGAAGCTATTTTCTGACATCAGGGTTTTGATAAATTTACATTTTGAAAATGTGATATTAAATTAAACACATCTTACTATGGGCCACTAATGTTTCCATTATTAATTCTTTACTAAGCTGTTTAATAGAATTTATACATGAACTTGCTTTTTGGACAAGGAAAATTAAAGTATTATTTGAGCTAGGAACTAAAAAGTACAGTTTAAAGATATGATTTCAGTGTATCCATAGTGTTTTTAGTCACTGTAGTATTATGCTTTGGAAAAGTTTTAAATACACCTTCTCAAAGCATTGCCTGTAACAATTCAGGTAAGGAACAGACTGAAAAAAATGTTTTGCCATTGCTGCTGTTTAGTGAAAGGCTTCTCTGAGAACAACCTGGATTGCTGTGTAAAACTATGAGAAGCAATATGAGATGCCATACAGCAAATTCTCACCTGAGACTTTTGTTCCAAAGGAAGATTTGCAAATAAGCTTATTCCTTGGGGTTAGAGATGGTCTTATAAATAGCATGGCATATTGATTGAGACTTCTGTGCTGTTGTGTATAACTGTAGTTAAGATAACAGCTGGCAAGTTGTTATAATGTTTCATGTTAGTCTGTATATATAAAACTGCATTTCTGTTCCTTGTGCATGTTGACACTGAGCCTGTAGCAGTAACTATACTATTGAAGGCTTCAGTATTACATTTAATCATGGAAAGCGTTTCCACAGGCGAGATTTAGTCTCACAGCAGCACAGCCTGAACAGTGCTCAGATGTGTGTAGCTGCAAGAGACAGTGGTACAGACAAAGCTAGAGATCTGGTAAATCCCTGCAGCTAAATCCCTGTTACAATTTGTGGGGTTTGTTTGTGGGATTTGTTTGTGGAGTTTGTTTGTGTTAATCTTGGTCTTTTCCTTTGTGTTTTTCTGTTTTGATTTTTTTTTTTTAAATAAAATTGTTCTTAAAATGAAGGTGGGACTTAACCTTTTTAATATTTATCTTGCTTGGAATAGGCTGCCAGCAGACTTGTTCCTTAAATTCAGATTCTGTTAAAACTTGCTGATACTGGGTTTTCTTTGTTTTGATGGATTGTGTCATGCCATAGCAAGGTAAAGCAAGACAATGTTCCCTATTAAGAAGTTTAAATGACATGCTTAGCTGTTTGAAATTCTTCTGCAGTTTAAGTTCCTCCGACAAGGATGCTAGTCTTCTTACCTGGATTGGCTTTAATCTTTTAACCAATTCTCCTCCAGTACAAGCTGTCTGTTACTGTTTTTCTTAGAAGTTTAGATTACAAAATCTCTGCTTTATGGGTTTTGCTTTTACCAGTCTGTAAGCTCCATTGCACGCCTGCAGCCTTCTAGATGTGGATCATCTTACACATGAAGCCACAGTAGACTAGAAGGACTGTTGTTCATAAAGTAGCATATTCGTCCCACAGTGCTGCATGGCACATTGTCTCATTTAGGTCTGCAGACTTGTTTGTATCCAGATGAACTGGATGTTGGAAACCTGTCACGCTGCAAAGGTGCTGTATTTTCTAAGACAAATTAGTTGCGGTTCAGTAACAGAAGTGCTACTGTTAATTTTTATGTTGCAATACTTTCCTTATGCAGAATTGTAGATAGCTGAAAATGTTCCTTTCATCCAACCAACTAAGGTTTTTGGCAAGTTAGAATTCCACTGTATCCTTTGACTCTTTGTATCTCTTTGTACTGTTCTGTTTGTACTGTAACTGTATCTCTTTGACTGTTTTCTCTGTTTTTGGTAGATTTCAAAATCAGTTAAAGTTGATATCAGAATTTTCCTAGAAAACACAAAAAGACAGAAAACGCAGTAATATTTATAATAATAGGATTTGTTTACAATAGTGCATATAGAATGTTGCCATATGTAGTGTAGAATTAACTTGATACTCTCTGCATGTTTCACATATTGGTTAAGATGATCTAAAAGTTATCTAACTATGAGAAAATTAACACAGTTTTTGAGTCCCTGAATTTGTTTTAGGAACTCATACAGCTCAGCAGTTGCATATCACATTGTTTACATCCTGCTTTTTTGGCAATATTATTAGCATATTAGAGCAAGTTGCTCTTTCAACATGGAAATACGATTAAACCAAAACTTTTACCATTAGAGGCAATATTTTTTCCTCCCTGTTGTTGTACAGTATTATTGAAAACATGCTTATTTTAAAAATGTGCAGGGACAGGAGCTGGACTTTGATTATCTTTGTGGGTCTCTTCCAACTCAGGATATTCTATGATTCTATATTTGACCGACATTTTAAATCTGACTACAGGAAAGGTATAGATTTGCACATAGTGTTACTTTTCTGCAATGAAAATACAGAACTGAATCTATAGTTTATCAGCTTAAACTAAAATAACATTGTAAAATTTTAATGATTCATTAAACAGAATAAAAGGAAAAATTAAAGGCCATGTATAGTATATTTTAGCATAAGGTGTCCCCCCTTCCTCAGTCAGTTCAGTGCTAGCCAATTCCTAACTCTAATTGTGTTTGCATTTGACTTTGAGATTGTTGTATCATTTATATTTATTTCATGAGACATATCAGTCTACATGTTTGAAACTATCACAACCTGAGTTTTCCTCCAGAAAAGTTACTTAATAAAAAAAAAAAGATGGCTGAAAAAAAATTTAATCAGTGACTGAGGGAACACATCAGTGGTTAAGAAAATAGAAATGTTCATGGCAGAACTCTCTTTTGGGGGTAGGTATTGGAAAATTGTCATTGAGAAACTGTTTGTATTGCTGCTTGCCTAACTTTGTCCTGATTCCTTAAGGATTAATCACTGCCTCAGTGAGCCAGTATTCTGGTTTGCTGTTTCTTCTTTGGTTGTTTTTGTGCCTGTTCATGCAAGAGAGAACAGCAAAATTGCTTACTTGATAGTTTTCCGAAGTACCTTCTATTTTTTTTCCCCCCTCAAATTACACAATCTCAGTAGCATTTTACGTAGTCAATGCAGTGAATGTCTCACAGGCTAAACAGGAAGCTTTTTGACTAGCTTGTTTCTGAAGGAGCAAGGAGAAAAATTGAGTCACCTGTGTAGTGCTGAGCCCCACAGTCAGTTAACTTAGACTGTAAATGAACAATAAATTCCTGAAAATACATGAAATGTTTTTTGCAGAGTAGTATTTTAGATTGCAATTGCTGCTAATCTTGTCTTTGTTAAATAAAATACCGTCTTGATTTTTTTTTTTTAACTTTCTAAAACTAAACCTGAAATTTATTGTGAATATTTTCTGGATATGTTAGTATGTGATATTGTACATGATACCATATATGATACAAAGCTTCTATTGTATCTTGCCATATTTTTGCCCTACTGATTTGTTATTCCTACTTACTGTGGTGCCTCTGAAATTTTGATTAGAGAATTGTTGAAGCAGAACTGTGGCCCAGTTTGTATAGTATGGTCTGGATAGGTGCTAATAGAATTCTATACTCATAGGGGTGTGTGCTTCCCTCTGCTTTCTGCGTAGTGCTTGTCATAATTTACACGCTAAATTGTATGATGAATTAATTAGAAGTAAAAATAGGGATGACAGTTCTGTCTAGAATAGGTTTGCTTACTCTGACTAAACATTGGTAAGCTTGGATAATTTTTTTTTATGTAGGTGTAATAAAAAATTTTCTTATTTTAAACATTCTATCATGTTAAAACATTTAACACTCAAGTATTGATCATTTCTGTTAAATATATGAGCAAATAGATTATATTTAACATATGTGGATAATCACTTAGCTTTGAGTCTGTGTTACTTTATTCCTTTTAATAAGACTTTGGATTCCTTAGTAAAAAAAATCTTAGGCTGATGGTCCCGTTCCTGAATTGCTAAGCTCTTGATCCTGCACCCTGTCTTTATAAATACTGGCTTTACAGTGGAGATGCACAGTTTTTTTGCACTCATCACATCAATGCTACTCATAAATTAATGGTTAAAAAAGCAGTTATTTCTGAAAATTTTAGCATATATTCTTTCTCAATTAAAGCAAACATAGGATAAATCTTGCATAATTAGTAGATAAAAGGTAGTATTTGCCTTAGAGCATTCATTTGTAATAATTGGTTATATGAAGGTATACACTGAATGATATGTACTCATCCTGCCTGACAGCGTTTTCTATAATTAGTACCACTAAATATGAGGTGGACACTTCTGTAAAATGTAGACACTGCCAAATATAGTATAGCCAAGCAGAGATGTAACTTATACCTAAGTTTCATGTTAGTTCTTGGATACCAGTTCAAGAGGAAAATACTTCTGCTTCCAAAAAGACCCTTGATGTGTAAAATCTCTTAGTTTAGCTTTTCCTTCTCTTTTCCTCTTTCCCTACTTACCCTCCTTAGGTTTATCTTTTCAGGACTATTCACCAAATAGTGCTTGTATGCCCATGAAAATTCCTAACCCAGCCTTGCTCAACTTTCCACTGCCTTTAAAAACAGAATAAAATAACAGAAAGTCACACAGATTTTAATACACTAAACTGTCTGAATCTCCCTTTCAAATTCTTTCTTTTTTATGTTAATTCTATCTACCACAGTAGGTAAGACTTGAATTCTGTATTTAATTGTTTAGAAACTTTGTAGAATCTCTAACAGTTTTTTTTTTTTACAACTTCTTGGTTCATTGCATGTCTTTATAAATGTTATTCTGTAGATTAAAAGAGACTGAGGAACATAGTGGTGGTAATTCAAAATGAAAGAAACAAAAGGGTGTTGGTAAATCAGTATGTAAGGAAATGTTCTTACATATGTGTGTGAAATATAAAGGAGTAGGTGCATGGACTGCAGAGAATTTCAGTTATCTAATTGTAAGGGATTTTATGCATTTCTGGAGTATTTACAGTAATTCTCTCTAAGTACAAAAAGTAACATAAATTACTGAGAGGTTTTGATCACTAAGAAAGCTACTAATCATACAGCTAGAAATGGCTACAGCTGTTAATAGTGTACATTTATTTTTTTTAGTGTTACACTTACAAGCTACTAAATAATTTACTGATGATGTTCAGGAGATCTTGCTGTCTGCTAGTCATCACCATTGTCATGCATACAATGTTTATTCCATTCCATTTTTTAAAATATCTTGTGTTTTTTTAGACCTAAAGACTGCCTCCGCTCTATTATGAAGAGAGTGAACCATAAAGATCCTCATGTTGCTATGCAGGCGTTAACGGTAGGTTCTTTCTAATGTAGTGATTTCTCTTCCTGGAAAGTCACCTTGCACAAATCTGAGTTTTAATCTTTCTTTCGTTAGCTTCTAGGAGCATGTGTGTCAAACTGCGGCAAAATCTTTCATTTAGAAGTCTGTTCAAGAGATTTTGCCAGTGAAGTAAGCAACGTGTTGAATAAGGTAATACATTGCTTTGATTTATACATTTCATCTCTAAGTGAAATCAGAGTTGGGTTAATCTGGAAGTGGAATGGGATCTACTTTTGGAAGACTGGAAAGGGGCTGGGGGGGCAGAAGCATAGATTACTGAGGAGGCTGTGGCTAGCAGAAATGATTTCTCGAATGCCGCCTCACACTAGTAACCTAGGTATTCTGTTTGGGGGAGGTGTGGTGTGTTAATTTATAAATAAACTAAATGACAGCAGTGAAATACTAAATACAAATGTGGTGAAATGGAGATAATACAGGGCTTCAGTGTAATCTTATTTTACTTTATTTTGGGCCTAGGACATATTGTACTAGTACAAATATGATCCTGGTGTACTATTCTCCCTTTCTAATAAAGATATCTTTGAGTGCTAAACTTGACTGTGAAAGAAAGTGTCTGTATGGTTTATATTGAACTAACATGAAAGTACTTGAAATTAAGGACCAATTTCTACATTATTTAACTAGTTTCTATCGTCCATGCAGGGTCATCCAAAAGTTTGTGAAAAGCTGAAAGCCCTTATGGTGGAGTGGACTGATGAATTCAAGAATGATCCACAACTTAGTTTAATATCTGCTATGATAAAAAATCTTAAGGAACAAGGAGTTACTTTCCCAGCTATTGGTTCACAGGTACATTAGATTTTTGTGGTTGTTCTCAAAGGGTATCACAAATTCTTTTTATACTCAACTGTGTATTTTACAGTTTGTAGTCTTGGATTCTAGAATGTGCTTGGCAAACAAAATGAAAACTCTGTTGTCTTAATAAAACATTCCTTGAGGAGTGAAATGCTTTCACTTACTTTAGGTTTTTATATTGCAGATGAATACAAATCAAAGTAGTGAACTTAATGCATTGTGAGTTTTTTGTTGGATTAATTTTTACATCTTTCACTTTTGGCTAGGCTGCTGAACAGGCAAAAGCAAGTCCAGCTCTAGTTGCCAAAGATCCTGGTACAGTAGCCAACAAAAAGGAAGAGGAGGATTTAGCTAAAGGTGAGTACATTTATTTGCCGATATGATGCATATATTGATAAATATCAAAAAAGCAAGTACAAATATTTTACTTCCTTCCTCTATGTGAATAGTGTATTTATGGATTTGGATTATGATTTCTATTCCTTTTTTTTTGTGCTTTTATTGGAGGGTTAGAGATTATTAAAAGGTATTCTATGGGTAAAAAAAATATGAAAAATTTCTGATTCTTACCTCTTTTTTTCCCTTTACCAAAGTGAAACAAATCTTCAAAAATCTCCTGTTAAGAACATGCCTCTACTGTGGAAATGTTTGATGCAAATGCTGTACTTGGATTTTCCCTCTTTCTGGGGCAAGTGAAGCACACTCGTTTGCAATTTAGACATTTGATGGAAGAAGAAAATAAATATTATGATAAAAGTTTTATGCAAAGTATTCTGGGTATACTACTTTTATTCCTTTGAATACTGCTTCTGTAGTATACCTTCACCTTTGATTACTGTGAACATAAATGACTGTTAAATGTCTCACATCAGTCCCCATAAACAAAACTGGGATGGTTTCTTTTGATTTACTGTTGTACTAAAGTATATTTAAAGGTCATTTAATGATCCTGTACCAGACACGTGTGAAGAGTTATTTTTAGAGTAGTTGGATATTTATGGTTGAGAACTGTTTTTTGAGATCAAACTTCAGCAATGTAAAGGCATCAAATGTTATGTTTTGTACCTGTGATGCCTTTGGGCTTAAATTTGCATCGATGGCTGTTCGCTATACGAGTGAAGTTCTTCCACTAATAGTTGGTGGATGTTTGCAGTTTCTCATCTTACTTTTTTTTTGTTTAACTATTGTCTAATATAACACTGATTTGTTTGAATCACCATTAGCCAATCTGTGTATGTTACTAATGGTTTCTTCAGCAGTCAATCCACCAGAATCTATTTAAATCTGTGTCTCAAAGGTTCATACTCTGCATATGTCCTAATGTTTGTTTTCTTTGGTTTTGTTTCCACTCTGTCCCTTCTTAAAAATGATCAGTTTTTTTTCCACAAACTTGAAGGGGTTTAATATGAGTGAAACTTTTTTGCTCAGTCAAGCTTGACCCAGAAATTTGAAATTATTCAAGGAATGATATGGATTAAAAAAAAGGAATGAATAAAATTTTGCTTGTATAAGCAAAAATAATTATGTTAATTATGAATTAAGGAGGCACTTCTTTACTGTGAATGTGACCAAGCACTGGCACAAGTTTCCCAAGGATGTCATGGTCTCTGTCCTTGGAGATATTCACAAGTTGTCTGTACATGGTCCTGGGCAATCAGCTCTAGGTGACCCTGCTTGAACAGGGGATTGGACACAATGACCTCCAGAGGTGCCTTTCAACTTCAGCCAATCTGGGTAATCCTCTGATTCTGTGAATCCAGGTTAAAGGCTCCTGTCTAACAGAGAAACACTGTGTACTGGAACAGCTGTATCCTTTTAATGTTTCAAGCAATCTGTAAAAGTTCAGCATAGTGTAAGATGTACACTAAGTATGTAGATGTTTTACATCAGTTCAAGGTTATAACAATAATATAATAATAAAAAATGGATGACTTCACTGGGTTATTCCATTTGTGCTTAAGTGGTGTTTATTTATCCCTGTTGAAAGCTTCCGTAAATCTACAGGCAGATTTGTGCTCTCCAGTTGTAAAACATCTTTTTGTTTTTTACTGTTATTTCTAAGAGAAAGGCAGAGGGTGATTAAAATATAACAGGAATAGAATTATACTAAAAGTTTTCACAGAATTAGATCTTCATATCACTCAACCAATTTTTATAGGGAATTTTCATCTGAGTAACTCTTCTTTTGCAGCTATTGAACTGTCACTAAAAGAACAAAGGCAACAGCAAACAACACTTTCCAGTTTGTATCCGAGCACCTCAAGCCTTTTAACAAACCACAAACATGAGGGCCGAAAGGTTCGGGCAATCTACGATTTTGAGGCTGCTGAAGACAACGAGTTAACATTTAAAGCTGGAGAACTTATAACTATCCTTGATGACAGGTAATTTATACAGAATACCTACTAGAAGTATATTAGACTTGTAAAAATGATTTGGGGATAATGATATCTTCTATGTAGAAGCGTATCTTGGAATACAATTGCATGGAAATGTATCAAAATATTAAATATTTCAGTTATCTCCTAGATTTTTTACAAATAAATGTAATCACATAAAGATTTTTGTGTATACACAATACATTCTCTGTGTATACACAAGTTATATTTATGTACAAGTAAATATAAAAGCCTTTTCTCTTCAATTTCTAGGGAAATTCCATGTTAGTACGGGTTTTGTAATGTATGTTGTTTTTTTAATTTTTTATCTTTAGTGATCCAAATTGGTGGAAAGGGGAAACTCACCAGGGTATAGGATTGTTTCCATCTAATTTTGTAACAGCTGATCTTTCTGCTGAGCCAGAAATGAGTAAGTAACATTGTATTTATGCATATATGTTAAATCCTGCCATCAAAGAAGATATATTTCTGCAGTGATTTCCTTTCCCTTATGGTGGAGTTCAGTTGCAAGTTAATGTGATAATTGAAGTAAAACTGAGGAACTCTTGCTATGATCTCACAAACAACAGACATACCTTTGTGTCAGACCAAGGTTGCCCAAGCTGGCTTCTGCTGAAAAATATGATGGTGTCTGTTCTGGCTTTGTCAGTGGCTTCCTTGAGACTCATGAAATCACTCCATTGAGACCTGGATAAATGTAGGCATTAGTAGCTTTTTTTCAAACTGCCTTTCTGCCTGGTTGCAATGGTGCATATCTAATCGAGGTAAAACTGAAGGCCCCTGGGCAGATGTGAGTGAGATTACCAGTGTTCAAATAGTTCAAGAAACCTACATACTGTAGGTGTGTATGTCTGCATAATGGTTTTCTGTATATTGGTCATCTACTTGTATTTATTTATATCAATCTAACCTACTCTCAGTATTTAATAAAAATATTAAACATTAGACATGGCTTTAACATCCTAGAACCGATTCCTGTAAATCTCATGAGTTTGCAAGATTAATCTGCTGTGATCTCAATTTGAGGGTGCTAAAGGTAAGAGTGGGTCAGCAGAATTACATGCTGTAGCAGTCATTTGTGATATGTTTAGACTATCTAGTAAGAGGAATATGATAAGAGTAGTATTTGGCGTTTTTGTTCTGACTTCCACTACAGAGGAATGAGATGCTTTGCAGATATGATTTGATGGAGAAGGAATAGTGAAATCTGAGAACTTTTGATTCTGTACTTTGCTTTGGAGAAAAGAAGGCTCAGTTTGTCATAGATGATTTTATCAGTTTTCTCTTAAACCTGGCTCATTAGCCCTATTTCTTCCAATCACTCTTATTTTTTTTTCCTGATGACTTACTGGTAAGTATGTTATATGCAGGGAGACTATAATAAAGGCATTTATTTGATAAAACGTTTCAGTTGACAACTTTTGTGAACTGTTTAATTTTTAAATGCAATTTACAGATTTGTTTAAGAAAATTGTTTGTTTGTGGATTTCAAATGTCAACAAAATACTAATTTTTAAAATGTTCACAGTAGATGTTTCAAATGCAAAAAACCTAGGCAATATACTAGGTATATTATATTTATCATTGTTTGTTTATTTTTATTTTATAAAATTAAGTCTGCCTGTTTATCTTGCAGTGAAAGCTGAGAAGAAAACAGTGCAGTTCAGTGATGAAATTCAAGTAGAGACAATAGAACCTGAGCCTGAACCAGTTTATATTGATGAAGTAAGCATGCTAAAAGTACTGTTTTTCAGCTGCTGGTACATTTAAATATGTGATATCTAACCCTTTCATCCTGTAATTCAAAAACAAAAATCAAGAGAGAATGGGAAGGGAAAGTTACTTTAATTAAAATAAAAAGAAATCTGAAGTATTCTCATTTCTTCAAGAGTCTTGAAGCTCTTAGAAATTTCTGAAACTGAATTTGGAAACTACATTCCATTTAGGGCCCTACTCCTTGATTGTACATCTGTTTACCTCCAAACTACAAGCTTGATGTTAGGTGACAAATTTGCTTTCAAATTTTACTTTAAGTACTTCAGGATACCTCAGAGATACCCATCTTGACTACTGTCTTAAATTTATTTCCAGTATAACCACCACTGTCTGCCCTAAGAATCAAAGATCTCTTTCCATCTCTGAAAAAGGAATGTTTTTACCCTGCCTTTTTTTTTTTTTCCCCCTTGAAAAAGGGGAAATCCCTTCTGTCATTTTTGAAATGAGAAATCAGTTACTGCCTTACTAGAGTCCTATTAAAGTCCCACCTCAAAAACTCTTCTTCCCAAGAGTTATTAGTCTGTCATCCACCAAAATAGCTTATCTCAGGCCTTCCTTGAGGTGCCTTCCAGCTTTTGTCATCCATGAGTACATGTTTTACTGTCTTCTTTTGTTTTTAAATTTGCTGTAGTATAAAATTTAAGACAGTAATTCATTTGGCTGTTCCTTTCCCTTCCAGGGTTTAAGGAGGACAAAACATGGTTTTATTTTCTACTTTGATACAACCTATATAACTCTGGCCTGATAAAGGCTATTTATTTGATAGCACTAATTTAAAAGGGATTCAAAATCTTTTACATATAATGTTTCATAAAGCAATATAATTCACTCTAAGACATATTTTTCAGAGATTTTATGCCTGTTCATTTTCTAACCTGTGGTATTTTTATTGTAAGAGGGTTGCACTTACACTGTTTAATCAAGGATGATTTGTTCTGAAATCAACCATGCAATCCCTCCAAACATCATCTTAAAAAAATGGGGTATGTGTGTATATATCTATGTATGTGTCTGTGTATATATATAGGTAATGACATGGCTCATGTACTGAATAGGCCCCATACACTCAAAAATGTAGGATAGATTTTCAGTGAATCTGAAGTACTCTCTCCATGTATTGTGTCAAAACATTTCCACTAATCCCACTAGATGGTGTTATTGCATATGTTATAACTAGAATGGAAAAACAGAAGTTGCTTGGAAAATACTGTTTAGAAGGACTTTTAGGAATAAAGGAGTATTCTGCACATTCCACTTGTTACTACTATTAATTTTTTTTCATGTGGCTTTTCCTTGTCAAAGCATGTTCACTCCTATAAAGTAGCATGTATGATTTGTATTTTCTTAGTTTAGATGATTCTCCAGTGCCAAGAGATCAAAATGGCTGTAAACAGCTGCTTTAGTTTACTATCCTGAAAGTGCTAATTCCCTGCCTGCCATACGGGCCCTAATTACACAACTTGTGTTCTAGGATAAAATGGACCAACTCTTACAGATGTTACAAAGTGCAGATCCATCTGATGACCAGCCAGACCTCCCAGAATTGCTTCATCTTGAGGGTAAGAAAATATTGTTTTGTTGTTGTTGTTTTCTTCTCTAGTAACTACCTATATCAAACCAAATTGAAACTAAGCTGAAACTACTTCAGCTTCACATGTATGCAAGAAGCATGCCTGAGAAAAGTGCCTGAGCCATAATTATGTTCACTTCCTTTTTTCCACATCTAAGAGACCAAAGTGCAAAATGTTAACTTAAAACAAGCCCACTCCTGTCTCAAGAAAACCATTTTCTATATTCTTTTCCTTTTCAAGATCCAGAAATATTTAATTCAATCATATTCATCCATTATTTTTTTTCTTTCATAGAGTAGCACATCATGAGTGGCAAAAGGAGTCTAAGGAAGATTCCATGAGAGGAAGCAGAAATACTGCTAAGGTTTAGAATAGACCTGTGGGTGTCCCACATGCTTTTCACTTTATGTGTATTTCTGTAGGAGTTGCATGTTAACAAATACTTTATAGACTGCTACAAATTATACAGTCTTTTAGAGTCAGATTATTCAACTACCTCTTTCTTCACAGAGGCATTATTATAGACCATTTTACCTGAGTTGATATATGCACCAAAATTTTTGGGAGGGAACTTGGAGAAGGAAGAAAAGAAAGTTACTGATTATGAGACAGAACATAGGCTTAAATTGACAATTCAAATAGGACCAGACTTTGCTAAGAAAATGGCAGGTTCTACATCTATCTAAAAGTTAATCATGGAAGTGTATAGGTTTATAAACTTTTGGGGATGTCCCATCTTTCCACAACCATCTGGTTCATTATGCCTGTAAATGAATCCTGTTTTAGGAACTGCACATCAGTGAACTGTGTGCACATATTCTAGTTCCACTAAAGCTAAAGAGGGGTAAAAAGAAACATGACTGGTTTTATTCTTTCAAGTCCCAAATATAGCTATAGAGGCTGTTGTCTAAGAAGCAGATTGCCTGTATCTGGTCCAGGACAAAGACAAAGAAATTAAAGGTATGCTTGTCCACCAACCTCCAGATATGGCTTACATTAGGATTTCCTTGCACATGCAATCATTAAAACAGTGCTGAATTTTATACTGAACTGTGGGACTGGTCCTAGAATCTGAAAGCAGTAGTGGGGTCATATGATTGCTGCCCAGCTACTTACAACAGCATTTGCTGTAGTCTTAGAATACCAATTCAATATGACTTGCTCTACACTTAAGTAGGCTTTAGTAAGCTACTGTTTTTGGCATAGGTTCTGGCAAATTTTTTACATATGTGTTTTGAATCCTTGGTTCCTACCAGTGGTGGCAGCTGCTGATCAACATTTGACAGAAAACTCACTTAATTTTCTTCTGCCAGCCACCTGTCCAGTCACAAATTCTTTAAATTGTGCTCGTCCTAACACGTTCAGGAGCCCAGGGTTTGTGGTTGTCAGCAGTGCAATCATCATGTTAGCACACAGACATCTGAGCAACCCTTGTCATGCCTTTTACCACACTTTATGCTGTACGTAAAAATAGGCAGAACTTAGACCAGGTTTTACATCTTTTCCTGGCATTTCTGTCAATGTATTACTGATCTGAGGTTCAAAGAAGCAGACAGGTATCTCATACAACTCCTCTTTCACTTGGAGCTGCCTTTGAGGAACACAAGAGTAGTGCCCTTTCATGCATCATGGCCCAGACATTCTCAGGACCTTCTTTATTCCTAATATCCAAAACTTCCCTTTTTGGCTTTCTTGTCAGTTTATTTTACATTTGATGAATTCTATCTTTCTGTTAATTAATTGTGGTTTGCTTGGCAGTTGGGTGAATCCCATGTCCTTGCGCTGAAAGGAGGCAGGGGGTACATTTTTGTTTATTTTAATGCTTTTCTATTCTGCTTCTGGTAAGCTTTTGTGTTGGTTTTTGCACATGTTAGTGGCTTGAAAAAGCCCTCTCCCCCAGTTAGGATTCTAGTGAGAGAGAAATGTGCTATTAGTGTCTTTAATGTGGAGTTGATTGAATCATTGCAATCAGTTTTCTCCTTCATTGGTTTCATAGATAGCCTTTTTGTAGTAACGTTAGTTGAGCACATGATTTGCAGTAGCAAATTTTCTTCCTTGAAGAAGAGATCACCTCTCAGATTTACTTGAACCTTTTAATGCAAAATAGTTTCAAATTTTATGCTTTCTAGACGTTAAATGTGTTTTGCTTCACTTTATTTTAAAAAGTACTTTTGAAATTGTACCACTAGTAAAAACTTCAGCTGGATCTCGTTCTTAAGTTGTTCATGACACTCCCTCTGTTACTATAAATTTTTGACATGCAGATTATAGTAATGAACTAAAAAAAATGGACTATCATCTACACATTTCTGTCTTGGAATTTTTATTTTTAAATTGCTTTCTGACTGCAATATGGAAATGTTCATTACTCTATTATATTTTAATGTCTTTCTATTCTAGCAATGTGCCATCAGATGGGACCTCTCATAGATGAAAAGTTGGAAGATATAGACAGGTAAAAAAAAAGTCGTGTGTTTTGCCTCAAATTAAAATTCATTCTTAGAAATACCAGTGTTATTACTTAATGATATCTTAATAATTTTTATGAATATTGTCAAAGAAAATAGGTGTATATATTAATAGTTTCTCCTTTGGAAAGAGATCTGAAGGTTTTTTGCTCCTAGTCACATATTTTATAGTATTATACCATTTGCTGCTCTGCCACTTGTCAGGCATCACTTCACAGCAAGACTATGTTGCTTCTCACGCCTCATGAAATTTCTCTGTATTGTCTGTTCTATACTGAAGTTATCTAAATTGTAGAATAAACTGTAAAATACATTTTCTAGGAAACATTCAGAACTTTCAGAGCTCAACGTTAAAGCAATGGAGGCTCTTTCTTTGTATAACAAATTGGTGAATGAGGACCCAATGTATTCCATGTATGCAAAACTACAAAACCAACAGTATTACATGCCGTCATCTGGTGTTTCTGGCTCTCAGGTATGTCTGTAACCTTTCATAGCCATTGACCTTATCAAGTGCATACCTACTGAGCAGTGTCGTCTCTCAACACAATATGTAAACAAATAAAAATGTTTGATTTCAGCTGCAAGCTTTGGATATTCTCCTTTTGCAGGTTCTAACCTTTTAGTTTCCTCTAATTTAAGTTAAAAATGGTAATTCTTTTTATGGCAGCATTTCCATGTTAATGGCTATCTCTGAGTAGATAAGGGAGGGCATAATCTTAACCAGGAATAGAACTCCTTTGGTTCTTTACTTTCTTTGACCCAGTATGCAAAGCCCTGGGAGCTTGAATTTTTAATTTTATGTGCAACTCAAAGCCCAGGATGGGCTTTTTCCTTGATCAAAAGGAACTGAACAGACAAAAACTAAAAGGTTTGAGAGGCTATCTTTAAATTCTGATGTCAGATAATACATAGGAAATTTTCTTGTCTTTATTTCTAATAATCCTTTATTTAACTTCCTAGGTTTATCCAGGGCAAACTCAAAGTAACGCATACTTGGTGGCAGGGAGTGCACAGATGGGCCATATTCAAGGTTACAATCTTCCTCCTGAACAGCTCCCTTCTCTCAGCCAAGGCACAGTTACTCCATCTGCCAGCTCAGTACTGCCTGGTCAGCCTGCACAGACATCTTACACAAAGTAATTTTAAATATTTTCCTATTCAAGTTTAAATCAACTGAAACATAGTGGACTGCAGATAATATTTAAAGGAGATTTTTTTCCTTACAGAAGTATAACTATAAACAGAACAGAAATATAGTTGAGTGCAATTATTTCCAGTGTGTCATGTATTTGTTAAAAATTCCTGTCAAACTTCTAAATTGTTCTGTTGTTTTTATCATTTGCTCTAGTTTTTAATTTTCTATATATGAAATATGTAATTGATATAGCTCTATATTTCTTTTATATCAAAAATAGAGAAAATTATATAGACATGACTAAGTAGTTATTGTAACTTTTAATATACATTTAATGGTGAAGGTTATCTGCTGCTCTGGCTGGCTTAGCATAATTTCTGTATATTCTGCAGTTCTTTTTTTTTTTTCAAATATCTTACCATAGAAGAATGGAGAGAATTCTGCTCATTTTGGAAAAGAAGTGAATGGGCTATGATTGCTTACTAAGGCTTATGCACCTTGCCCATATAAAGGATTTACAAGAGGCTTTCTACATTCGGTAGATAGCCAAAGATGCTAAGCTTTGGTTAAGCCACCTATATTGTGAAAATATTTTGAATTGGCTTTAGAAAAAAAGTAGGGGATTTTGGTTTTTTTTTTTTTTTTTTTTTTTTGGTTTGTTGGTTCCTTTTTTTTTTTTACTGTCTGTGTAAATTAATTTTATTCTATAAAGTTGGGGGAGACATCCATCTTGAGTCATTAATATATTTGATAGTTTCTGTCCCCCAAAGTTACTTTCTTGGTATAGTAAGGCATACCTTGATAAAGTGAATTTCTGCATACTTCACCTGACTTGTTTTGCTATTTAAAACAGTTGGTTGGGTTTATGAAACAGTTTGGTTGTGTTTTATTTTTTTCCATGGACAAAATGGAAGATAGAGGGCACCATCTTGCACCTGGATTCCATGTTGCACCTTAAAATAAAACAAAAATAGATTCACAGTCTAATTTTAAATCCATGGGAGGTGTCTTATGTGTGTTTAAATCTGAGGAGTGTGTTTGACTATAGTTTTAAATATGCAAAGTGTCCTGAGTCGAGTGATTTTTGTGTGTATATATAGAACTGAAGAAGCAGTAAAGTTTTGCTGTTCTGTTGGTAAATTGTTTGTAAATATAACTTTAAATTTTTTCTTTTTTTTTTTTTTCCCAGTGCAATGGTTGGTTCTGTTGCTGGAAGTACTTACTCTAACCAGGCTTCAGTGTATAGTCCACCACCTGCTACTGTTGATGTTGCTGCTTATCAGAATGCTGGAACTAATATGTCCCAGGTGCCAAACTATAACTTAGCATCTACAGCCCTGCCACAGACAGCAGGCAGTCAGCAAGCACCTCCACAACAACCACAGCCTCCACCACCTCAGCAACCACAGCATAGCTACTCGCAGAAGGCTCTGCTATAGGATCCAGGACTTCTAATTCCTAATCTTCTTTAACCTCTGCTAAAGGCAGTTGGTGATTCTATGAGTTTCTTCCTTTAATCTCTTAAACTTTGTTTATCCTCAGCTTAATAAGAATCTCTCTTGGTGAACAAGTTCAATTTGCACTGACTTTTTAGGAATTTTTTTTTTTTAATTTTGCAGAGGAACTGATATATTTAGGAAATTTACTTCCTTTTAAAATGCCTAAAATTGGTACAAGATTATTTATGTATGGTAAAATTGGCTAGTCTGTGAAAACTCAACATTTGCAAACTGTTGTGGCATATATGTTATGTACATATAGTGTGTGATTGCAGTAGTGCCCATTTCGTATAGCTATGGTGGTTGTGTGAATATATTTAACACAATGTTTAAAAATAATTTACTATTTTATTTTAATCATGAACTGACAACCATATTTCATAGTTTTTTGTAGTTTTAAGACAGATGTGATGTCTTTTGCCAATGCAGGAAAAGCAGTAATTCTGCATATCATGGTTACAATTACAAGCTATGGTCTATATATGAATTTACAAACTTATCTGAGTCTAGGTTTCACTACTTCTTGAATTGAACACAAGTGTATCATGACTATTAGATAGCTTATCTACCAAAGTAAGCGTGCTAACTAGTAAGTGATTTGGGGGGATAACAGCAAATTATGATTCTGCTTCGGACATAATTAATAACTTAAAACTACTATTCAGAGGCTGCTAAACATATGGGACCATGCAACAGATCAGGATCTTGCATTTTGTCATGAGAAGCATGTAATTTATTTTTTCCAAGTTGTTTTTTACAATAAGAATCAGAACTATGTTCTGTGTGTGTTGGTAGAGATTACACCAAAGAAAGACAGAGGAATTGAATTGGAAGAGAAACAATGGAGTTTTAAACTGGAACACACAACATGAATTACACTATTTTATTCGAGTCTTCTTAATCAGAACATGGAGAATTATGGACATTTAAATCACTTTGCTGAACAAACCTTCAGGGCTTCGTTTTATCTCTTGTGGCCTTGCTTAGCAATTTGTTCTGTTTACTGTTCTAACACAAACACTTCTGCCTTAAATGTCTTTCAACTTTCAGTTGTACCATTTGAATTTACTAGCGCTTCTATAGTATCAATAGTTTATGAAGCATCTCATTTTAATCCACATTCATGTTACTTTGAATTCTCTTATGCAGCAACATGTATTAGCCTGTTTTAAACCCTTGTGTTTTTCAGTAACTTAGTCAGATGGCTCTTTGAGGCATTGTATTTTCTTTCTGTGGCTGAGGTGCTACAAAAGAAACGTGGTAATTGAAGGCAGCATTTTAGATGTGCTTGACCTGAGTTTCTTTTACAAAGACTCTCGTTATTTTGCATTTATATTCAATCTAGTGATACATCCCAGTTTTGTCTTTTCCAGCTACTCTAATTCCTCTTAAAGCTATATTACATGGCTTCAACATCAGATCTGTGTTTTTAGTCTTGCTGTCGTGTGTCAGAAATGGTTTGCTTTTGTGTACTATATTTTAGTGTGGCGCTTCTGGAATTAAATGTTGCAATTGGACATTATACTATCAAATGACCTCAGTTATCCCATACACTCCTGCATCTGTTCACAGCTACTTAACATGCCTTTGTTTCACTGTTTTAAATGACACTGGTGTGTTGCCAGATGCTTTCAGATGACTCCTTTGCATAACTTTTGAGGGGGGTGGTTACAAAATATGCCCATAGCTGATCTGTTCCAGTTGGAGATGTTCTAGCGAGCTGATTGTTCTAACACTAGTATTTTCACATTTTTTTTTCTCTAGAACTCTTAAGTGCCCTCACAAACTGTCATTAATTGCTTCAGTACTTGGTGGCATCACAAAAGCCTGTGGAATTTGAAAAGAAATACTAAAGAAAAAGATAATAATCCAAGATATTGTGTAATAGATATTTTTTTAAGGATTGAAGAGATGATCTCTTTAGAAAAGACATCTAGTATAATTTAGTGTTCTCTGTATGCATTCACTACCTTATTCCAAAATCAGATATACCATGTGTATAGAAATGTATAATTTATACAAAAAAGTGAAAATAACTGTTGATTCTATAGTTCTTAGTCCCTGATTCAAAGAGGAGCTTGAAGCATCAAGATAGTCTGGCTGACATCGACTATTGTATTCTTAGGTTTTCACATGTTGTGCCACATGTTCCCTAACAAGGGCCTATGGAACTTCTGTACGGAAATGACCCAGCAAAAATACTTTTTGTTACTAATTTGTCATTCTTTTTAAAATTTTTGGAGTCTTTTCTTGACATACAGCAGTGCTCATTCCTGGTTTCTTATCTGAACACTGAAGCCTTAGGTGTATCTTAAGTTTTTCTGCTTTCCAACTTGCTTATTTTGGACATTCAGCCACGTTTATGAAAACTAAAATCACCTTTCATTTATATTCATCATGACCAAAAAAAACCACTTGCTAAATTCAATGCCCCTCTAAATTCAATATAATGAAACTTGTGAGTAAAAGATGGTGGACAATTTCTAATTTCCTTCCTGCCTTTATTAAAGTCACTGCTCTAAGGTATCCCCTATAACAGACTGGGGATTTTAGTTGTTTTTGAATCACAATTCATTGTCTGCACCTGGTGCAGTAGATCACTGTTTTTAGGTTCAGAGTCTTAGTGTTTCTGCTGTAACCTACATTTTCCATTTCACATGCAATTTTCTGATTAAATTGAACTTGGAGCTGCATTACTTTATGTTGATTTTTCTCATCAGAAAAGTTAATTTTGTCTTCTTGTGTGGTTGTATCCTGTATGCTTGATACTCTAAAGTGATGCCTTCTCCTACCTTGCTAGATGCTGTCATTGCATGAATTCATTCAGTCATCCTCTTGTATTTTCCCTGATAACTTAGAAATTATATGTCAGTTCAGCTCCTCTCTGTGGGTTTGGTATCATGAACCTGGAGATGCCGTTGCTGGTCCTTCTCTGCCATGATTGATTCTCAGATTCCTCATTTATGCTTTGTTTTGACCAAGTTCATGTATGTTCTACCTTCAGTACTATGGTATTGAACACGGAAACGTGGGTGAATGGGGGAAAAGTACATGTACAACTACTGTGTGGAAAAGGTTTTAGTAATTAAATAAAGTGTCAGAAAGTTAAACTATTTGAAAGTTAAGAATCCCTGGAAAAGTTAGTCATGTTCCAATAGAAGACCTAATCTTTGAATGCCTTGTTTCTTTACCTATATATTGTCTATATAAGGCTAAAATGTTTTCAAAATATTTTGTATAACACTTTGTTACTTAACCCTTTCATTAAGGAATACAAAAATGCTAATTAACTTCAGAAGGGGTATTTCAGTGGCTTGGTTAGCCTGAACTGGAGCAAACTCTGGAAAGTGCCTTCCGTGCATTTCACTTCTATGAGCAAAACTTGTTTACCCCTGAGTATCATCTCAATTTATATGGGCATAACAAAGGTGTTAAGATTTACTGTAAAACATCCCAGGAAAAACACTGAGGCAGTGTGTTGAAATTTGCTGTATTGATGTCATGGCAGTGTGTTCCAGAGTGCTCAGCTGCAGAAACAGTCAACATATTTGTCCACTTCTGTTTAGTAAATGGTACTGGTGTAGATGTGTGTTTAATGTCATTGGCCAAAACACATATAGACAGCAGTAAAACAAGAGTAAAAAAGAGCAAAATATAATAATTACTGCGGGCTTCTCAACAGGTGTGGGGCAGCATGCTGCCCTCATGGTACAGTTACTGTTCATGAACTTTGAGTGGGGGAACTGAAATGAATTTGAACTTCAGAAAACTCTGCCAGATTGAAAATGATTAGATGTAACGAAGGTGATAAATTTACTCTTAATACCATGTACATATTTTGCTGATTAAATCTAGGCTGCTATTATAGTTCTCTGATTTCATCTAGATGGCAGGAACATCAGATTTACACTGGAGAACTGCTTAATACCTCATTCTCCAATTTTTTTTTTAGTGTTTTCTCTAATATCACTTTATTTTTCACTCACATTTTAAAGATATCTGTGCAGTCTTTACATACAGAGGTCTTAACCTTATTCCTTCTCTGCTGGGTTTCACAGAATGAAAAAGGCTATCTCTAATTACAGCAGCTATACTGGCACTTTGAATTACACAACTGCAGCTTCCTTACAGAGATGCATGTATCTATTTTGAAGAACAAGGGAGCATAATTTTTCCAGTTAAAAACTTGGAGGAGAAATTTTTAAAGAAAAAGGTAGAGTAAAAGTTACATCTCCATTACTAACAGCAGGCAGAATCATTTTTTTCTCTGTTACTCAGTCTTAGTAAAGCTGACCAACTCCACACTACAGCTACTCCTTTCTCATTTTTAGCTGCAATGAAGAATAGTGACCTTCATACATAGATTGTCCAACACCATAGGAAAACATGGAGAAGGCCTTGACATTTGAACTTTTTCCTTCAATATGTAAAAAACACTATCTACATTTTTAAAGCCTTGTTTCTTGAATTAGGATGGTTGTGTTTAAAAACATTCCATTTGCTAATATGTAAAATTGCAGATCTGAAGATCCCTTTTTACGCTGCTACCTTGGCAAAAAGGTGGGCGGGACTTTTGTTCTTCTATCCTGCATGTTCTTCTGGAATCCAAATAATCTTTGTCTTTGTCATGAAAAAGAAACCTGCTGCAGTCTGTTTTGGTTTTAATAAAGTGTACACAGTAGCAAAGTGCATTTTTGTTTGGCTTTGTTTGTTTTTATGCTCCCTTTGATGTTGGCATATGTATATATTTAGATATACTGCACTGTTGTACAAGAATTGTTTTAGTAAATAACACTATTTGTAAAAACTGTTAATTGTTTTTGGTATGAATGCAAAATATTAAAGTTGGAGTATTTAGTTCATTACGTTGCAAAGTCAGTTTATGAATTTAATGGAAGAATAATCTGAAAATTACTTCCTTTGCTGGAAGGGTTTTTGGTTATCCTGGGTTGTGGAGTTTTTCGGTATGATGCTTACACACAAATTACATTATTTTTGCTTTAAAATCTGTTATTAACTTCCTTCAGCTAAGCTCAAGTAATACATTATACATATTATTTAAAGTATGCTGCATGTCCACTTTTGGTAAATACAACATGAATATTTTAAAGGGATTGAAAAGAAGAAGTGAAAACAACGGCATCTGTACGGTCTAATGTATATTTTTGGTTACAGATCAATAAGCAGATACCATGGTAGCATGGTACTTAATTTACACAGTCATTTGACAGTTAATTCCATTTCTCATGACAGTAACACAAAGTAGCATAGACCTTGGTGGTTTATCTATGTGAAATGAGTTGAAGACCAGGCTAAAACCTGATTCGTGAATATTAAAATACTTAAAATGCTGACAGAGTTGAAATTTAATAGACTTGACAGTTGTGTTCTTAAAGCAATGTAGATTTCTTGCTTAAACCAGTGTAAACATCTGAGATCACTGTGGGACTTTGGGAGCAGTGGGCAGCAGTATCAGTTTGGCCTGTTCTTGGGGTCTCTTCCTGAAAATGTGAGCTAAACACTTAGGACAAGCGGTTGTGTGGGCTGTGGGTTGATTCAATATGATAATATTTGTTCTTTGAATCATAGAATCAACCAGGTTGGAAAACACCTCTGATATCATCAAGTCCAACCCTTGATCAAACACTGCTGTGGTTACTAGACCATGGCACTAAGTGCCTCATCCAGTCTCATCTTAAAAACCTCCAGGGATGGCGAATCCACCGCCCTGGGCAGCCCATTCCAATGTCTGATTATTCTCTCTGTAAAAAATTTCTTACTAATATCCAGTCTGTTCAGTTGATAGAATTAAAAGTCCTACAGATTGTGTAGAAATGAAGCGTGTTTTGTTTTGGAACAGGGAGGGGGAATTAATGTTGAGTTTACTGCCCCTTTTGAATGGAAAGCATTTCTGTTGAGATGCCTATGATGAAAATACAGTCTGAGAGTTTGTTCTGTAGTATTTGAAGTTTGTTGTAAAATCTGCTGCCCTGAATCTGGGTAAGAGGTAAAGTAATCATCGGTCTGTATTTAAGGGGATGAAGCCAATTGCCTTCATTTAAACTTTTGAAGACTTGTTTCATATCTAATCTCTCTTCGTAGCACTCACTTCATATCACATTATAAAGCTGGGAACCTTAATGAATTGTCTTACAACTGTGACTGTTTTCTGAAATCTTACTTTACTCTTTTGCAGGATAGACTTTTATCTCTCACAATACTTGTAAATTTAAATTATTTGGATTATTTTCAGTCAAGGCTGTTTTGGTTGAGACTTTTGTTTTGGATCTATGTTTTAAATGAGAAATGAGAATGAAGCCATTATGAGAGAACCTGTGGAGGAACTTGCACTGATTAAGGTTGATTTGTACTTTTTAAAATTCACATCAACATTGGGAGTATACATGGGCAACGTGCAATAATGCAGATAATCATATGGAGTTAAAAAAGGCAAATATGTATTATTTCAAGTTGTAAGTTTAGAGCATCTTTAGAGTACCATCTCTGATATAAAATATAAGGAATGTAGTGATTGTAGTAGTTCACTTTGACTTTGCTTAACCCTGTTAAAACACAGTTTTGAGTCCTTATGCATGCACCTTTGATCTCTAAAAACCAGTGCAGGCTGGTGCTTATTCCCCATGTCCCCAGGATTGGTGGCATCTGCTACCTTAGCAGTTGTACTTTGGACCCTCATATAGGTGCAGAATCCAGGAGGAACACGTTAGGTGGTTGGTAAATTCAGTCACGTGTGAGACACTGCTCGGTACACAAACTCATTTACTGGTCAGTGTCTCTATTTACCACATTCTGGCTACAGGAAGCACATGTATCAAAAGAGGAAACCCTTCAGTGTTATACTATAACCACTCAACTTCATACTGTAACAGTTTTGTAAGCTTGATTTACTAGTAAGGAAACAGATCTTCCCTGCTGCTAAAATCACACTATTTCTAGCCAGTTGTGATGGCTCGCCCCTCTTAACTCGTGCACCCTCAGGTATTTGTGGATTATGCAGACGTGTTTTATTTTTCCTGTCTATGTGCCAGACTGTCCTCATTTACTGGTCTTCACAAAGGAGTGCGAACATTTAGATCGCTTGGTTTAAAGGCTTTTAGACTTGCGAGATTTCCCCCAAATTAGCCTTTTTCTTTCCCTGGTGACATGCTCTCATAGCTCATGCTGAAGAATTGTGGTGAAGTTAGGCAAACCCTGCAGCAAAAGTTGTGTGGCCAGAGGAATATAGGTAATGTAATGATTTTCATAAAAATATGTTGGTTTATGTAAGAACAAATAAGTCTTGGCTTAGCCGAGGGCAGAGAAGTCCTGGTTCTCTGAACCTGTGTATGAACACAGGGCCAGCACCAAGCACCTCACTGAAATGTGCTGTTGAAACTTTCAAATAGAGTTTGCTTGGTTTTTTTTCAGAGAAATCAAGGGTGGTGAGACTCTTGTTAGGGGTGTGTTTGTTCAGAGGGCTCTCCTTCCTCCTGGTGTGGTGAGGAAAAAATAAATAGTGAATTTTTTGCTTTAATGGAGTTCACAATCTCAGTTTGTAACAAATTTCTTGCAGCTTCTGTGGACTCAGGATTTACATTATCTGATTTTGTGGATAATGACACTCAAGTAGGATATAATAGTCGTAATTTTTTTAACTCCTCCTGATCACTTATTTATAAAGTAGGGAATTTTAATTAAGTAGTTTATTTTAGTAAGCTTGTTATTTCAAAACAGATGTGCTTTCTACTCTTGAGTATTTCTTATCTTCTGGATAATCAACGTTTCCTGTAAATGGTAGCTGTTCCTTCCAAGGTTTCAGAGTCCCTCTGATCACTTCAGGGGGCAGCTATTTGTCCTAGTTGCCTAAATGAGTTCCTAACTACCTCTTCCAAGAACTAGAATCCCTTGAAATTGTCCATCCATGGGGCTCAAATTGACACCAGATTTGCTTCTCAGGTTTCTTTATCCAGGACAGGTGGTAGGTATCAAGCAGTTAATTGTATATCTGTGAACAGGACTGACCTGAGCAGCATTCAGTGGGATCCTGTACTGCAGCAGCAATGCAAAGAGTACAAGTGCCAGCTCTCCTGGACTCATATTCAATTAGTTCCATGTAGTATATCTATTTCTGAATGGTTATCTCCTTTCATATGCTTTCTCATACTCAATCCTTAGAGTAATGTTGCACACAAGTACTAATGGTTAGTTAATCATAAATCTAATTAATTTTCCTTATCTGTCTATCTATCTCTGGACATTTCCATTCCAGGTTGTCCTTCCACAATAATTCAGGTGTCTTATGGAGCCTTTTACCTTGTTTTCTGAAATGCAGACAGTGACAATTGGTAACCTCTGAAGTTACTGTCTTCCTCATCTCTGGTTCGGTCACACAACTGCTATAACTGGGCTTTGTATTTTTCATGTTTCTGCAGTGTCCTTTTGGCCTAGGGGGTATTCTTTACATGGCACCTTGACATTAACTTTGGATCATTGTTTTCTGATTCACTTTATTTTCTGTTCATCAGTAGTACAATGTCACAAGGAAATTGGCCAGATATCAACCCAGGAAGGGAGCACCTCTGTCCTTGTGGAGCAAATTTTGGCTCCACGTGGTTCAATGACATGCTGATAGTTGCATCTTACTTGCTAATTTTATTTGTTGCAGGATTCAGACACGTAATTACCGTAGTATGTGTGGCAAGTCCATCATAAACTTTTATGTGTGGTTTGCTTTTAAAAATCATAGAATCATAGAATGGCCTGGATTGGAAGGGATTTTAAAGATCACCTACTTCCAACCCCCCTGCCATGGGCAGGGACACCTTTCCCTAGACCAGTTTGCTCAGAGAGCCATTCAGCCTGGCCTTGAACACTTACGGGGATGGGGCATCCACAACTTGCCTGGACAACTTGTTCCAGTGTCACATCACCCTCACAATAAAGAATTTCTTTCTAATATTCAATCTGAACTTACCCTCTTTCAGTTTGAATCCATTCCCTCTCATTCTGTCACTACATGCTCTTGTAAATAATCTCTCTCCATCTTTCTTGTAGGCTCCCTTCAGGTACTGGAAGGCCACAATTATGTCACCCCAAAGCCACCTCTTTTTCAGGCTGAACAATCCCAATTCTCTCAGCCTTCCCTTGTAGGAAAGGTGCTCCATTCCTCTAATCAACTTGGTGGGACCTCTCTGGACTTGATCCAACAGGTCAGTGTCCTTCCTGTGCTGGGGACCCAGAGCCGGATGAAGTGCTCTAGGTGGGGTCTCACTGGGGTTGAGGAGAGGGTCAGAATCATGTCTTGAACTCTGGTTTGTCACTGAGGACTTCATAGGATGGACGGATGGATGGATGGATGGGGCAGGGTGGGGGAGAATATGGATGGAAGTGGATTGTTAATAGTGTAAGAGCAGTCTATTTCAACCCTGAATTTATCAAAGTCTGTGTCTAGGTTTTTCAGGTATTAATTTGTATCTTTCAAAGTGAAAGCATGGCCTTCAAGAGTATAAGTCATTTCTTATACTTCCTGAGAAAAAACTTTCCAAATCTGTGACAAATAGGGATGTACTTCCAGAACACCACAGACTACTTTGAAAACAGGGTGTTTTCTTTATTCTACAGTGAATTAGTATGAGCACCCAAATTCCAAGTAGTTAGAAATGATATCTTTTTAAGCATTACTGAATGGCTACAATTTTTACCACACGGGTAAATGAAGACTCTAAGGTCTTCCAACAATAAGTCAGTCAGTCAATGCTGCTGGGATTGTTCTCGTCCTTGAAAATAAACTGCTAGAAAAAAATATTCAGTTATGGAACTGATCTAGAGATTAACAACCAAAATCTCATAATCAGTTTTTCGCTTCTTTCTCATACTTTACTGAGGGGGGAGGCTATTCTAATTATTGTAATTGCACCATTTAAGTAGAGCAAATAGAACAGATTTAAATGTTTAAAAGTAAATGCTTTCCTTTGGAAGTTGTTATTTTAAAGTGTTGTACTGTGCTGAACACAATATTCTGATGGAAATGTCTGTCTGCCTGGTTAGATGACCCTATTAAGAAGTAGAATTGGCAATAGGGTTTTTAAGATTTTCCACTTAAGAAAAATCCAGTGCTTCTACATTTTTATCATGGTATTTGTGTTATTAATCTGTTCCCTCCTCATAGTAATAGAAAAATATTTTGCATAATTGTAATGATAATTTTTAATGGAGTTTATATTAGGGCAACTGAAAGAGAATCATATTCATGAAATATGAAGTCAGCAATGGGTCCAAGCGCAGCACATTTGTAATTATGTTGGCAGTGCCCATCCTGGTCTTCAAAATACACTACTTAACAAGCCTCTTGCACCATCCTATATTTTTTCTTTAGTATTGGGCGGAAAAAGTAAATGTTTTCCATCTCTCATATTTATTGACTGTTTTTCAAAGAAATCAATAACTATTGCACACAAAAGCATGGTGATCTTGGTGTTTTTCTTCTATTTTCTATCTTCCTACCTCCTAATTCTTTCTACGGTCGCCTTTTATTTTTATCCAGACAAACCTCAATTGATTGGTATCAATTCCCAGCAAGTCTTTCAAGCTGCAGTCAGTATTTGGAAATAATGGTTCACTCAATACTGATTCTCAGTATTTGGAAATAACAGCTCACTATCAGAGATTTGCTGAAAAATCCCCCTGTGATCTGTTAGGGATCTTCTTGCTTTCATTGCATTTATGGTCACTTCATTTGTTTCTGG
Source organism: Lophotriccus pileatus (assembly GCA_035583135.1). Taxonomy (NCBI): domain Eukaryota; kingdom Metazoa; phylum Chordata; class Aves; order Passeriformes; family Tyrannidae; genus Lophotriccus; species Lophotriccus pileatus. Next base: position 19,455,442 of record JAWWES010000081.1, on the reverse strand, counting down.
CTGTTTTCTTTACTGGGTTTAGTTTTTAAAATGCTTCAGAACTCTTATGGGTATTTTGCAGTTTCCCCTCCTCCAAGTTCCAAGTCCCAAGTCTTGCTTAAACTCTTTGAGCATATGTAGAATCAGTGATAATGTCCCTGTTATGTATTCAAATTTTGTATAATAATGTCAATTTAACCCCTTATACCCTCTTGTCTTGTCTATATAATGCCAGTGCTGACTATATTGAGTTTATAATCTCCTTTTTTTTTTGGAAGACACTTGAATGAGAGTTTTAACCAAATAAATAGCATCTCTGATCAAAACCATTTTCAGTTAATGTTTTTGTTTTCTGGATTTCATTTGTTTGTTTGTTTTTATAAAAAGCAGGATAAACACCACACATTCCCTAGATGTGTTCCAGCAAATCCAAATACCTATGCCCACTGGGTCATCCATATACTGGGCTACTGGTATATAAAGGGGTGACACCAGAGTGCTCTGGACTAAATGAAGCACTGCACATTTGCTCGTCCTATTCGAAGGACTGGAAGGTCTTAGATGCTGGCTAGTGAGTGCCTGCAGAGTTAATTTTCTGTGTCCTTACTCATAGCAGAACTGTTGTTATTAAGAACTGTTGCTATTAAAGTTGCAATACAGTTTCACATATAGGTAGCTGTCACATAAAAATAGTGTTGACCTCCTATACATGCAATTTTATTTTTTTTTTTTTTAGTGTTCTACTCCTGTATTAAGGAATATGAGCTTCTGGTTCATTATTGCTAGACTGGTTTTTATCAGCAGCCCTACTGCATGTTCTAGAACAGTAAACCCTGTAGGCTTAAGAACCTTTCTTATCAACAAAGTCTGCAAAAAACCTCCCTTTCATGTTTCCCTCTTAAGCCCTGGAATCCGACATGACATTGTCTGTAGCATTGTCTACATATTCATGGAGTATTTAAGCCTGCCTTGTGCACTGAGTTCACTGGAATATCAGGATTGTCTGGGGTTTTTTTCCTATTTCCATTGGGGGTACAAAGTTTTAGATTATCTCTTGGAAAATAAAGGACTTGACCCTTGAGGTTCAATAGTCTTGCATTAATTTCTATTGAGAATAAGTTCTGCATAAGATCAGTAAGAGTAGGGCAAGACTAAAGAGTTTGTGTTTCATTTGAGAAGGCTGGTAAGGAAGGATCTCTGCCTCCTTTGATAGGAGGATGCTGTATTCAGGCACTGATAGAGATGTCATATGCTTTGCATGAATACTAATCTTTCCTTTTTTGATTCTTTGATCTTTCGTTGATTGTGACTTCCAATGCAAAACTGTAAGGGATGTTGTGCCTTTAAATGGATCTCAGCTGCAGATCCAGTCTGTCATAACTACTCAGAAATACTTTGTCTGAATTCCTCAGCTAGACCAGAGTTGTTATCCATAGCTCACTACAGGTATTTGGTCTTTTTTATTTGTAATACATGTTTGTCCTGCAGAACCAAACAGAAGGGGCAGCTGTTGAAGGTATGTGTGGCAATACAAGGAATATAGTAGTTAATCTTTTTGGGTAATGTTTTACTTTAGAATAGCAACAACAAGCAAGAGACCATCATGAAGTGTATTTAATCCCTTTTCTTAGTCTGCCAAATATGTCAAATATTGCTTCACACTGTTTGGGTATGATATGTGGGGCAGGGTCTCAAGGAATTGAAAGTGAGATTGAAAGAAAAAAGCAAATGAGAGCTTGAGGTTAATGATGCAACTAGGAAAGAGAAAGAACGAAGAAGACTTTGTGCAAATAAATGAATCTCTATTATTAAAGGTTTGTTTCTGGAAGGACACACATGCTTTGTATAGAGAGGATTCAACCATAGAAACCCTCAAGTGCCTGTAAAACCAAAAAAGTTAAAAGTAATCTCTTCATGTTATAAAAGATGTGAAGTAAGCCAGGGCTCTGAGTGAAATCAGAGTTATGGCATGTTCTGTAATGTCAAGAGATTTACAGAAGTGTTCTGCTGTGGGTGCAGTAGTTAAATACCTTCCCCAGGAGAATTATTAAAACAACCAAAAAATAAGAATATATATAGGCAAGCCTTTTTGGGCAGTGCTCTGACTCTGATGGCACGCGATATCCTGAGCACTTTAGTGTTGATTTTCAGTTGCTTACATTTGCACTGACTAGTCTGTAAGGAAAATCAGTTTTTAAGATTTATGAAGCACTTTCTTTACCCTCTGTACCTACATTTGCTGCTTGCCTCTTGGGTCTCAGCTTTAAGAGTGTAAAGGAAGCATGGGATGTATATATGGAGCATGGTTTACTATATCCTGCTGTGCTGCCTGCGTGACATTTGCTGATTTGGTTTCCTGTGAAAACTGATAGATCAGCTTACTTCTGGTCATAGATAACAGACAGGAAAAGCTGCCAGGACTCCTAAGAAGAATAGACCATTAAAATCTTCCATGCAGCACAGAGCTGAAGTGAGTATTTTTATTTTAGGAAGAAAAAGCAAATGTCATGTTTTGATACTGCAGGAGGAAGCTGTTCTCAGAAAATACAGATATTCTGAGTTGTTCATGGTTTCAAATCCATTACTCTACAGAAAACTTAGATAAGATGACAATATCAGTATGAAATAAAGAGAGGACGGTGTTGTCGTCTCGTTGCTGTCTGGACTGCTTGGCAGGCGGCCGTAACGGCGCTGCCTGAGCAGCTACACACTGTACTGGTGGGAATAACAAATGGCACAGTTACTGCTGTACCTTCAGAAACAGACCATGAAGATCTCTTTTACTGAATGCTGCAGACATCTAATTTCTGGGATTGCTTGTGGAGGTAACCTAATTTGGGTTTAAATGCAGATAACACTGCCAGCTACTAGTAAATGAAAAATCAGTTGGTTTTATCTAAGGACTCTCATACTACTTTAAATGACAGAAGTGCTTTGAAATATTTAGAAGTTTCTTCTGTGAAATAGTGGAGATTGCAAATTGTAGAAAAGATACTGGTCTTTGCAAAAAGAGTCTTAAAAAAAGGCAAAAACCTGACCTATCACAAAACTGTTTTTAACCTATCTGAGCAATTATTTCCATTGAATTCTTTTTTCTTGATTTAACTGCTGTTTAATCAGCTCTGAGACTTCACATTTAGGATTAAAAGAATAGCTGGGTTTCATATTTTTAAAGTTATTATGATGCCTAACTCCCACTGAAATGAGGCATCAAAATAATTCAGCCACAATTGTGGTTGATCTCTTGCTGTTAGCCAAGGCACCAGGAAAGGCAAATAACTAATCCCAAACTCTATCTGGTTTGGGATTATTATGCCTTTTCTCTAGGTACCGTTATCTTTTACTTGATATTCTTTCCCCTGTGTGTTTTGAGATTTTTGTTTGTCTGGGGTTTGTTTTTTTGTTGTTGTTGTTGTTGTGACTTACATGAGAAATGTCCACCTATGGAAATACCAACAAAAGTGAGTCCAGGTCACCCATAAACAACCTTTATCTGTATGGAGACAGGAGACCAAGCTCTCCTGGTACTGCTGTTTGGTCAGGGAGGAGATACAGGACTATTTTGTAGGAGAGAAGGGGAGAGTTGTATGAGGCTGCTCAGCCCTACAGTGCTGCCAGTATGCACGGGTGTGAGGGCTGATCCCCACTGCTGGTGTGAAAAAGAACATAAGAATAATCACAGAACATAATACTGTATCCTGAATGGTTTTACAGGACAGGATATTTTCAACTAGGACCCCAGTGCTGCTGCTACCATTTTGGTCTTTTGCATGGTTTTCAGAGTGATGTTGGAATGTGGGTCCCTGCTGATCTGACGAAAGGATTTGTGATTGTGCTTTATGCCTTGGTCTGCAAACAAGTTCTACCATGAGTAACATTACTATCTTACTTATGAGCGGTCATCACCTTACAAGTATGGGTTGACCTACTCAGTACTCAATGTCAGCATGCCTTAAACTGGAGAAATGAGGCTCGTGGTGACTGTGCTACATACCACGAACACGCTGAAAAACAGCATCTCAGTCCCTCACATGAGGGTGCTTCTGGCCTGAGCCATTTCATGACTGTCTCACCTGGCAGGTTTTCAGGTGGCAGGTTCTTCAGGGTGGTGTAGTGCTTTTCATGTATTTAACATGTTGCTACATTTGTTATTACCTTTGGACCTCTTGCCAAACTTCCTAACATTCAAGGCAAGGCTGTTGAATTTCCCGGAAATTATGATCTACAGACTCAGACTCACTCCTTCTAAGCTATCAAAACTTCAGAAGAGGAAGAGAGTAATTTAAACTTTTCTCTTTATCTTTCTCCCACTAAGGCCTTGTGTGGGGACACTGCCTTGAGAGGAGGTGGTCAGCTGTTTATCTCTTGGAGCTGCACTGACCTGAAGTTCAGCTACAGAGGAGCAGATGGAGGAAAAAAGTGAAAAGGCTCATTACTGCAACTCCAGCAGGCTCCTGGGATGCCAGGAAGAACTAAGCCCCAGGGTATTCTTTACACCACTCCCAAGTTTGTGTTTCAGCACGTGCCTTCCCACAGTAGTATTCAGAAACATCCCAGCCCCTCCTCACCTCCTAGCAGGTCTGCTCTCTCCTACACACCAGGAGAGAAAGAGTTTCCCTCCTTCTGCCCCCACCTCACAAGTCATCCTCCTTCACCCATACCTCTTCAGGCTACAATATACAAAATTGTTACATCATTTTAATTTCATTGGAAATAGGCTGGAGTGTAGAATAGTTTTGAGACCCTCTCTGCTACTTTTTGACTCACAAATTTAACTGTATTCAATATTCAATATACATATCATCCTATTTGCTCCTCTAGTAAGCTGAGTGAGGTAGTAACTATGTTATTTTACGGGTAAGTGAAACACAGGTTAGCTACCTAGGACAGCTACCTAGGGCTGGCTCTATGGACAGCTGCGGGTGTTGAGCAGGACTGGCGCTATTTCTGGATGACAGAACATGTGCTGCAGGTCTGAAATCCGCTGTGGGAGGCATCTGTCACTGTACATGTGCCCAGATCTAATGCAGCCTGCTGTGGTCTAATGAGTCACCCCATCTTGTGAATCCAGCATAATACACACTTTCTAAACCAGCTTGGTGAACCGCATCAGAATGCATAAACAGTTTTGCACTAAACAAAACGACATTATTTGTTGACTAAACGATGTCAAATAAAAACATCATTGTCAGTCTTGGTCATTCTCAGGAGAGACAAACTCAACATATCTATGAGCAAAACAGAGGGTGAGCTGTAGCGGACGGGGGCCATCTCACGGTGCTGGAGCTGACCGAAGGGGAAGTCTCTGAGAGGGATGCTCAGTTGTTCTGGCACAGACAGAACTGAGGTGTGGAAATTTTGTTCTGTTCTGAAGGAAATATTAGAATGAAATATAAACATGTTCTGTGAAAAAAGATTCAATTCTCCCCCTACTATGTTGAAACTGCTATAACATGTTTAGTTTACATAATACTTCATAATATTTCAGTTTTTACAGAGTTTTTCTGAAGAAAAATATTTAAAAATATATTTTTTTAAACTTTATATTCTGCAAAAATGATGGAAGAAAACGCAGACAGCACAAGCCTGAGGAATTTTTGAGTAAGACAGAAGCTTTGGACATTAAATCATATACTGCAATTCTCAGTGCCTTCAGTGAAATCAGTTATAATTCCATTCAAAAATCTAATATTCTGCAAATGGATAAACCGTTTACTATGGGTAACACCTCATAAAATTGAGGCTATAATTAATCTGTAACAGTAACCTGACTGACGTTATGGATAGTATAATTTGTTGCAAAAATACATGCTTTTTAAACTCCTGTTATTATTTAATTTCATAGTTCTTTGGGAGATTGCACTGAGATCTGTTTCCTTTCTTTAAATAAAACTCTTATGTCACATATGTGTGGTATTTTGCTACTGTAGCCATCATGAATGAATAGACATGATGGCATAGATTTACTGGCATACTGATCATTGATGCAGACTTTATAATAAAGAGTATTGCAACATTCTCAACTACCGCTCAACAGAATAGTTGCTGAAAGAATGATTTAAATGATTTCTCAGGTATCCTTTTAATACTTACAGTAGTGCCATAATATTTCAATTCTAGTGAGGATCAAATCTGCGATTAAGGAGTGTGGCCTATGATTTCATCCAAAATTTCATTATTTGAAGTAAAGTTAAAAGAAACTAGCAAACAAACCCTTAAATAACCCTTTTTTCTGCAAACAAAACCAACTCAAACTCTCTACCTGATCGATCCCCTAACCTCCTCCTTGGAAGTTTCTTCTTAAGTGCTTTCTCCTACTGGATTATTTCTTTCATAAAGGATGATAGTTCTTGAAGGACCTCTGTGCTCATGTCATGGCCATACTTTGAGTTGATAAAGACAATGGATATGAAGACAGCTGTTTTTGAATTAAGCTGATTTTCTTTTGTGCTTGCATTGTGATATGGAAATAAAAAATACAAACCAGCTCAGTATCATTTATGCTTTTTCCTATCATGTATCAATTTTGCCTTTCATTTCTAAAAAGAACTATTTCCTTGTAAGAAAATATCTTTATCCTTTATTAAACAGTTTATTCTGTGGACACCCATATTTCCCCTGCATCTCTTTTTAACCCTGATAAATAACTGGGAATGACTTACAGGTAGTAACTCTTATAAGCACACGATGGTAATACATTAATTTCAAGTGTGCTCTGCTTGACTCCCACTGAGTTCCAAATTTTGCTGACCTTTGACTCTACAATAATATCCACACAGTTAATTGATTGTCCTGCTGTACTTGGCACTGGTGAGGCCTCACCTCAAATCTTGTGTCTAGTTCTGAGCCTCTCACTTCAGGAAGGACATTGAGCTGCTGGAGCATGTCCAGAGAAAGGCAATGAAGCTGGTGAAGGATCTAGAAAACACATTGTTTGAAGAGAGACTGAGGGAGCTGGGATTGTTTAGTCTGGAAAAGAGGAGGCTCAGGGAGGACCTTCAGGTTGTTCTTTAGAACTACCTGAAAGGAAGCTGAAGCAAGGTGGGAGCTGATCTCTTCTACCATGTCTCAAGTGAAAGAGCAAGAGGAAATGGCCTTAAATTTTGCTAGGGAAAGTTCAGATTAGATATTAGAATTTTGTTTTTCCCCCTGAATGAAAAATTAGGCATTGGAATAAATTGGCCAAGAGGTGATTGAGTCACCATCTCCGGACATGTTCAAGAAGCATCTGGATGTGGCACGTGGGGATATGGTTTAGGGGTGATTAGTGCTAAGCTGATGGTTGGACTCAATGATCTTGAAGGTCTCTTCCAACCTTGATGATTCTGTGTACCCTTAAACTTGTGAGGGGGATTAAAGATGTTTATTCATTTTGTTAGTAGAGAAGTAGGCTTATCAAAAGACTTATGGCACCTAGATGAATGAGAAATGGCAGTCCAGAGCTGTGTAATTGTCTCTTGTGCAGATAACAGAGCTGTGGGTCCCACTGCTCTGGTTGTGTACAGCCCTTTGCCATATAAAGCACTGTAATTAAAGCAAAACTCCAACAGTTATTACTTAAGAGTGATTTATTCTTACAGAATGAAAGAGAAAATGGAATGGACTGTCAAGATCATCCAACACTTCTACAGTGACTTTCCCTTTCTGCCTCCTGGCTGCAAGGCACTTGTAGCATGGATTTCATGTAATTAAAAGAAGGTTTTTTGTTGTTTTTTTTTTAAAAGAAAGGCATGTAGGGCTTCACAATAAAGGCTTGAGATGCTGCCTTGAGGAAAAAAAAGTTATTTTGATTTAATATGTATCCTATTGCTCTACTTAGCACAATGATATATGTATCCTGTTCAGGAATTCAGGCCCAGGCGTAAGTTCGGTAACATCAAACATGTGACCTGTTCCTGGAAGGGTTTGAGATCTAAATTGTTCCTCTATTTCCACCCACTGACAGCAAAGGTAGGTTAGGATGACTATACTGTTGTCTTAGGAGATGTGTAGGGGCTGAACATATTTGTGTATTTAGAGGAGATTTTCCTTTGGTGGATTTAAAGTAATTACAGAACAATAAATCTAATTTCTTGGCTGTGAACTACTACATTACTATATTCTCCCCAGTGGTCAAAATTTCTTGTTGAGATAATGGTATTGTAAAACCAGTGCTGAACTTGATCCTACTTACGTGCTGTATTGTTCACTGTTCCTATTAGTTGTCTCATTTCTAAAAACTTGCAAAGTAAGAGATGAGATGAAAAAGCACTGAACATTTTCATAACCCTTCTTTCTACTTGCTCCTGTATGGAGGAATTGTGTTTGATTCAGCTTTAGCTACATTTGAAATCAGCTATGGTGACTGTTGATCAGCATCCAGAATTCTCAGGTTTGTGTCTTGGGTCTTTAAGTTCATACATAACAGTGCTATATTTCCCCTCAATTTAATAGTTACATTTACTTTGTCACTGAAAATTCTTAGAGAAAATTCAAGATTTCTCTCCATTTTCTGTGATTTTGCTCTTAGCTTTAACTCCTTTTGATCCAGAAAGATTCTGGTTCAAGTGAAGCTAAATTCTCTCACTCCTATGTATTAATTAGAATGTATAGAATAGTAAAGTTCATGGAGTGATTTTAATAAATAATGTTTTAATCTATGTCTGTTGTGGTTTAACCTCAGCTGGCAGCTCAACCCCACACAGCTGCTCATTCCCCCGCAGTGGGATGGGGGAGGGAACAGAAGGGTAAAAGTGAGAAAACTCATAGGTTGAGATAAAGACAGCTTAATAGGGAAAGCAAAAAGATGCATGCACAGAGCAAAACAAGGAATGCACTCCTTACTTCCCAGTGTCAGGCAGGTGTTCAGCTACTTTCCAAGGAAATCAGGGCTTTGGGAAGACAGACACCACAACTCTGAATGTCTCCCCTTCCTTCCCCTTCTCCCAACTTTCATGGCTGAGCATGACATGTAGGGAAAACTATTGAAGAGAGAGACTATCTGAAAGATACAGGTTCCCAAATGAAACACCAGAAAAAAATCCTGGGTGCGAATGGGGAAGTATAGATAATAATCCAGTTGTTTTTCTTCAACATAAACAAAATAGGCATATTTTGATTCACTTCTGGATATGACTTCATTTAGACTGAACTTTCTGTCTTCCTGTCGACTATCAAACTCAAGGGCTACTGTGACTTCAGGATTTCAAGGTGTTTTGTGAGAAAGAGTCACCAGTTGCAAGTATTGAATGTGCCAGAAGAAGAGAGGGTCTGACCTGTCGCAGAGGAATTTAGGCCTTTCTGTTCCAAGGGTAAATGGCAGTTGGTTTCCTACCCACAGGGAGAGATGAAAACATATGTCTATCTAGGACATGTACCCTGTCATTAGTTATTTAGCAGATTGGGCTATTGTAACTGTTTTCCTACAAATCACTATGGCTGAGACTTTGCTGAATGCTTTTGTCTCAAAGGAAAGAAAATCTTTCCCTTTGACTATATCAGATCAGAATACATGATTCAGGTATGATGTTTCCCAAAGAGGAAGCCAGATCCAGACATAATTATTGAGGATTATGCTCCAGATGAGAAAACAGAGCCCTCGTGAATAAGCTCATCAAGACCAGTGCTGCTCTAGGTAGAGGGCACGTGTAGATATATGTATATACACATACAGACACATATATATGTATCACATTTGTCTATGTCATAAAGTCTTTGAACTGGCAGTATCTCCAGTATTGCCAGTGAGAGCGAGGGATGAGAAAAAAGGCAGTTTTCAGATCATGAAGGGAGTCTGGAATATTTCCCTTGGAAGTTGCTCTTCTGAAGTCTCATTTTGATTGGAAGGGACCTCAGGAATTCCCCTAGCATGACCTCCTCTCCAAAGCAGAGCTAACTTGAAATTTAGATTGGGTTGCTCACATCCTTGTCCAGTTCAGTTTTGAGAATCTCCAAGAATGGCCTAATACTTCTGTCACTTTGGAGTATAGTTCATTCAAAGTACACCCAATAAATATAACTATTCATCTACTAAATTCCATTTTCCTGCCTGTTTGTGTGATACATATATGCACTTTAGTTATGTGCAGTCCCCTTTGCTGCATATAGCTATAGGGGTTTAATGTAAAGATTTTTGTGGCAGTTTTACTTTCTTACATTGAGAATGAACTTTTCACAGTGTCTCCCTTCTGTGTTTGTCTTGAGCCGGAAGAATACCACAAATTCCCAAACTTTGGTCTTACAAATAACAGTATTGTATTAGGGCAGCAGCATTGTACTGTCCTCAGACTTCTGACTTGGTCCTTTTAGCACTGGATGCTTTCCTAGGCCTCCAAGTTTTGCTAACTGCTAATGAAATAAAAATATAAACAAATATTAAAGTGACTTAGGAAAATATATTTTTTTCCACCTCTAAAAGCCCTTTTCATACATGCTTTGAATGCCTGAGTCTTTTGAAGGTGGCACTGCTAGAATATAGAGGAATTCTACATTCTGGATTGTACTGTGATTGAGTTAGCTACAATCTCAATGCAAGTTCTTGGATTATTTGTTGCTCAGCATAAAGACCATTGAAAAATAGTTAGGGAAAAATACATAACTGCCATACACTACAGCAAGAGATTAGGTTTCCCAGATGATTATTCATCAGCATAACAATACAGAACATTGCTGATTGTGGTTGAAATACTTCCCACCTCCTGTCCTTGGGCCAGGCTGTTCCTGACCTTTACATGGGTCTACAGCTGTCCAGAAAAATTATGAATCACGTCCTCTTCCCTCCCCTCACGTAGTCCAGTAGGGCCCAGCATAGATGAAGTGCCTGGCTGGAATCCTTTCCAATGCTAACAGTGGTTTCATTGACTTAAATGAGTTTGGTCTTCAACCCTGTCGTGTCTTGTCCTCTTATAATAGTGTCAAAGTACCTTTTCACTCTGCCCCGCCTCTTTCCATACTAATCTCATACTGGTATTTCCCTGGATGGGCTGTACTTTACCACCCAGACCTTCCAGCAGGGAGGCTTTTGAAGATTTTCAATACTTACCAGAGATTTCAGAATGCACGACAGCACAGGGAGAGCCATTGCACAATATGCTTCATCCACACGATAGGTTTGATGCTTTGCAAATTCACAGAATCTTTAAGCTTGGAAAAAATCCTCTAAGATTATCGAGTCCAACCACTAACCCAGCACTGCCAAGTCCCTCACTAAAACACATAAATACCATTTCTACACATTTTTAAACACTTCCAGGTATGGTGATTCCACCACTTCACTGGGCATTCTGTTACAGTGCTTGACCACCTTTCAGTGAAGAAATTTTCCCCAATATCCAATCTAAACCTCCCCTGGTGCAACTTAAATTCATTTCCTCTTGTCCTGTGACTTGTCACCTGGGAGAAGAGACCAACCTCCCTCCCCTCCCACTACGACCTCCTTTCAGGTAGTTTTAGAGAGCAATAAGATGCCCCTTGAGCCTCATGTATGCCCTGTCATAATACTCAGTAAGTCCCATGTGTTACAAAAGCCCCTCTGTGTAAAACAACAGTAAGACTGATGTTTTCAACCCATTTGGGACCCTTCACACCATATATTGATAATGGTGCTCTCCACAAAAAAATGCACACAGGGAAGGTCTCCTACCCAGCACATCAAGAAGCCATAAAAACCTCAAGGAAGATAGTGCTCTAAAGGAACCTTTTTGGAGAGATCATGTAATTCCATGCAGATGCTTCAGCTTGTGAAAACCCAGCTAGCAGGCAAGATTCTGTTTTTCTCACACTGATTCAGAAGCAAGATTAAAGTCCTGTTAACAGCAAATAGAGCCAGTAGAATAAATAAATAAAAAACCAAAAACCACCAAACAAATTGGTTGAAGTTCATTTACCGGAGCTCAGAGAATGCCTCTTAGTGATTTTAAGCCCACGTGTACCCCCTCTGCTCCTCCTTGGCAGCCCAGACCCGGCTGCGCCCCGGCCGCGCTCAGCTCCCGGCAGAGCGACCTGCTCGCTCCTGGAGGAGGAGTGATGGGCACGGGGGCGCAGCCCAGATCCCGGGCTCCCAAAAGTAGGTCTCTGCTACTTCTGCAGCCCTCGCTCCCGGGAGCAAACCCGGTCGTTCGAGCGGGGATTTTCTTTGAGACTTGGGTTCACCTCAGAAAGAAAGGAGAGGGATGTCCTCTTTACTTCAGCGCGGGGTTGACTAATTTTCTTGGAAAACAAACCACTGATCCACATGCAAAGCTGACAGGGTCACAGAAGGGATAAAAGAAAAAAAGCAAACTCCACATACAACAACAATATAAAAAAAAGCAGCCCTCCTCTCAACTATCACCGCTTTATCACCTGCATGTGCTTGGAAGGAGGCTCTTCCCTCCGCTAAGAGAAAAAAAAATCAGCTTAGGAAAGCAAAGTTTGAACAGCGAATTCCTGTTATTTCAAAACGCCCCATGTGACAGGATATTTCCTTATCATTTGGAGCGCAGAGCTTTCCCGCCGCCACCGTCCCTTCACAAGTGCGGCGGACCTGCCCGGCGGGAAGCCCTCTCCTCCCAGCCTCGGGGCGCCGCGGGCGGAGCCGCCGCGATGGCTCCCTCCATGCTCCTGCTTCTCCTCGGACTTCTCCCCCGCGTTTTTCCGCTACTGGGTAAGTCCCCGCTGGGGCTGTGCGGAATGAGACGAGCCGAAAAATGAGGGGTCACTGCGGACACAAAGCCCAGCCTAACCTGGGCTGGGGGGTTAAGGAGGGAGCATCCGCGCAGGTGAAGCCCACGACCATTTTAACCCCCTCGGTACTGCGGGCGGTCGGCTGATGGAGGCGGTAGCCTCCCCCCGGGACCTCCCCCTCCTCCCTCGCATCCTGAGGTATCCGGTGGGCGAAACTGCCCGGCAGGGAGACCTTTTGGATGCCCATGACATTGTGGGCGCCGAACAGGGCTATCACCGGCGGTGCCTCAGTTTCCCCCACTACTCTGATCAATCCTCGATTGAATTGGTAACATCACCCAGCTTTCCCTCAGAGAACCCCCTCACTGCCAAAGTCTGCAGAAGTGCCTCGTGGTGGGGCTCTGCCTGTCCTCCAGTCCTCTGGTCTTCCGTGGACCCGGGGACCTGCTTTTGGCAGATGGATTTCATGGAGCGATGTTAAGGTAGCTGAGGCGCTGGTGTGGATAGAGGTCTGAAAACGGGCAAAGCTGTGTCGCTTGTTGATACCTGGAATTTGCATCCACTTGATCTGAGATTTATTGCTATTTCCAACGCACAGCTATTTTTCAGTGAAATTTGTTCATCTCTCCTTCTTGAAAACCTCTCAGCATCCTCTGCTCTCCAGATTGATATCTACTGAAGTGAAACTTCATTACACTTCCTTTTAACCTTTCTTGCCTTGTGTAATTAGCAGCAATCATTGTAGGCCATCTGCTAAGCAGGAGTCTTCATAGAGAAAACAGTTGTCCAACCTACTTGCTGTCTCCTTGCTCCTCCTTCTCTTGCTTCTGGCATTTGGTGTGCTCTTCTGGTGCTCTGCACTAGTGCTTAGCACCGATAGCACTTCAGTGGCTTCACAAGTTACTTCTTGATTTACACCTGCATAATTTGTGATAGTTTGCAAATGCTGCAGTGTGTGTCGCTAGTTTGGCATACTGGAAATTTCTGCTGTGGAAATGATACTGGCTAGTGGGATTTTACTGTACTCAGCACAATTCTTAAGATATGAGTTGGGCCCAGAGACAGGTAAATAGTCAATAGTGATGTGGGTGAAAAAAAAAAAAATCAGATCCTTTGAGAAAAACTCTACTAGGATCTACTCCAGAGATTTAAGGAAAAAGATGCTAGATCTCCCTGAATGGCTTATAATGGTGAAGGAAATTGTTTCCTATGCCTGGCATGTTCTCAAGTATTTTAAAGAACTTCCTTCTAAGAGTAAGTTTCAACATATCAATTACTGTTAGAAATAGGTATAATCAGTTCAAAGTACCAACACTGTGGTACTCATAGTCCGCTGCGGTCGACCTTAAAGTGTGCCACCTACAGCTCATTTATTGTGAAGAACGGCACCTGTTATGGAGCTCTGTAATAAATGCTGCTACAGAACAGTGAAACACAGCTAATGGTTATGTGTGTAATTCTGCTCAGCCTATTTTACAGATACAACTCATTATGTTGACAGGAATGGGATCAAGTGTTTACAGAGAGGAGTTGGTAGGGCATAGAAAGTGCTGCACAAATACCTATCCTGTTCCTTCTACACTAATACTCACACGGAAGCTGTTGTATGGTAATCCCCTTTGGTGACCAAGCAGGCAGAACAAACACAGAAATAAAGCTGTAAACTAGAGCAATACAGGACTATGTCAGAAATCTGCTGCATGGTCATGGATGAGACAGGAGCAACACTAAGGGAAAGGAAATCTTGCAGCTACAGTCTTAGCCACAGTTGCTCCTCTATCCTGTCTCTTGTTCTGTTCTCCTATTTTGGTGTCAGCTTATTTTCAATACCTGATTGACTGTGTTGGCCTTTTAGCTGCTTACATATGTACTATTCCCTGCACTGGGAATGTGCACTGGGGCTCTTGTATAAACAGATGTTTGTACAACAGATATTGCATTTACACACTGCTAATGCTTTGTAAAGGTGCAGAGGTGCAGTCAGAATATAGTAAAGGGCCAAAGTTTTGTCCCCCTCTCCACCCCCACTGGCCAGACCTCTTTGTTTAGCTTTCTAACTCTGTTTCTGAAGCCAAAACTCTGCACCCTTTCATGCTTGTGTGCAGCAGTACAGACTTTTGATTTTGGGGTAACTTTTTCATGTACTTAGCATTCTCTCTTCAACACCCTAAGTACCATACAGTAAGGAATGTTATTATAGGCCAGAAATACAGTTTTAGTGGTTTGAAAAATCAGGTAGTGTTTTCCACACCTGACAAAGTGTCTGATATCTCTGTTACCCAGAAACTTTAAATACCATGTCAGGAAAAGGAGAGTTGCAAGCATTGCATATATCAGTTTACAATAACATTGTGCTAAGTGCTAATAGAAAAGCTAAATAAAAAAAGTTGTCACCAGCAGTCATAATTGTACATTTCCTTGTATTGTCTGTGAGTGAAACAGATTGGCAAGGGACAACAACTTTTGTCTCCAGTACTCATCAGTTTTACATTACTTCCCAGAGAGTTGGATGCCAAAGGACAGGAGAAGGAAGCTGAACTATGGATGAGATAACTCTAGGTCAGCTCTTTCTCTGAAAAAGATATTATTTATTCCCAGGTTGTTCTTCTGCAGAAAAGTCTGATCATTTCCACATTGGAGCCTCAGCAAAGAGAGAGGAGAATTTTCAGTAGTTAACCTGTTTTCCCCTTAAATATTTCACCATTATAGAATTTGTTTAATTTGGTAATCATACAGTAAAGAAATAATGTTTTAATTAGTTTCAATCTCCAGAATCACACAAATTAACATTTCTCTTTCCTAGCTCATAGCCCAGTTAAAATATAGCTTTAAGACCTTGCACATCCTGTTACTTTATGAGATCTGGAATCAGATCTTAGGGGGATCAGAGAGGAGAAATTCTCAGTCTTTGGGCAAGAACAGCTCAGAAATGTTACACTCCATAGCACACCCAAGTGTAACAGATGAGAAGAACTTTTCAAGCGGCTGCAATTTTGATATAAACTTTGAATACATGATAATGCATGCTGCGAAGCACTATTTATGAAGAGGGAAAAATAGCCTGGGGACCTACAAAGAGCTTTGTATATTTTCATAAATCACGAAGAGGCGTACCTGGTGATCCCACTGTAGCTGGTATATCATTCATAATAGAGAGATGTAGGAAAGAAGTCCTGATGACTGGAGTGAAAAATAAATATGCTGTACAAGCAGCTTTTGTATAAAGCTTTAATACGTATCCTTCCCTTCAGTTAATACTTTAGGGCTTTTTTTTGAGAACAGACCTCCCCACTGTAAGGAAATGGAGCCTGAAGAACTTAGTGACTGTTGTCTCCTCATGTCTTGGAATGAGGGAGCCAGAGCTGCTGGAGTGTTTAGAGTCAGGATCTGCAGTCTACAATGTGCGTGCTCCCTTGTTTCAGTAAATCCCTTGGGTGCAGCTTGGACTAATACTATGAGTGTGTTTTCTCTCTTCAGTTTAACCCATGCTTTAAACATACAGGAGACACTAGATCTTGCACCTCTGCTGCCTTGCACTTTTGCATGTACATGCTTTCATTGACACAAAATAGTTGGAATGTCCTTGCATCTGAACTAGTTGCATTGTACTGTCTCTTTAACAGGTGTGGGTCACAGGAATGCTGCTCCTTCTTTTGCTGAACAGATGATGAGATTTTAACACCAAGAGCACTGTCCAGATTCGTATTCCACTTAGATAGTAGGTTAGATTAATTCAACCCAAATGATTCCGTTGTTATTTGCCTTACAGATACCAGCACCTTTTTAATATATAACGAAGACCACAAGCGCTGTATACTGGCTCAAAGTTCTAATTCAGTGACTGTTGCTCCTTGTGTTCAAGAAAATGAGTCACAAAAATTCAGGTGGGTCTCAGATCACCAGCTTATGAGCATAGCATTCAAATTGTGCTTGGGAGTGCCTTCGAAGAAAGACTGGGTTCCGGTCACTCTGTATCCTTGTGACAAGGCTAGTGAACTTCAGCGATGGGAATGCAGAAATGAGACTCTCTTTGCAATCCAAGGGGAAGATTTGTTTTTCAACTATGGAAACAGACAGGAAAGGAATATTATGCTGTACAAGGGATCTGGTATATGGAGTAGGTGGAAAGTCTACGGAACCACAGACGATCTGTGTTCTCGAGGCTATGAAGGTAAAGTTCTGTAAATTAATTTCTGTATTTCAAACTTATTTTTATGTGCAGCTAATTAAAATATTTATAAGTGTAGGAGAGTTTCTCTCCTCTCTTTAATGATCAGTGAGTGTGACTTCTGGTGAAATGAGTGTGTGCTTTTCATTTTTTGAGGAGTTCATTTTGCTTCTTTGCCAAACTTGTCAAGTTCTGATAGATGATTAACCATGCATGGTAGGGATTCATTTGGAGAGGACAAAAAATTCTATGGTTGTTAAAAAACTGCATATTTATTACAAAACCATTGATGATAGCTTTTACTATTTGCATGTGCACAAGAAGGTGTAGTGTAAGTGTATAGTCTCCTGGTCATATTTTTTTTTTTCCTTGGGAAGCACATATTATGCTGTGAGGAATTAGTTAACTCTTGATATCTCCAGCTTCAATATATTGAAGATGTCTTTCTAATCCTTGAAGAAAGTCTCAGAGTTGGTGCTGAAATGTTAGACAAAGAAATAAGATATTTTAAATAGTTAAATTTGGAAAAGATATATATAATACACATATGCATATATTCATGATAAGTGTCTGGGAATATGTTTGACTTCCCATTTAGTATTCTTTGATAAACAGAAATGGTCAAAAAGCGAGGTATGGATGCAGTTTCTGCAGTTTACACCATGACTGATTACAGTAGTGGTCCTTGGCCTGAAGCCAGAATAGAACACTAGCAAAGCAAATTATGTGAAAGGAGGCAGGGGAAGACGGAATGATGTCTTGCTATTCCTTCCTCCCTTGTTTTCTAGCAGCTCTGTGAGACAGTGGCCTTGGTATGTCACCTCTCTAGCAGTCCATTCAAGTCCTGCTCCTCTGTACCTCCTCCCATCAATGCATGTACATTATATGTGCACACACCGAAAGCTGCTTTAGTTGCTTGAGTAAGTTTCATTGAGACAGGTTTCCCATGAAACAGAATTTATCTTGAGATGTAAATGGAAATCTTATTTGTACATGGCATAGTGGAGTCACTCCCTGGCATATATGTTTCAAGTTTATATGTACATGCTCTTCCCTATCTAAAATGATCAACAGTTGAGTGGATTATTGATGAAAGAGTCTAAGGTTGTTTGCCCTTAAAAAGAAAATTGCTTAACTGTGTGGATTTTATACTTTTGACTGTTGTGCATGTAAAATTTAGCATGTCTTGGCTCAGTCAGTTGTGGTCTTCTTAAGCAACAAAAATTTGTCTCACTGTGGATGCAAGTATCAGCCTAGACTTAGAGAGTTAAATGATCAGTGTCCCATTTCTACTACAGTTTGTATACTAAGCTAGCAAGTGATCCTTGCTATAACATTCTATAATAGGATCATAAAGATAAACTCATATATATCTCATGCTTTATTAAAGTTTATACATTTTTAAATTGTTGTGTCTCCTTAGATACCTACACAGTGAAAGGAAATGACAATGGAGCACCTTGTGTATTCCCTTTTAAGTTTGGTGGTAAATGGTATGCTGACTGCACAGACACTGGCAGATCAGATGGCTGGTTCTGGTGTGGAACCACTTCAGACTATGATGTTGACAAGAAGTACGGATTTTGCCCAATGAAATGTAAGCTTTTGTGTTCAAGATTCTGCTCTGCTGTTATTCATCTGTCTGGAAATATGTCCATAATGTGTGCTTTACCGTACAGAATACAGTTTGAAATGGTGCATTTTTCCATTTCCATTTAGCCTGCTATCCTTTTAGGAATACTGAAATATGCAAATATAGGGCTTAGCATAAAAAACATTGACCAATTACATCCAGGTGGAAGTGTGTTAATCATATGCTGGAATCTGTAAGTACAACATTTACTTAAATAGAAAGTTAATTAAGTATAAAGATGGTACATTAGCATGTGCAGTATATGCCAATGGCCATGTAGAAATTTGTGCAGTGGAACTGGAAGCTAGAATACAACATAATTGAAAATTAAAATTATTTTGTATTATATATATATATTTGTATATATATATGCCTTTTAGATATGAAGGAGCTTACATGAACTTTTTACTACATCCCAGTGTTTCCCAAAACTGTTTGCTGTGTTGAAGTTTTCTGTTTCAACTCCATTAGAAGTATTTATTAATCTAAATTCCCTGGTTTAAGTATATTTAGAGTTTAAAATGCAGTATTATGAATATACAGAACTATATTTAGAAATGTTGATAACACTTTAGGTAAATTGGAGTAATTTATGCCTGCATGTATTTGAATTCTTTTAAATTTAGATGAAGTTTCTCTGTTTTGTCTGGAAGCTGCTTCTTCTGTCATGCTGAGAAGGCTAGCACTTCTCCCTCCCTTCTTCTTTATTACTGTGTTTTGCTATAAAGCTCCATCTGACAGAGTCAGAGCTAAAGAGAAAAATATGCCTTTCCTTTCATGTGAAGAAGACAGTTTGAGTTAATCTTAAATGATTTGATGATGAAGTGTTAATGTGCTTGCCTGATTTCCATGGATGTTGCAGTCAGAAATTCAGATAGATAAAAATTACACCTTTTTTTCCTAGGCCACTGTTATTTTCAAGATAATAAAAACATGTTGGGAATATCAATTCCATTAATAAAGCAGGATTGACTTAAGAATGCTACCTGTCTAGCATTATTTGAGTACAGCAAATAGGAGGCATCATTAAATTTTGTTTAATTCCTTGGCATAATTCAAGGAAATCCATCCTAAAGGCTGTGATTATTTTTGGAAAAAGCTGTTTTATGCTGATTGCTTGCATGTTTCCTTCCTGATTCTTCAGGACTGACTATAAAATATTCGGGTTTGAGTCATATATTTTAATGAGAGACAGGCCACAGTAACAGAAATTTGAGTTATCCCTATGAAAAGGGAATGAGTGAGATATGAGTAGTAAGTTAATAAGCTTCAATAATGACTTTAGAAGTAGAATGTTTAAGTCTGTGTATGTCAAAGTTTATTTAATAGGATTAAAATTTTTGTTGTTTGTTAAATTGTCTGGGGGAGAAAAAGGGGCAGTATGAAAATATTGATGCAAACTATTACAGCTGTTCATACCAGGGTCTGGACTGACAGAGACATTACTGTGACTGAACCAGTCGCTTTTCACTGTGAGCAAAACCAGCTCAAGTGTTCTCCAAAATGAAGAGGGCATAAGACCATAGTTATAACACTTATTATACTCAGTAGAAGTGTAGAACTTCGATCAGTGGAACTGACATAATTGTAAGTATGACCTGCTGTTTGGGGATTTAGAAAGAGATGCTGATACAATGGCAGTAGAAACTTAAATCTCAGAGAAAGGAACTGAGAAGTGTTGTTACAGCAGACAATTTTTAGTACCCTAGGAAATGCTGCTTCTTTATAGGTTACACTAAGGGTTTTTTGTGCTGTATGTTGCACTTCGAAGTAGGTGTTGGGGAAGAAAACAGATTGCACAGTGTAAGATCATCAGCAGAGTCAGTCAATATGTGCCTATAGCTGTATTCCAGTAGCCAAAAGTCCATTGAGGACACTTTCTTGACAGATGAAAGAGCTACTAGCTGCTGAAGGACTTCGAAAGTCTGATGCATAAAACTTGCAGCTGACTAGAAAGAAACAAAAAAGTGCAGAGAAAAAAAATGCATGCTGAATTCATCTGTGTAGGAATAGAGTTAGGCTTTTTTACTACTTTTCTACTTATATACTAAGGACAGATTTGGTTTAACATTAATTTAGCTTAGATGCTAAAATATATTGTTCCAGAAAAGTGATTCATCTTTCAGTTTCTCTGGGGGTACTAAGCTTTAAAAAATAGCATATAGATTTTCCAAAATCCCGCTCTGCAAAGGCATTTGAACTCTCAAAACTCAAATGCCTTAAAAATGAATTTTCCGAGGTTCAGAAATTAGTTTTATTTTTATGAAAGATAGAAGTTCCACAGGAGAGTACTATATGCAAATCAACTGTAAATTATAAGACTGGGGGAGTGACCTGGAAGGTTGAATGAATGTCCACGACTTGTTTACCTCTTCCTCTGTAATAATTTTACAGGATTTATAACCCCCTTTCTTTCAAGTCGGAGACAGTTTTCTTTACTGATTTATAGTTTTTACTATTTTTGCAATATTAATTTTGTCCCAGGCTTGTGTTTGTGCACAGGGACTTATGGTCTTGTAGAACATAGCATGGCAAAGAAGTTCTGATTTTGATAGTCATAAAATATTTTGGACTGAAGTTGGTTTGTGGATAGTGACAATGGGACAAAAGTTTCCATTTTTAGTGAAAGATCATTACTACACTAGGTTATATCTGATTTTTTTCTTAATAAAGATAATTTGAAAAGAAGCACTTCATATTACCTATAGACTATCAGATTTAATATGGGAAAAAGTGGAACTGTTTGCTGACCTGCTGACATTTAACATATATAATCCTTTGTCTTGAATTTTGTTTATTGTACTGTTTTCCTCTACTTGCATACTTAAGTTTTCTGAGCTTTCCAAATTCAGAAAAGGAAAAGACCTCTTTCTCTCAAATTATTCAGAGATTGCAACCTGAGAAACTGAGAGAGGCCGCAGGAATTTCAGTTGTTTTCTCACTGTCGTCAGACTCACCATGACCTCTGTGGTGTTCTGCTTTTGTCGCGTAACATTATTCTCTTTATGTGATGTTTAGCTCAGTGTTGAGGCTTCCTGTAGGTTCCATTTTTGGCAGAGCAAGATCATGGTCTTTTCTGTTGCTTGGTTGTGGAGATTCAATTGAGATGAGCCAAGAGAGACTGCAGCAGTGTAAGGAGTGTGGGACCTTCTGGGGCCACGTCTAATGTTGGGCCCTTTTGGATGACGCTTTCACTGCTTTGGCATTGACTAAATGTGCCAAGTGCAAATATTCAAGGAGGTCACAGTCAGGCTATGTGGCAGAGAAGAAAGTCATGGTATGTCAGACACATGCATAAGAAATCAGGAATTGCAGAGACATGTGAGATGAATGCTGATAATGTCAGCTTTGCTTTCAGTGCTCGGTCTGATCATCTCTGTTGCAGTAAGAAAATCCATAGCCGCTCTACTTGGTACCCCAAATAAGTAAAAAAACCAAGGGATTTCTTATCTCAGTGAAATGGTCAGCTTGATATACATGTGACCTAGCATCAGTCTTTTCCTCCACATTGACAAATCAACTATTTTAGCATGACTTTGGCCACTTGTTTACCTTAAGCAGCAGCTTTGTTACAGCAGAGAAAATGGTGACCTTGTTTCATTCCCTGTGTACTGCCCAAAATTGCTGTCATGGTTTAGCTCTGCCCTGGGTCTACTAACATCTGAGAGAGCTCAGGGTTCCTTTCAAACCAGTTGTCTATGGCTCTGTTTATGTTCTGTGTATTTTTGCAACACAATTTTTTTCTATATTGTATCTGGCTTCATCTTCATGGCTAGTTACAACATTTCTTTTCCTCCCTGCAGTTAATAGTATTGGTTTGTGGAACACAGATTCTTTAACAAATGTCCAATACCAGATAAACTCTGAGGCAGCTCTGACATGGCACCAGGCAAGAAAAAGCTGTCAACAACAGAAGGCAGAGTTATTAAGCATCACAGAATTACATGAGCAAACGTACTTGACAGGTAGGGTAATATTATCTAGCATTTTTTTAAAAAAGTGTATTATTGCAACAGTGACATTTGTATAGCGTGTGTTATCTTGAAAATTTGTGTATGTTCAAATCTTATAATTAGTAGATATAAATTGTTATCTTGAATGATACAGCTGGGAATATAGGACAGATAATATTTATTTTATCCTGATTAAATGTTGCCATAAACTTACAGTAATATAAAAAATACAATAATTAATGCAAGCTATAAAGAATGAATGTTGGAATGCAAAAAAATGCAGAGTAGTTTGTAAACCAAAGATGCATGTACCAAGATTGTATCCTTTTTGGATTCTTTTTATTATGTCGACTAGTCAGCGTTTTTGGACTATCCCACTAAAGCCATTGCATCATCAGTATGTTCTAAAATATGAAAAGAAAGGAAAAAGAACTAATAAACACAAGGACTCACAAATAGTCTCTTCTAGTTTCAATCTCCTTCAGTGTTTTTTGAAGGAATTTCCAAGCTTGTCCTGTGAGAAAATTCTGAATTTGTACTGGAATATTTTTACATTTCACAGTGAGTGTCCTCTTTATTGCCTCCTTAGCCTCTGTACACACATGAAATGGCCCACTAATTAATCTATTAAATAGATTAGAAAATATATTGAGAATGTTACATTAGTTGAAAGATAAACTATTCTATGCCATGTTCTTCTCTGTAAATTAATTTCAGAGGATTAGAGAATGGTTTGGGTTTGAAGGAACAGTTAAAGATCATCTAGTCCAACCACCCTGCCATGGGATGGGACATCATGCATTAGACTAGGCTACTCAAAATTCCCTCTAACCTGACCTTGAACACTTCCAATGATTGGGATCAACAATTCCGCTGGGCAACCTATTCCAGTACCTCACCAACCTAATTGTAAAAAGTTTCTTCATTATGTCCAATCTAAATCTATGCTCTTTCATTTCTAAAACTTTCTTTTTCCTGTCACTACAAGCCCTGGTAAAAAGTGTTCCTCCAATTTTTTATAAGCTATTTTTATATATTGAAAGGCCATGATAAGGTCTCCCAAGAGCCTTCTCTCAGTAGAACAATCCCAATCGGAGAACCATTCTTCACAGGAAGGATGTTTCAGCCCCCTGATGAATTTTTGTGCCTCCTCTAGACTTGTGAATTTCCCTGACCCAAGTAGAGGACCAGGTGCTTGGCCATGTTGAAATTGAGGTTTACATGTGCCCACTGCTCAAGCCTGCCAAAGACACTCTGGCTGCCACCCCTTCCCTCAAGTGAATCAAATGCACCACTCAGCTTGGTGTCATCTGCAAACCTGCCAAGGGTGCACCCAATCCCACTGTCTGTGTGACTGATGAAGATACTCAGTAATACCTGTCCCAATGCAGATCACTTGTTACTACTTTCCATGTAGACATCTGGCCATTGACTATAACTCTTTGGATGCAAACATCCAGCCTTATCCATGTAATAGCCCATCAAATGAATCCACACTTCTCCAATTTAGAGGAATGACAATGTTCTTTTAATGCTATGAACAGTCTGTTCTTTCTAAACTTTTGGTTTTAATTTAAGGATTTGGTCAAAACACGGGTCTTTTGTTTTTTGAGTGTGATGAAATTGTTGTTGAAATTAACTCTCAAGGGAACGAACTGGCACTAACACAGGAGTGCGTTAATTGTACGTGTGTTTTAATTGCAAACTAATAGATGTGGCTGCCAAATGTATGTGAAGATCAGTTTTTCATTATGGAACTAATCTGGCAGTACAGAACTTCCTGTCATGCTCAGTTCTTGATTCTCTTAACCACAACTTATTTGTGCAAAAGTATTAGAACATGTTAATATGTTGGCACCAACGCAGGCTTATGTATGACATTCCAGTGCTTTCTGGTACTTAACTACCTCTCCTTTTAAGTTTGCCAGGCCTCCAGTGCTGCCCATAATCATGGTGTCAACGACAACTAAAAATTGCAACTTCTTGGCCTGATGCCACCATCATAGAAGTAGAAACAAATAATACATATTGCATAATGATTTTCTGTGGACTATGAAGAAACACATTTAATGTAGAAAAATCAGCAGTCCTCCAGTTGGGCTTCCAAGTCTTATATGAAAGACAGACAATTGACTAATAAATTACTATGAATAAGGTTAGAGAATTCAGCAGGGCCATACATAACCATGATATTTCTATATGCTTTTCAAAACTAGAGCAAAAAGTTTGGACTGATTTTTGATGCCTGACTTATTACTGGCTATGGAACTGAAATTGGATCAGTTTGAAAAGTGCACAAGATATACTGTTAAAAGATGATGTTTGCAATGATTGCGTTGTAATGTTTTCTGATAAAATGCAAACAGTTTTTTTGCAGTATTTTGTATATTTGAAACACACACTTGTTAATTTTATGGAAGAGAAAATACACACTGAGAAACTTCACACTTCCTTTTAGAAAACTCATTTTTGGTTTTGTGACTTTTTGTGCAACTTTATCAATTTAATATTCTATAATTCTGGAAAAAATTGTTTCATGTTTTTGATCATTTGTTTAAAAGGAACAGGCAGAAGAGTAATTTTGTTTTCTGTTGCAACAAAATTCTCCAAACTTCAAAATGTGAAAACTCTAAAACAAAAGTGATCCTTGTTAGCTAATGTGTTTTACAGCTTTAGCAAAGCCACCTTAACTAAAATGTTAAAAGTTGTTAAAACTTGTACTGGAGAAGAGGAGAAGCAGATGGTTTAACTAAAATTCAGCTCTGAAATACTGAGAAGATGTTTACTCCTGCTGTGAACTTCCAGTATCTTTCTCTGTCTCTGTTACTTAGGTTTGACTCGCACACTGAGTTCAGCTCTCTGGTTTGGTCTTAACAGTTTGAATTTCAACAATGGATGGCAATGGGTTGGTGGTGCTCCTTTTCGATACTTAAATTGGGTTCCAGGTAAGGTTAATTATGTTATTACTCAGTTTACAAATGTGATCATTTTGTACCTTATTTCTTTTCTAGCACTCTATTCCCCTGTAATTATTGACCTTGTTTTGATGTTGAAAGATCCTGGCTGTGATTATAAACATTGTAAATAATGGCCCTTATGCTAGTCATGTGCACTGGGCTTAATTTATTGTTCATGATGGAAATGGCATCCTCATAATCTAGACAAAAATTTTAAAAGTCACCTATTGAAACTTCATTTATATATCTTCTTAATTTACTGCATTTCTATACAAATACAGAATAAATGTGATGCTATTGTCTTCATTCATGAGACTAGACTGATCAGTGATGGGTTTTGTTTGTTTTTCTTTAAATTCTTCTCCAATTTGTTTTACTGAGTTTATTGCTGAGCAGTTCTGATCCTTTTTTATGTAGTATAGGGACAAGTGTTCAGAAATGGAAGAAAAAACATGTTACGTTTAATAACATTAGGTCAGATCTTGAAAATTTCATCTGATTTATTGCAGAAATTTGTTCTGTTCTACAGGTTCTACTTTTCTTTGAGATGTTTGTGTTGGTGCTAATGCTAATGCTAATCTTCAACTGAAAATATCCAATTATGCTGCTATTGTTGAATTGTTTAGACAAGTGGACAAGAAGTTCACATTAGCAAAATAATTACTTATTATTTTTCTTATACCAAGTGCAGAATTTGACTAGTGTATTGAACAATTTTTTCACCTAAAGACTGTCCTCTGGAGTTTAGGCATTCTCCATTTAGAAATGGAAAAAACCCCAAAGAAAATAAATCCATGCACTGTAATGCCTTCCATCAAGACTTTGGACATGTGAAGGGGCTGTTAAATTGTGATTTTGCAGCTTTTTGTTGCTGTGAAAAAAACCTCTTAAGGGAATGAACTTCCCCCTTCAGTCTAAAGGACTGTGGAGAATCACAATTGCCTGTATATGTTAATGTGTCTTACATTTAAAGCAAGGACCAGAATAAATGTGAGAGTTGGGAGCGTAACCATGTTTTGCTTATACTTTTTTGTTGTTATCGAGATTTGTGTTTGTTTGTTTGTTTGTTTTTTTAAGGCCATCCTTCTCCAGAACCTGGAAAAATCTGTGGTGCATTAAATCCGGG
>JAWWES010000081.1:19416614-19428884 GCA_035583135.1 Lophotriccus pileatus | reverse complement strand
AGAGTTGGGAGCGTAACCATGTTTTGCTTATACTTTTTTGTTGTTATCGAGATTTGTGTTTGTTTGTTTGTTTGTTTGTTTGTTTTTTTAAGGCCATCCTTCTCCAGAACCTGGAAAAATCTGTGGTGCATTAAATCCGGGGAAAGGCGCTAAGTGGGAGAACTGGGAATGTGATCGGAAACTTGGCTATATTTGTAAACGAGGAAATGCTACTTTAGAGTCTTTCATTATTCCTACAGGTAGGTTTGGTAAAAAACCATCAACAAACTATTAATGACCAGTGTTTTTTGTCTGTAATCAGAATAGCTGTTATTGCATGTGGTAAAGTAAGCAAAGGACTCTGTGGACTGTGGTTTGATCAAAATTTTCTGTGAAAGTGAACAGTGTGTACTTTCTTTTTACGCTGACCTCCTGATTTCCTGCGTTATAATCTTTCTTCAAAAGTCTTGAGTTCCAAGTTGCAAAACTGCGGAATTCTCATTTCCAAAATGAAGCAGAACTGTCAGATTTTGTATATAAATAAATAAATAAATAAAAAAATTTAAAAGCAGTGGAATTATCTGAAGCCGAATGTACACAATGAAACAAATTCATTTCTCCTTCCTCTAATTTTTACTACTTATGCAAGTGAGTAAGTTTGTCAGTGCAAGCCAGTAGTGGACTAGAGGAATTCTTTAAAATTCTTTTGAGAGTTACATTGTTTTAATATATCTATGTATCCTATAAATAGGGATAGAGAGAAATATTTATATAGAAATATTTACTTGTATACATACAAAATTTTTAAAATTCTTTATGAAATTATTTAAATGGTAAATGTACAGACACTTTTTCAGAAGAAATGTAATTCTGACACATGCCTAATGTACATAGGAAAGACAGAACAAGGATAAGATTAATTTATACCTGTTTCCTTATTATCTCGTTATGTACTATAAACACCTTGTAACTTACTGATTTGTTTCATCACTCTTTCTTTCTGCTCTTTTCAAGTTTCTTTCTTTTTCTGGGACATATCTGCAGCTCTTAAATCCACTGATATTATTTTGCATGGGTTTTAGAAGCAGAAAGCTAAACCATTACTAAATTTCCAGTTCATTTATTAATATGCATCATTATTGGCAAAACAGATGTTTTGGAAAATCAGTATTTGACATTTGGCTTAATAAACAGTGGGTTTTTTTCAATATTTTTCCTGCTTTTGCCAATGCAGGATCAGACCAGTCAAAAACCCTTAGGAAAGAGGATTCTGCCTAGTTTGTTTTGCTTTATTGCTAAGAGAAAAGCCAACAAGATTGAGCTAGTTTCTTGTTATTTAAATAATGAAATAACTATTTAATATTTAATTAAATGAATACTTCAGTATTGAAATTAAGCATATTTTTTGCCTTACCTGTGAAAAACTTCAATGCATATTTTAATTATTTTTGAAATTAAGGTGTAAAGTTTAGTCTTGTATTTGTATACAAGTGATACCAAAATAGTTTAATTTATATAGGTTGTCTTAGGTCGTTCAACCGGCTATTGCTTGTCTTTTCAGGTTTCATACATCAATTTTTAAACACTGATGCCTATAAATATACTATCAATTCAACACTGGCTGCTATATTATTTAGATTTAAATTCAGTTTTGGAGAGGGTCTAATGGCCTTTCTTTTACATTCTCCCCCTGTCTCCACCCTGCAGTTTACCAGCAATTTGGAGGAAGACACAGAAGTTTTCAATTGAACAGAAATTGCTGAGCAAACATGGTGACAGATTAAGCAGACATTGGCAGTGGTTCCCTTCATAAAGTATTTTCCAGAATGTCCCATGGGGGGAAGTCATAAAAGGAGCAAGCATGGGATCATGCAAGATGTTAAGTGCCCTTAGCTTCCAAAAAATGTAAAGGAAAACCCATGTCACATTACGTTTTCCTGACCACAACTCCTGGGTCAGGAAATGAATTAATTGCAAATTCATACATGCTTAGTTGTTCACTTGACAATAAACACAGAGGCAACCCTTTGAAATTTTAACCCTAAAAGTTACAACTGAGTCTGACAGGGCAATATATGAGGTCTGTGGGACAGAGACACAGTTTACAACAAAAAGCTTCATTTTTTATTTCATTTTATTTTATATTTGCAGCAGCAGTATTTTTTCCAGCAGGGGGCCACATCATTTTATACATCAAAGTGATGTAGAATCTTAGGGCTGCAAAACATTTGCCCTGTAACACAGCAAACTAGATTAATAAGAACTATTAATATTATTAATATTATTAAATAGTAATTTCAACTGCAAAACGTGCTTATTTTTTAACTTTATTTTCTAAGGAAAGGCTTTCTGTCTGTCTACTTCTACCAAATGACCTCCAAAATAGATTTCATTCCAAGCCAACAAGGTGTAGTGATCTTAAAGTATTGTTTCCAAATGTTTAATTAATCATTCAATTAGAGGAAATAAATTCTCTTTCTGTTACTCTTGTGACTGCTGTGTGAGCTCTGTCTTACCCATCCACAGAGGATGGGTGTGAGAAAGAAGTTTGAATGTCTGAATCATGAGACAAACTACAGCTAGTGCTTCCACCCTTTTAGACAGCCAGGTCCATCACTGAGATTTTCAGACCTCAGAAAGTCAAGGTCATATTTTACAAAAGTATTTGCTCTCTATTTGAGGAATAGCCATTCTACACTTATTGACCAATAAATTCATCAGCTTGACATTTGGAATAATATTTTTTACATATTAATGTAATTTCATTTGTTACTTCTTATTTGTTGCAGTTTGCATTGCTTCTTTTGCTTAAGCCAAACGAGGTTCAGGGAGTAATACTCGTTTGCATTAGGATGAAAAAGCAGACAGTATGGCTTTGAGATGTCATGTACTTTCTTTAAATGTAGAATAGGGAAGAACAGAGTTAATTTTTGCTGAGTAGTGGAAATGAAGAACCGAAGAGTTTCTCTTACTGAGAAATCCCCAGCAATGATATTCAATAAGACTTACACCAAAGAAATGAGACCATCAACTGCTTTTCTTGTTTTGTGCCCTGCAACCAATTCCCTGGTGTTACTGGGTCTACAAGCAAAAGCTTTTTCCTGCCCTTCCATAGCTGCTTTAGTGTTTACAGGAATACTCTGAGAGTCTCCACTGGCTTGAAAAAGAGATGCTCAGGAAATCCTGAGGAATAAATACCTCTGTGATTCTCTGTAGCCATGTCTGAACCACTGACCTTTCTTCTATCCAGCATTTGTAGTTTGCAGAGGGGCGTGTCGAGTGTGTTGGAGGTGCATATTCTCTGACTTATAGCAAAGCACTATAAAATGCACATGGTCAGAGCTGAGACCAGGCATAGGACAAATTAGGCAGCTGTCCAGTTAGGCATTGGACTAACCTCTACAACAGCACTTACCACCTTTGTGCTCTCTTGTTTCTCCCAGCATCACTATGTACATCCAGTTTTTCTGGGGTACCCTCACTCTCTGTTCCAGTTCTTTCTCTGCTTTGGCAAAATTGAGGGCTTTGATCAGAGCACTGAGCTCTTTGTCCTGGGGGACAAAAAGTTTGGTTTTACTTAAACTTTGTGAGAACATACTAGCACTTTTTAGAGGCAGGTGTGAAACAGCAGATGGAGTTTCTATTAGAAATGCGTGTTGTGATGCTAAGTATTTATTAATCACCAGCATATTCCAGTTGAAATAGGATATGTGCATATAACCTGGCCTGATTGATCATGACTTTGGATGCCTATTTAAGTATTTTTACAGAATATACTCCCCCTGTTGTACACAAACACATTGCTTCTCCTTCTGACATAAGTTTTTTTGGCAGTGGAATTTTTGAAAACCTGCTGTCCTTGTTCTACTCTATATATTGGTGTTTGCTAAACCCATCTGCTGATTATAAATAAAGAGATGCAAGATTCAGAATTTGTTTCTACAACAGCAATACTCTGTTTATTATATGTTCTGGTGGCACTCCTCCCAGGTCTGAATTGTTTGCCGAACAGCATGTGTTCGTTGGCAATGCTCTGGTGCTGTTCTGCTGAACTTCTAAAAGCAAGTTCTAAGCATAAATAATTTACTTTGACAGTATAATTTTCTCAATGAATCCTCTGAAGAGGATTCCTAAGAGTAGTGTTCTTATTTGGGTTCTCTGTAGATTCTGTAGAATCAGTTATTTCTTGATTCTTAGCAAATGGGGATAATCGATAAAATGCCTAAGTTTTGGGGAAAAAAATTGCACTCATAAATATGTATTGTAAACCCAGGTTTTTAACAGACAGCTATACAGCACAGAGGTTGAAGAGAGATGGCGGCATGAATGTAGAAAAGGTATAAAGCACTTCTCTGCAGACCTTACATTTTAGTATGTATATATGCATGCACATAAAAGTCAAAACTGCTTTAACTATCTTTTTGCAAGTTACAAGCACATGTTCACAACTGTAGTGTTCTTTAAAAACAATCTGGAAGTTTCAATTTTTAATTATTCATTCAGATTATTATCCCTGCACATATTTGTTGTCTCTACTGTTGTTCATGAAGAAAATATATGATTAAATTTTTTTATTAAATATTTCCTTACATGATGTTTAGTCTTGAGTTAAGAATAGAATTCTGAAATTCTTCATGGCAATTTTTCATTTCAGAGACTAATGTGCCTATTAAGTGTCCTGATCAGTGGATGTCATATGCTGGTCACTGTTACATAATTCATAGAGACCCCAAAATATGGAAAGATGCCTTAACATCTTGCAGAAAAGAGGATGGAGATCTGGCGAGCATCCATAATGTTGAAGAATACAGTTTTGTTATTTCTCAGCTTGGGTATCGTGAGTATTTTTTCATAATAACATACACTCCCCCATATATATATATATAAATATATTTATACTAAGTAAAGAAAGTGTTTTGAATATGTCTCACCTGTTATTAAAATTAAGAGACGGTTTAAAAAAAATATTTGTCCTGATCACAGGGTGGAGAAGAAGTTAAGTTTAAAAAGTCATTGTAAGAAAAAACACACAATAAGAGCACAAAACCCAAACAGACTTTACCATCACAGAAAAGCTGTGGTCAATGATGTGACTTGCATAATGCCCAAACACCTGTTTCTTAGTGTCTGGTTCTTCCTCTCTTCATACAGATTAAAAAAAACTTTAAACTTTTTCAGAAGCTGAAAGGATTTTTACTATTGATCTGCAAAAATAAATGAGGGGAAGCAAAGTCTCCTGGTCAAAGACAGTTTGGGAAGCAATGCCATGTTCTTACTTTTCAAGTCACAGTGCTTGTGTTTTTTCTGAGAAAAGAATCTGTGTGTCCCAGTACGTGTTTTCAGATGTGCCCCACATTAAATACAGTACTTACATGCACGCTTTCTGAGCACACAGATGAGCTGCTGCAAGGCCAGTTAAACTACAGATGCCATGTGTTCATCAGGGAAAATGCAACCCTGCTGACACTGAGGCACCTTTATAGTTGCTATTGCTTCACATGAACCTGCTTTTGTGCATAGGGTCAGTTACTGCTTTTTGACGGGAGGAGCATGTTCACACCTTTGAATGCTTCTCTGCAACAACTGATCCTACGTGTGCTTTTAGTGCCATTAAGAGTGACTTAGTTTATCCTTCACTGAAGGTGCAGCAATCTGCTTTGAGCTGCAGTGCTACAGCAGTCTCGGAGTGGCAATCATAAAACGGCTGGTGTGCTTTACTTTTGTATCCCAGCCAACTCCATGGCAATTTGTGCTTATCTTCACATTCCTGAAAGAGTAATTTGTTGTTCTTTCATGAACAACATGAAACTAACTTTCAAACGACATTATTAGGAAGGTGGGGACTCTTGATGAGACATTAGGACATTTTAGGGTAGGTTCTAAAGGAAGTTAGGTTCTAAAGGAAATTAGTTCTATTTTCATATTACATCTTGGAAGTAGATTATTTTATAGTTTAATGCCTTCTACAAAAAGACCTTTCCTGAACTGACTATGCTGCACTGTTTTTGTAAAAGTAAGTGTTTCTGAAAGGCAAATAGTCCTGAAGGAAACCAGGCTTCTCACATAAGGCACACTAGCTGCAACAGACTATTTTGAAAGCATTCTTTTCAGAGGAGTAAAACTGGAAAAGAAGCCTTTTATGGTAGTTTGTGATGGTATCAGATTACCCTTGTTCACACTGAGAGGAGAACACCACATATTGCAGTGCCTGGAAAATCTTGTCTGCATCAGAACTCTGCTGCAATAAGTGCTGTACAGAAAGGAATCTATCTTTGTGCTGAACAGTTCATAGTCCCATCATAAAACAAAGGAAGTAGGGGTACAATGAGATGAGTATTGTCATGGTAGCTGAGCTTTTGCCGTCATCACCCACAAAGAAGAACTTTAGAGAGGAACATGAAGAATAAAGAAGTGCATTCTGAATGTTTACATGGAAGTCCAGCATGTGATATGGCACAAATGTGGCGATGTGCATGACTGAGAATGGGAAGCAGCTTTACAAATGGCTGGAAAAAAAAAATCTTGGTGTTTAGTCAGCCATCTGTGGACATGATTGCAAAAAACCAGCAGTTCTTCTAGTGAGGAAAAAATGCTATGTAGGAAAAAACACCACAGATTTGCATGACTTATTCAGATGACTTTGATGAAGCTATTTCATTAAAGAATGCTGTTAATTGTTTGTATTACCTGGTATGAGCCCACCACGGTAGGAGCTCTGGGCACTGATGAGGCCTCTGCTGTGCTAAGTGCTCAATAAATACAGACAGAAAGATTTTAAGAGAAAACTAAAGAACAAATAAATTAGAGAGCTTGGATGGCACTAGACAAGGAGGGATGGAGGGCATCATGGGCAATGGAATTGGAACAACTTTCAATTGTGTTAGCAGAGGAGAGTTTAAAGGAGGGTACTAAGATGTAATTTTGGGGGACTTCTGAACATGAAGAGCAGTCTGGAAGAAGAGGCAAAGGGGCCTGTTTGAAAATGGAGCCTGATGTGCTGTGAATCTGTGTGTTCCTTGCTGCAGGATAGGTGGTAAGGACATTATGGATGGGCTATGAGTGCTGATCATGCTTAAATATAATAAAGACAGGAGGGGCAAGGGAGAGAAAGAGAAAGGAAAGTTGGCTCTGTCCTTAAAGTGACAAGCTGGGAGGGTGATCTTTTCAGCAGCTTGATTCATCAAAATGGGAAGCCTCCATGTTCCAGAAGTAGCAGATGGGAGAAATCAAAGAAGAGTTTTAGGTTATGAGGGTATCTAGGGAAATCTCAATCTGAAGCTTGTTAATCAGAAAGGATTGCCTTGGGGAACAATGACTTTTAGCTTTTTTACTGCCACTTCTGTTGCTAGGGACAGCAGCAACAGAAAAGAAGTGGTTGCAGTTCCATTGAGAGACCTGCTCCTGAAACTGATGACTTTTGGGTGGGCTTCTGTTTTAAATTTCCATGGGTGATTTCATTGTCAGGTTGACTGTGGTCAGTCTGGATAGAGTGTGTTAGAGGAAGACATATGCAAGAATGCAAGAAGTTTGATAACAGACTAAACAGGAAAAAGCTCTGGGTGCTGTAGATGAGTTGTAGAAATGTAAGGTTATAAGCAATGGAAAAAACTCTTAAAAGTAGTCTTAATATCCTTAATGAAAAATATTTATAATAATAAGTTCTAGCAACCAACTAATTAATACTTTGCTTGGAAAGACTGCTATCTGAGGAAAGGACTGTGCATGTAGTTGCTCAGGGTGGTCTGAGTCACAGTGCTGTGAACAAAAGGAAACAACTGCTGGAGTTATCCAGCAAGCTGGATAACAGACTACAAATAAAAAATAAAGTGATATTTTAAAAGATGCCAATTACACTGAACAAAATCTTTTCTAGAGAGGAATATCCTTTGATGATGATGGAGTTCAGACTCATTATAAATGTCCAAATTTTTAATCCTCCTTATTCAAACAGTTTATTCAGAACAAAACTAGGTATGAACATTATGGTAGCAATGTGTTAGTAAGGAGGATTTTAATCACAGACAAATAACCCTCTAAGAAACAGCTGCTGTGAAATTCTTGAAACATTCTTGATCAGTCCTGCACTTTCCTTCCATCCAAAAAACAGCAGCTAACTGCTTTAACTGTGAAGTGAAAAAAGTGCAACAACTACATGAATTTCATTTTGCTCTGAAATGAAATAAAATATAGGAACACATGTAATGGGAAAATTTGCAAGTACTCTGGTTGTCAGCTCTAAAAAGCAATGCTGGCTGTCTGAGTATTAGAAAATAGGACACTTCTTTCTTTACTACACTAAAAGTAGGAGGAAAAGGGGAGATAAAATTTTATTT
The DNA here is from genome assembly GCA_035583135.1 of Lophotriccus pileatus. Classification (NCBI taxonomy): domain Eukaryota; kingdom Metazoa; phylum Chordata; class Aves; order Passeriformes; family Tyrannidae; genus Lophotriccus; species Lophotriccus pileatus. Next base: position 19,420,572 of record JAWWES010000081.1, on the reverse strand, counting down.
GGGTATTTATTCATATCTTGTTACAAGAGTTTTGCGTTGGAAAAAAAATTAACCTAGCTGCGTTGTATAATTCAACAAAGAGAGTATTTTGGCTGTTTTATGTTTACTCTTATTGTACTGCCACTGTGGTGAGTGGCCTTTCCTGATGACTGGAGTGGGTATGTGAGGAATGGTTTGACATCTTCATGAAACTAAGAGCCTTAATTTCCTATGACTGCCTTTTAAACTTCCTGAGAATATATTATTTTCTCTTCCACGAAGGTAAAAGTTCATATCATAAAGAAGAACAGTTATTAGCCTTGTTAATTGTATGTTTTAGAACCAGCTGATGAGCTGTGGATTGGGTTGAATGACCTCAAGGTTCAGATGTACTTTGAATGGAGTGATGGGACACCTGTCACCTACACCAAGTGGCATCGTGGAGAACCCACTCACGCAAACAAGAGGCAAGAGGACTGTGTTGTTATGAAGGGAAAGGTAAAGTCATATAGCTATTTACTTAACTGGCTTATAATTTCATTTATCATTTGGGCTTTTTTCCTATGCAAATGTACAAAAACAGGGATATTACTGCTTGAAGCAGCCTATTTTAGAGCCTTAAAGGTCCTCCTTTTTAAAAAGGATCCCTGTTCAAGGTCGACAGAAAATTTCATTGCCTTCTGTGAGAAGCAGGCAGGTGGTGGCAAATTCCCCCCAAGATCCCTATTTCTGGATTTCAGTTCGTGCATTTGGGCTTTTTAAAGAAACTTTCAATTACACTGTGAAGTACATGAACATGTAAATGATTTTCTTTAGAAAGCTACAAAGGCATTTTGGGTATGTTTGGATTTTTTCTGCTTTGACTGAATATGGAATTTACCTTAAAAAATGGCACTGCCATTGTTGATGCTAGAAATACTGTCTTTAGAAGAAAACAGACACCTTTGTTTAATTTTTTTCTAGGCAGTTATAAATCTTGGGTCTAGGTGGTTTAGTTATGCTTTTATCTGTACTTCATGTGAAGAACTGTGAGAAACTGAGGTTGTAGCCAGGTGGGGGCTGGTCTCTTCTCCCAGGCAATCAGCAGTAGGACAAGAGGGCATGGGCTTAAGCTCTGCCAGGGGAGGTTTAGGTTGGATATTAGAAAGAAGTTCTTTACAGAGAGAGTGATCAGGCATTGGAATGGCCTGCCCAGAGAGGTGGTGTTTAAGATCAGGCTGGATGTGGCACTGAGTGCCATGATCTAGTAATCACAATGGGGTTGGATCAAGGGTTGGACTTGATGATCTCGGAGGTCTCTTCCAACCCAGTTAATTCTATGATTCTATGATTCTATGAAAAGTAGTTAGCAGTGGCATTAGCCTTTCCTGACTGACTTTGTCTGTGAATGATTGATGACCATTACAAACTGAGATAATACATGGTATAAAAGTCAGTCAGTCTGTCTGATGTTGCAAAATGGCACTTTTCCTTTTTGTGATAATTAAAAATATTGAACTTAACACCTCCTTTGGGTTTACCTGTTTTATCAGGAGGGAGAAAAGTATATACTCATACCAAAGGTATTTTCTTAGTTTGAAAAATTAAAACTTGACAGCTGTTCTCTTGCTACACTTTTGGTGAGTGCACTTATAAATTGAAGACAAGAGGAAGTTGTAGGGGACATAGAAGAGGTAACAGGTACAGAACTAGACTGGGCCAAAGTTCAGATCTGCAGTTTTATTGCTATATGAATTTAGCAGGGAGAAGTAACTTCACGTGCACTCTGATGTGTCTGGAATGCTAGAATTTGATACATATTTTAGTGAAAAAATTTTGCACTGATCAGAGGCATGAATAAGATTATAATCTATTAATAGTTCTTCTCCATTGTATTAGTGGGGGTGCTCTGTCCAGAAGAGTATAAATGTATATTTCTTTCATGCCAACCAGGCCATGGTACACGTGGTAATTGAATGAACAACCTTTTAAAGGTCTGAGGATTTTTGTGCTCTGTTGTCTGTGCTATGCCAGTGGTGGCTGAGAATGTAGTAGATGTTTTGTCTAACAGAGTAAGGTCACACTGTGGAAAGAAGCTGAGTGCTCAAATGTGAGGGTCAGTCAACTGAGGTTGTAAATGGCAGTTGCTCCAAGGACTTTTATACTCGTCAAGGCTGGAGAACATGCTCAGGCATGGGAGATCTGTGAGGTAGCTGGCCATGGTACATGTGGGCAGTGAGTAAGCCAGGAGTACATACTTGTGGTTTTGTCTCATCCACCATCCTGTGCCCTTTACCTACCTTCATCTATTGGTGTGAACTTTAGGATTTATGATACTATACATGAAAGTACTGGTGCAGGAAGTATGAGAGGAAGTTAGAGGCATTAATTAATTAATTCAATGACCAGGGTCTCAAAGTGTTAAGATTTGGACTTACTGGTCATGTTTGATGTGCCGTGCTAAAAGTGCAGCATTCAGTGCAGCCAGATAGCCCAGGACCATTGCTCAGAAGCAGAGTCTCCGATGGCAGGCTGGCATGCTTAATATTATGGTCAACAACCACCTGAAAATACAGGTTCAGGATGCTGGGCCTTGACTTGGGACGGGCAGACTCTATCTTCTGTTAGACCAAGCCTTCTCTTCCTTCACCTAACACAGTGCCAGTCACTAGAGAAGGATCTTGGGGTCCTGCAGCACTGAATGTATATTAAGACTTGTATCAAAAACTCAGAGGCCCTTTTAATTCACCAGCAGTAGATATAGTTATGGCTGTAGCTATAAATAAAAGTAGCAGCCTGCTCTTCCATTCTGCTGCTTTAGAAGAGCTGTCATCCTTTCACTTGCATCAGCACTCAAAAGAATACAGAAACCATGATGTAGTTTTTGGCTTATGAAATTCCATGGAAGTTGTACTAGGTCACTATCTCTTGGAATCAGACATCAGCTGGCCAAACAATGTATAAGTTGACCTTCCCTGTTTTTTGTTTTGTCTACCTAAGTACATATTTTTCCCATTCCTGATATCTTTTGATTGATCACTCCTTGGCTGAAGCAATCTGAAACCATCACTTATTTGTATGGAACAAAGCCTGCCCCTGTCTATCACACCGCCTTCTTTTTAAAGGAAGTGTTTGGGTTTAATTGATGAGGAAGTAAGGGAACAGAGATATCTTTGCAAAAGGCCTGGTAAGAAGTCTCTAGAAATTACTGCATGAATTTCCCAGTGAAGATGCAGCTACGGGAAGACAGCAAAGGATGTTGCTGCAATTAGAGACTCCAAGCTTCAGAGTAGATTCTCCTCTCTTGAAGAAGCCTATAGGTTTTGAAAGTTTTGCTGATTTCTCTCAGTCTGAGAAGGTCAGAGTTTTGGGAGGTTATTTGAAGTGCCTACTGGCCTAATGAGACAGAAAGACATGGTCGGAGATGATGAGATGGTCACCAATGGACTTACCTTGCAGTCAGCACAGGACAGAAGAACCATCTGAAGATCCAAGGCTGTGTTGTTGTTATAGGCAGTAATGTTAAGCTTTGGGAGAGTCTTTACTGCAAGTGGGGTTTGTGGAGGTTCTTGAGGACTTAGCATGTTTTGGCACAAGTGTCTCTGTATTACCATGATGATTATTTTACATTTCGGGAGTGGGGTGGGGAGGGCGGCAGGAGCAAGAAATTGTTACCAATGGGTACGATTTTACCTTTACAGAAGTGGAGTCTTTAAGGTACAGGTTTATCTTCCTCTCTCAGTACCTTAGTTCATCTCTTCAACCAAAATATATGTAAAATACATTAGGAACACAATGTGAAGTTTCTTACTTTTTATACAGCTCCCACTGAATGTCATTGTTTTCTTCTGAGAATTTCTACTATGAGGAGTAACAGTGTTAATTCTAACTTCGACAAAAACTTTCTGCATCCATGTAGTTTCGTCTCGTGCGGTCCCAATGGAAGTCTCACATCATATCAATATGATAAATGGAGAAGCTCCAATTTTATTGAGTATTA
>JAWWES010000081.1:19295177-19416514 GCA_035583135.1 Lophotriccus pileatus | reverse complement strand
TCCTCCCAACTGCAGGTGCCGTCCGTCTCACCCTGCAGTCGTTCACTCCCTGTACTTTCCCAAAACACTCCATCCGTGAGACTCTTCATATTCTCACGAGCTGATTTACTCTGGCCTAAACCCAAAAGGTCTCTAATTCTCCCTACACATCCACAGTTTTATATAAGTATTAACTAAGGAATGTAGTCTTCTGGGTTTTTTTGTTTTTTTTTTGTTTGTTTGTTTGTTTTTTTCTGTTTCAGCTGTATTTCTGCAGAGAGAGATGATATCTCCCTTTCCTCCTGCATGCTTATTGAATCAGTAGTCTTTGTAAAGATGGTATATTGCTGTCACCTTCAAAGGTTCGCTTTTCAGAAGGGTAAATAATAAAAAAAGGTGTAAGTCAGTAGTGAATCAGCTCCAGAAGTGAGATTGAAATGAGGTTGAAATTAAGACCTGAACCTAAATGTAGATTTTGCTTCTTTTAAAGCTGTCAAAATAATTAAATGCTTAAAAGCATAAAGCACCTTTTTTGAAGATTAAATCCCACTTGACTGTCATATTCTGTTCTTATGTACAGGATGGATTTTGGGCAGACCATTCTTGTGAAAAAAAAAATGGCTACATCTGTAAGAGGAAACCCATGTCAGATGGTCCTTCAGAAGAGCAAACCATTGATATGGGCTGCCAGAGAGTAAGTGAAGAAAAATCTGTCTGATTTGAATAGGTTGCTAGGAATGTTAAAGAGGAGAAACTGTCACCTACGTGACAGATAAAACAGGAAAAATGGGTTCTGTGCCATCATCATCCTAAGAGTTTGCCTCCTCATTGCTGTGGCAGATGGTGTAGGTGATACATATGACTAAACCTAGTCAGTGACTCTCATTTGGCTCTTGATACTCCTTTTCTTTTTCCGTAACTTAAACCAAGTCTCCAACCTGTTGTCCCTGCAGCAGACCATTTTTTCTTCGTTGGCATTCAAGCTTTCCTAAGGAGTTTGCCTGTACCAGCAGTAGCTCTTCAGCTCTGCCTACAATTTTCTATAAAATTATTCACAGCAGGAAGAGCGTCCTTGTCTAGATACCATTCTCAAGGCTTTGCTGTGGTCTCTGGCAGTGCTCTCTACTTTGGAGAATTTGTTAGCAGTTCCCAAGTAAAATGAGTCTCTCGTGCTCCTTCTGAACTGCCAACAGAGCTGTTGTTTACTTGGCAATGATCGCCTTCTGGTGACATAACACTCACAAAAATTACTGTAATTTGTTATGTAATAGGAAATATTACTGAGTTTTTGTCTTCCTTGAAGAAATTGTCTTTTCTCCCAATTCTGCTGCACAGTTGCAGAGGAGTATTTGACGATTGTCCCAGAGTACCTGGAATCCTTAAAATATTCAACTGTTGGAGAAGATAAAGGGTTCCTAATGCTTATGGATGTTATCCTTGCCTACAGAACTATGTGCATACTCTTAGAAAAAAAGTCTCTCATGACAGAGAAGTTGAAAACCATCAGAAGAAAATTTGTGTGAATTGTGGCTGGTCACAGCAAACTCCTCTTCTGAAAGCATGTTCCTGATTAAATGACATTTGAGTGACAAAACATTAGGAGGGAGTATTAATGTTAGTTAACAATAAACAAACTTGGTTGAGGTGTCATTCCCTTTCTGAAAAGCCTAGCTTAAATTTGGTTCTTTAGACTATGCTCACGATTGAACAATGCCTGTGTGCTGGTTATAATCCTATACTGAGCACAAGAACTGCACAGCAAAGCCTCTCACACCTCGGTGAGTGGAATGTACTAATTCATTAGATGTGAAAACTTGCTTGAAACAAAATTTTAAAAAGCTTTGATCCTACCTGTTTCCACTCTGATTTTTTCAGTTCCATTTTTCCTTTGCCTAGTGGTTAGCTAGCAGTGGTATGAATCCATTTTTTCCTTTGTTGGTTTCATTTCTTTGTTTCCTTTCCCCTTTCCTTTGCTTTCACTGCAGCATAAGTGATCACTTCACATTTATTTTGACAGGGCTGGAAAAGACATGGTTTTTATTGTTACTTCATTGGAAATACATTTGTATCATTTTCTCAAGCAAATCAAACCTGTGGAAGGCACCAGGCTTTTTTAGCAACTATTGAAGACAGGTATGTAAAAGACTATTTGTATGAGGGGATCACATGAGAATTCAACATCTGGCATCACCTGTATATCAAAATAAAGACTGATCTGGACAAAAATCTAGCTCAAGAGGACAGCTATCTGTAGATAGAGAACTTCTCATAGATTTTGCTTGTATATTCAAATCCAGAAATCCGGTTTATAGTAAAAGTAGGTCATGGCTGTGAAATCATCATTGATACAGATGGTTATGTCAAGGAAAAAATAGAATTATGTTTTCTACTTGCTTAATTGTAGTGGCTTACTTGAGTGAGGGATACAGAATCCAATTTTGATTATCAAATGAAGTGACATGGCTCAGAATTCCATTTAAAAGGTAGTTCAAATGAGCAAGAGGGTATAATTTTTAGCTATCTGGTCTTCTCAAAATTGAACTAATTTTAAACAATTAAATGAGAAACCAAATGATGATAGAAGTGCTTGGTACCTGAAAATGCATCACAACTCAGCCAGGGCTCAGTATGTGTTGAATTCCTGAACAATTGGTGCACATTATTGAATGTGGAATACTGGAAAAATGAAAGGGTTAAGAAAGAGCTTATTTTCCTTGCAGATGACTTGATCCTTTATACATTCCCTTATTTGTTTCTATATAGTCTAAATAGGTGTGTTCTAGTGTGAAAGCTCCAGCTGTCACCAGTGACAACTCTCTAAATGTAGGTAGCACTGCAGCTTCCATGAAAATGGTTTGGCATTAATGTGGTCTTCAGACTACACCTTGTAGTAGATTTCTTAAGAGCTGTTTGTTTAAACAGCATGATGAACTATGACAGGCTTTATCTCTGCATAGGTTTGTTGCCCAAATATAACTTTTCTTATATCATTATTGGATCTAATTTACAGTGTTCCTTAGTTTGATAATTTAGTATCATACTACTATACTTTTTTCATTAATGTTGAGATTCCTTTTTCAGTTTTGGATTTGCCTGAAGCAGGAAGTTGTTTAAATTCAAGAGTGCTAGAAACTCAAAAAATACAGTGGTATAACACATAAATCATGTCAGGTTTCTTCTTTCCCACCAATTTCATGCCAGTCCATGATTACACCACCTTCTTCACTGGACATCCAAAAAAAGGGCAGAATATTGGTATTGAAGCTGAAAAAAAACTCTTATGTCATGATTTTGTTATATGCTTTGCTTAAGTAAATCCATCCAAGCTATGCTTTCAAAAAGGTACAGAAGTAATTCTGAGGAAAAAAAAAAAACAACAAACAAGCCTTCTACAATTTTTAAAAATAAATTGAATTTTATTAATTTAACAATTGTTTTCTTTTTAACAGATATGAGCAAGCCTATCTGACTAGTCTGGTTGGGCTGAGAACAGAAAGATACTTTTGGATTGGACTTTCAGATGTAGAAGAAAAGGGAACATTCAAGTGGACTAATGGTCAATCTGTCTTATTTACACACTGGAATTCTGAAATGCCTGGTAGGTATGGCTCTATACTGTTTAAGGAGTCCAGTGCCCATAATACACAGCTCACTATCTGAATTTTTTACTTCATTCTTAGCCCTCTTGCTGGCATAATGACTAATTGCTTTCAAATACTTGTGGCTGCATTCTCCAAGGATCCAGTGTTGTTGCTAAGTTCCTGCTTAGTGCTGAAATGAGTTTTTAATATGAGCTTGGGAAGAAATTTTTAATTGAAATCAAGTTTCTCATTTGCAACTGGTCTGGGAAAGTCTGTGTCTGTACTACTCAGGAAGAACAATGTCTGAATGCATATTGCATCCTGCTTACAAATCCTGCCTGTTCAGCCGTATCTCATAGTACATTTGCTCACTGAGGTGTGTGAGATAACAGCATGCATGAAGCACCTCTGGTCCTAGAGAAAATGGAACTGTAGGGAAATACAAGAGGACCAAAATATAGGGATGGGCGAGTATTTAGTCTCTGGCATGATTTGATGTGAGGCACAATTCTGTATCTCAGATGTGATTGAATCACATATTTTTTTTTGTCTTTTTTTTCCCTTCATTAATTAAAGTCATGGAATGGTTTGTGTTGGAAGGAACATTGAAAGATCACCTAGTCCTCACTCCCTGTCAAGGACACCTTCCACTAGACTAGGTTGCTCAAAGTCTTGTTCAACCTGGCCTTGGATACTTCCAGGGATGGAGAATCCATGACTCTAAGCAACCTATTCCAGTGTCTCACCACATTCATAATAAAAAATTCCTTCATTATGCCCAATCTAATCTTTCATTTTAAAATAGTTGCCCCTTGTTCTGTCACTACAGGCTCTGGTAAGAAGTCTTTCTTCGTCTTATAAACCCGCATTAGATACTGAGGAGCCGTGTTAATGTCTCCCTGGAGCCTTCTCTTCTCCAGGCTGAACAACTCCACTCCTTAAGCTTCTCTTCATAGGAGAGGTGTTCTAGTCCTCTGATGATTTTTGTGGCCCTTCTGTGGACCTGTTCTAACACCAAAAACATTTTTAACTCTGTACAAAGACTTTATTTCTTTCAGAATAGAATATGAAGTTTTCTAAATTCTTATGACCACCTAAATGTTGTTTTTGTGCATTCCTGTTTACAACCAGGAAGGAAACCAGGCTGTGTTGCCATGAGGACTGGAATTGCAGGTGGATTATGGGATGTAATAAAATGTGAAGAAAAGGCAAAGTTCCTATGTAAAGTGTGGGCAGAAGGAGTGACGCTACCCCCTGTTCCTACAACAACTCCTATTCCCCGGTGTCCAGAAGGCTGGGACACAAACAATCGTATTAGCTTTTGTTTCAAAGTAAGTGTGTTGATTACTTCTTCATTAAGGTAGTTTCTATTTGCTGCACATACACACAATAAAAATTGGTATACATATGTCCTATTGTTTCATAATCTTATTTACAGATTACATGTAGAAGCCTTTTTCCTTTCTGCTGAAGTGCTCACGTTTTTGTTTATTCTGTTAAAGACCAAACTTCGGGTTTGAACTTCTGTTCTTATTTTTCCATTCTTTTAAGATTAAAAGTACCCTTCTCCTAGTTGTTGTCTTGCAGTAGATATTCCTGTCAGCACTGTAGTTTGCTAATTTGTCTTAAAAAATAGTCATTCTAAGCATGTGTTTCACAGAGGTGAACACTCCTAAAACTTATATCCAAAGTTTCTGTAATCCCCACAGAACATGGTAATTGTAAATTAATTCTTTTTGTGTAGCTGATATTTCTTGATCTTTTGATCTATATGGTCTCTTTAGTCTGACTGCAAAGTGCTCTCTTTAGCCTTTTTTAAGAGCAGAGGAAAGAAAAACATGGCTTGAATCGCAACAGTTTTGTCGAGCTCTAGGAGGAGATCTGGCCTCCATTAATGGTAAAGAAGAGCAGTATGTGATATGGCGTTCTATTGCGTGAGTATCTGTAGCGTGATCACCCATTCACTTTAATTAGCCTTTCTGAAATATTTAATGAAATATTTAATATTTAGATGCCAGTTTGTTTTCATATAAATAAGTGTACAAATATGGTAGTAGTCATAATATAAATCTGGACAATATGTAGATTTTTTTTGGTCATTTTTATGAACTAAGCAGGAAGCAGAAGCAACTTCAGATTATTTTTTTTCCTACATAGGGAATGTAAATAAAGTTAATAAGACCCTAAACTACAAAAAGCAGAGATTTCTGAACGAGATGAAATACTCCTAAAAAGCTAACACTTGCAGTATGACCTGAATAGACCAGGCTCAACGATCTTGTACATCCCTGACTAAAGGAAGCAAGCCTGAAACATGGTGGCCCTGCAAAATGCTGTGACCATACCAGAATCCCAGCTGTGTACTTAGAGTAAGGAAGAAGTTTCAGATGCTTCATTGTCACAAATTGACTCAGTATATTCAGATAAATCAGTAAAGTGTGTCTACTTGCAGACAAGAATTAGCTCTGGGTGCTATTTTTAAAATGTGATTCAGCTGCAGCAAGTAATTTTTTGTTTGAAAACTGTTAAGTGCCTTTACAGAGAAAATGGAGAGTTGATCAATGGAGCAATAGTAGGAAATAAACAATTATGAAAAAGTATTAAGCCACTTTGTTTACAGGAGTTGGATTGGATCTGGTAATTTTCTTGATCCATATTTCAGTCTGTCTGAATAAATGTATAAAAATAACAGCTAGAAGTACTTGCATTTTAATTTATTTCCACCCTGGTTGTTATTGTTTCTAACAGCCTTAAGGACTATTTCTAGAGAAGCTCTCTTAACTCTTGGAAATTATGGATTATTAAAAATATTGTAATACCCTGATTAGTATTGCGTTTATGTTTAAACTTCTTAAAAATGGGACATTTATTACTGTGATGTGTTTTTTTTAAGGAAAAATAATTATTACCACCAGACTTTCTGGATAGGTTTATATTACTTGAATCCTGATGATGGCTTTGCTTGGAGTGATGGATCTCCAGTGAGTAATTTAATTTTCCACAGTTGTTATTCTGCATCCCCTAAGCTTCTCGGATGTGTGTGGAATATGTGTTTCTGTGTAATTTTATGCTTGATTATAACCCTCTACTGTTAGCTCTCTTTAGGAAAGCTACTGAATAGAAATTTGATGGCTTGATTCTTTTGGCTAAAATACCGATTTTTTAATAAGAAAATATGCATTAAATCAACAAGAAAAATAAATACATGTAAACGAAAAGGGTGGTCTTATAAATGCAAGGATTTTTTGAGTAAAATAGTTCATCTTTACTATTTCTTTTCTGTTCTAATTATCTCATTCCATGAAGCTGAAGGTAGTTTTTTAATGCCAGCGTGACTTATTGCACTTCAAACTAAGATACAAAACTGTTGAAACAAAAGTGATTTTGGAGATGTGGGTGTAATTCATGCAGGGCTGGTCAAGATACATTGATGGAAATTTGCAGTACAGGAAACTGAAATTGGATTTTACATAGGAAAATTAGAAGAGCAGTTAATATTCTTCTGAGAAAAATGCGAACATTTTTGTCGTGTCTGAATACTATCCTACTATTTTATTCTTACTGCATATTCAGTTAATTTAGTTTCTACATATAGCATGCCAAATCACTGGTATTAAATGAATTTTATAGAATTTAGGTCTACCAAAAAATGTCAATATTCTTTGAAGTGTGAACAGAAACAACTGTTATCTAATATGCAGTTCAGTTGCAACCTGAAAAGAAGTTTGAAGTGTTAGCATTTGCACAGGGAGACTCTGGTTTCCTCTTGTCTAAGTCTTTGAACTGACACTAGGAACAAGTTGTAGGTCTGTGGTTTTATGCTGTCTCCTCCCTCTGTCTATTATTTTATTTCAATATAACATAATCTTCACAGAACTTTTTCTGTCATAGGTGAGGTATGAAAACTGGGGCTTTGGAGAACCCAATAATTATCAAGGAATTGAACTTTGTACAGAGATCAATGGTGATTCCAGCATGCGTTGGAATGACAGGCACTGCGATTATCTGTACGGGTGGATTTGCCAGATAAGAAAAGGTACTGTTTATTCTGTGTAATAAAAAGAGATTCTTAGTTGATTCTTTTCCCCCCTAACTTTAAGAAATAAAAAACTTCAAAAAAATTTTCATAAGATTCTCTTATAAATTCTCTTTGTAAGAATTCTCTTCTGTGGAATATGAAATAACAAAGTGGTATAAGGATTTTCATGTCTTTGAGGCATTTAAAGATGGAAAGCCTTTGGTGCCCTGCTGGGACTGCTCAGTGAACTTTATGAATTCAGAAAGGGTAATGTGATACTTCAAAAATAAGGAATGTAACTTTGAATATTCACATTCACATTTGATATTTCATTTAGAGAAGCTCATGCCTTCTCCAGCAAATCCTGTTATGGAATTTTTTCCTTAGTTGAGTTTCAAGTTATTCGAAAATAGTTCACAAATCACTTCACATACTCTATATTTTATATGTTATATTATATTGTAAATAATCTAATGTAGCATCTTTATTTTGCTCCCTCCTTCCCAACACAAGAATGCAGTAAAATACAATATAAAATTAAATAATAGAAAATAAAAAATAATTAAATCATATTTAAATTAAAATATGATTATATATATATTTAATTGCTACATTCTCTTGAGATGTGTGTTTGCATGCTTTTTATTTACTGAACACATTGAGATAAAGTTTATAATTCAGAGAGTCTTGAGTTGCCCTAGCAGTGCGTCTACCTAAGTTTATAAGAAAACAGGAGTCAGGAGATACAACTATTTTAACAGAGTTAATGCTTTGGGACATAAGGTCCCAAAAAAATGAAAGGATTAAAAAAATTATTTGTTTCAGGTAAAGTTCAAGATATTTATAATACCTTGCACATACAGAATAACCTCAGGGAACAAGATTATGTATTTAAAATTGATTAGTGTACTAACAATAAGAGATTTAGGCTATTTAGTTCCTTTACTTTTTGGTGTTAAATGCATTGCTAACCATAAAAATCAAATAAATGTATTGTAACATGCCTATCTGTCATAGTAATTATTTTCTCTTATAGCAGAAAGTGTACAATCATAATAAATATTTTTTTCTTACAGGGGCAAGTGTAAAGCCTGAACCAACAGAATCTCCTTCCCCCAGTAGGTGTTACTGGTATTGCTATTTGTGTGTGTTTAGAAGAACTTTAAAAATTTTATTAAGGAGTATGTCCCGTGTCTCAGGAACAATACACTTAGCTTGGCAATTATCTTACAGAATACCAGACTACTGAGGATGGATGGATTTTACACGAAGACAGGCAATACTACTTCAGCAATGAGACTGTTCCTATGGAAAAAGGTCGGGAGTTCTGCAAAAAGAGCTTCGGAGACCTTGCTGTCATTGAGACTGAGAGTGAAAGAAAGTTCCTCTGGCGATATGTAAGATAAATCATTAATACTATGGAATAAACCATCCAAAACAAGTGAGCATGGGAAGAAATCCACTTCACCATGGTGCTTTCCCTACAAATTTAAAGAGAAATTGAAAAACACTAAACTAGATTTCAAGTAGAATTGTGAGAAGTGTTGATCCAATGACCGTACCTTTTGGCCAGTGGTGAAATTTGACTGTGGACTGTCAGCTGTGAGCTGCTTTAACTTAAATGTTGTAGCTAGAGAATATAGCAGTATATTTCTTTTGTAAGTCAGAGGTATATTACTAATTATTAGCATAATAGAATTATATGACAAAAGAGGACATTTATACAATTTTAATCTTTGCATTCTAGATATTGAAAAATGGCAGAAAAGATGCGTATTTCATTGGTTTACAACTGAGTATTGACCAACGTACAAGGTAGGTATGATCTAAGTTTTGAGTCTTAATTTAAACATGATTGTTTTCTCAAGAGGTTTAATTACATGTTAATTTAGCTCTAGATAATCCATGAGAAATGCTTCATGTTTCCTAAATAGAATTCACCCAAAGCTAGCATAAAAATTACACAGCAGTTAATATATTTTGAATTTTTATTCAGAAATTCTAGTTTCCTTTATTCTGTAGTTTATATTAAAAATATAAATAGATGCCCCAACTGTAAATATATAAGACTTCTGGCAGCTAAAATTGTTCTTTTCACCCATCCTTAACTGTTGACAATAGACAGCAATAAAGGAACAAATGCGATTTATTTTCTTTTTCTGGAACAAAGATTTTCTTTTTCTGGAACAAAACCTGCTGAGGACCAGCAGGTTTTCTGCAAGCCCTTCTGAATGTCAGTGTGCAACACCACATTGATTTTTACATGTGATATTTATTCAGGCCTGGATTCAATTCAGTCTGTGTTTTGAAATGCCTGGATAGATACCTAGTAGTTTTTGGTTCTCCTTATAGTCCACAGTGACTATGAGGAACTTCCAGAGCATGTTCCAGAATGTTAGGTGAGCCAGGTCACCCTCTAAAAATGAGGAATCTCTGCCTTCCCATTGATTTTTGTAGGGGCCCTAAGGTGAATATTCTTTTAAGTAGCTTGTGTATGTGCCTGAAAGATGAACCTGGGCACCACTGTCACTTGCAGACCAATAGAAATATGTCTTCTAATAATTTTCCTGGCTATGATTTTGGTCTTCATTGTCTAATCTGCGCAATGTACAGCGTTTTCAATTTTTGTATTTCACCTTGAAGGGAGGACATTTTCACAGGAATTTCCCCACAGGTGGTTTGTCATGCCCTTTTGCCCAGCATAGGGGGGATGGTCAAACATTTCACGGGTGTTACAAAAAATAACTTTTATCTCTGCAATAGGCACACGGAATGTGTGCCTCAGGGGATATGGGGAGCATCTGGGCTTTCTCATGCTGAAATAGTATTGGCTCAGATGGTTATTTTGAGTATTGTCCTATCAGTTGTAACAGTGTGAGCATACTGCTTAAATGCAGAGTGAGCAAAACACACACACCTACGTCTCTGTGCAGAGAGTGGGTTTAGTACAATAAGCAAAGAGGCAAGTGGGTCAAAAAACCTTGTACACTTTAAACTGTGAACAGCTATACTAAGCATATTGCAAAATTACTTTTTGGAACATGGGAGCAATTCTATTTGTATGTTAAAGAAACGTTTTGTTGGTTTGCTTTTCTTAAGCTGGATGGATGGCACTCCAGTGAGTTATTTGGCATGGGCACCACATGAACCTAACTTCGCAAATAATGATGAAAACTGTGTAGTTATGTATAAGAATTTAGGTGAGTTTTGTATGTTTTTTGATGAATTTAATTATTTGTGTGTTTGTGTCGCAATGTATTTTTTTCATTTGAGAGGCCCCCCTTCTTCCTTACCTTTTTTTTTTGCTGCAACATACGCAACATAGTATTACTTTCAGGACTTATTAGTCTCGCACTCTTGTGCTCACCTTAAGCCTGGCAGGGAGAAGCTCTGATAGAGGTCTGCAGTTGTGATTGCTTTTGTAATATTTTTTTATTAAAAATATATGTTTTATTAAAATTGACCTAAAGGACCGTTGTAAAATTTATATTTCTAGTACGTGATTCTTCAAAGCTTTTAATATTCTGTAATTACAGTGGGTATAAAGTGACGTGTTTTTCCTAGACACTAATACTGAATGATAATAAACTGAGAGATTCAGGTTAGATCTTATCTTTCAACTAAAAGCACTTCGTGTGAGAATCAGTGAAATTGATTTCCATTTAACCAGCTGTGTGGTGTCATACAGTTCCCCATTTATCTTGCTCTCAGGATATTGGAATGATATAAACTGTGGTTATCCAAATCCCTACATATGTGAAAGGCACAACAGTTCCATTAATTCAACTGTTCCTCCAACAACTATTTCAACTCCAAGAGGATGTCACCCAACTTGGCTTTCCTTTCATAATAAGGTACAATAACAAATACACTTCATGCTGGAAGTTTGGCAAAACATTCAATAGAAAAGAAGGGAATTATTTAATGATATTGGTTTTTATTAGAGTATATTATTTGCAGGGAGCTGGTTGACACATGCTTTTCTTTCCTTGCCAATCCCTTCTTTTGCAGGAGAGGTGCTTTTCCGATGCTTCTAATGAAGGATATTCAGTTGCAGTCAATGAAAGATGTTCTCTAGTCAGCTCTTCAGATCTTTTGATATGCATTTCCTAAAGAGTTTAGTTAGAATTCCTGAAGTATTGATGCCTTGATCTTGATGTTTTTAACCAAATGATAATGCTTTTTATTGACTACATTTTGTCTTCCTTACCTTTATTTACATGCTATACTTTGTAGAATCAAATTAATAGTCAGGCAGACTAATATCAGTCATGCATAACAGCACTATTAGCTGACTGTTTATAAAAAAAGTCAAGTTTTACTTACTTTCTGGGGATTACAAATCAAATCTAATGTGTGTCTTGTTGAGCAAAAGACTTTACTGAGACTTCTAATTTTATAAAGAACCAGGACCAGCACAAAAAGCTCATTTTAAGCTGAATATGTTTTTTCCACATAAATGGATTTCTTTACTGCTTTTTCTCCATCCTGATTTGTGATAAAGCAGTGGTTTTCAATTGTGAGGGATATTGGAATAAAGATAACATACAAAGAATTTGTTCATGTTTTAGTGTTACAAAATATTTGGATCTACAGAAGAGGGACGTGTCACTTGGCATGCTGCACGAACAGCCTGCATGAATTTAGGAGGAAACCTGGCCACTATCCCTAATGAACAAGTGCAAGGTACTCTGTGCAATTTTGTAGCAACTAAATGAGATGATATTTAAACTTTACAGGTTGGCTGTTGTATTTGTGTGAATGTGAACTGGTTTGAATAATGATTGCACATCTGATTTCTGTTCCAAAACATATATAACATATTGTCTTGGCAGTGAAAGTAGTGGGGTTTTTTTCTGCTTACACGTGATGCCAACTAGACCTAGCAATTTCCATTCCAAACAATGTGGTTTCACTAGGTGGCATTAACTCACTGCATGGCTTTCCTGTTAAATCAAGCAGAACACCTTTAGATCAGGATTTGTCTCTGGGCACTTGGAACAGGTTTGACTGCTCAGACACCTACCCAGAACTCAGGACATAGATGTGCTGCTCTTTTCACTAGAGGAGCTTATTTTAATGAAAATGGGAGCTGCATCCATGCCTCAGGGAGATGAGCAGTGGGAAGTTACATCATGCTTGAATAAACATGGCACATGTTCCAACTAAAAATGGGAATACCTTAATAGATGTCAATAAAACCCTTTTTTTAAAAAAAAAAACACAACAAAACTTTTTTATACTGCAGTGATAAGAAAGATATGTTGGACAACACATACTGTTTGTGAACTCAAAAGAGCATACTAAAAATCAACCATTGTAAAACAAGTCTGTGTTTTAATCTGAGCAATTAAACAGTTTAAATTTAAATGTCTGTCATGAACTTAGTACTACTTACGTTTTCCACTTGTGAAGACAGGAAGAATCAAACTTTTTTTTCAAACATACTTAAATTCTTATCCAACATAATTTCAGCAGTACAGATTTCAGGTGGTTAGCTCATGCACAGGACTTGAATTCTAGATAAAAGAAAAATAAGCAATAAAGGTATTAGGACAAAACTATTGTCATTGCTGGAAGTGAAGGTATAAAGGCTTGAGTTCCTGTTACAGCTTCTGGCAGAACAGCAATGGCAAAGAAATCTACAGGTTTCATTCCTGGAAGAGTAAGTTGCATACGGTTAAAAATACTGAGGGAAGGTGAATGATTAACAGAGCAGACAGAAATTCATCTGTTCTTTACAGAAGGAAAAAACCTCATAACAGTGACTGTAGCAGTTGGCAAAAGCCATGATATATTCACTGTATCAAAATGTTTGATGCATTGTGGATTAGTGGGTTGATGAGTGCCAGCTGACCTAGCCTGCTCTGTTTGATTTGCTTGTTTTGTTGAGACTCATCTGAAGCACGTCACTTGTGATTGTGTTCCCTGCTAAGGCAGTGCAGGCTATTGCCCAGGCATCCAGGGAGGGAGGAAACACCCTCGCTGTTCTAGAACAGCACTTCTTGGGCAGATACACAAATGGAGGTGCTCAGTGGGGCTTGGTGTCATTGCAGGGCAACCACTCTGGTGGGATTATAACAAATCTGTGTGATCCCCATGGCTGTATGTTTCTAAATCAGTTGTGGGAACAGGATTCAAAAGTGCCTTGTAACATTATAAAAAATACTTCTGTCATGCTTTTGGGTTTTGTCCCAGTACCAGCTTAGATACTTGTGATAATGCTGAAGTATTTTGCCCAAAGCCACAGTTATATATCTGTTTTCCTTTTCATTTTACCCAGTTGTGATGTCAACAATGGCATGTTGTGTATTTCAGAAAAAGTATTTAATATCACTAATCTCACTGAGGCCAAATGTTTAAATTGTCCTTCATTAAAATTATTCCTCTTTTTCTTCACCTTTTTTTTTTAATTCTAGCTTTCCTCACCTTTCATTTGAAAGATTTTGATATGGATACATGGATTGGATTAAATGATATAAATCATGAAATGAGGTTCCTCTGGACAGATGGAACAGGAGTTTACTTTACAAACTGGGCCAAAGGCTTCCCATCGGGACATGGGGATTTATACTCCTATGACGGCCAGGTAAATAACAATTACAAATTGTTCACTGGAATTTGATTTTATAGAGTCATAGAATCACTTAAGTTTGTAAAAACTTCTAAGATCACTGAGTCCAACCGTTAATCCAGCACTGCCAAGCCCACCACCAAACAATGTCTTTAAGTGACACATATACACATCTTTTAAATATCTCCAGGAATGGTGACTCAACCACTTTTCCCTGGGAAGACAGTTCCATTGCTTGACAACTGCTTTGATAATGAAGTTTTTCCTAATATCCAGACTAGTTGTGCCAATCCCTTTTCACAACTTAAGCCATTTCCTCTTGTCCTATCACTTGTTACTAGGGAGAAGAGGCCAACACCCACCTTGCCTCAGATTACATTCATGCATTTTTTGTGCTTTCAAACCTGTTCCTGTTTGTCTCACTACTTTCTTACTTTTATACATGTCAGATATAAATCCAAGTGGAGTGAATGGTTTTGAGCCCTTGTGCAGTTGCTGTATTAGCTGGTGACACAATCTGTGGAGTAACAAGACTTGCTTCACTTTTCAGTTCTCCGTGTCCATGAAGGCTACAGTTGCGCCTGAACTTTGCAGATTTCTCGGTGTGTAACTTGCAAAGGGGCATTTACAAACTTTTCTCTCAAAGAGGGGTGTCTTACATGGAAGCAAATAAGCACATTCTGTCAGTCACATTTGCAGAAAGGGCACAAGTCTATAAAAAGACAGCCATTCAGTTGTTTCAAGAAAAAGAAAAAGAAAACCACTAGAAAGTCACTTCCCCCATTTCCCTGTCAAACAAACTGATCTGATAGGTCACAGACTTCCTCTCTCTGATCTTACATGTTTAAATAGTTCTCTACTCTGGAACTACAGCACACTACAGTACAACTTCTATTTCTCTTGACTGCCATTTTCAATGTAGAATTCTTATTTTGATGTATAATGTCCTTTTTGCTGTTTTTGAAACTATCAACTGTGAACTTCTTATCTCTAAAGGAGGGAGAAAATTGGGAGAATATGGAGTTGAAAAGAAAATGTCTTTAAAATGTCACTTCTGAAAAGAGCATTGTATGTTTTTCTCTTTTTATATAAAGTAGTAGGATTTCTATGAAGTCTTACATGAAAACTTATAAAGTCCCTTTTTTATAAATTTCAGATTTATTTTTAAGTTTACTTGATCTTAGCACAAAGTGTTATTATAGTTAACAAAATACTATGCAATTATTGTTTGAAACATTTAAATCTCAATGCTTTTCACTTGCAAGAGAAGTATTTATCTGTGTGTCTCCTCCTGGACAGAAAAAAAATTAAACAAGTAAATAGAATAAAATAAATATGGATGCTTCATTGCACAAAGCCATTTGTACCCATGCAGGCTTTTGCATTCATCAGTATTTGTTTAATATGTGCTAACCTTGGTTCTAACTATCTTGTCCATGTCAGAGAAGCTGAAATGTCCTTGTGAGGGTGGTACTGACAAATAAATGGTTGCCTTTGGGCAGGAGCAGTTCTAACTGCTGTGTGTACTATTAGAGCTTGCAACAATAAATTTGAAGAGGCTAATAGGTCTGAAATGATGCATTGTTCATTGAGGGTCCAGGGTTTTTTTCAGGGGCAAACTTAACCAGTCTTTTCTATAATAATTGATCTTATTTCTCTTCAAATTATTTGTGACTGCTCTCCATGTTATATGCCTGGTGATTGAGAACACTGCAGTTCCTCTGGTCTGCTTACTCACCCCAGTGTTGTGCAAGAGAAAGCAACATTAAGCAATCTGTGAAGTGTAAGAGGAATAGAGCTTCCACATCATAAAACTTATGCTCTTAGATGTTACAAAGATATGAAAGTAAAATTACAGTACTATTTGTGTCTGAAGATGTAAAAGGGAGACAAAAGTTCTGTATTTGCTTTTTCTGGCTATTTGTAACTGATTTTATATCTTTTTGCTTCAAGGCTGATTGTGTTGTCATGAGAAACAATCCTATTAAGGAAGCAGGAAAGTGGGCTGATACGAATTGTGATAACAGCAGGGGATATATATGCCAAATTGATGCAGGTACTTGTCATTTTAGTTGAAACACAGTCACAACTTTTATTATTTACAGGGAATTGCTTAGATGCCTGAATCTCAACATCATTTCACTTCCAATAAAGATAAATGCACAAATTGTTCTTCAGGCAGGAATACGAGAGTCATATGTGTCAGAGGTCCAGTTAGTCACTGCTCTCACCTGACCCTTCCCAGCAACTGCTGTGTTGCTATCTTCCTGAGCTGGAATTTGCGTCTGCATCTTTGTGTTTAGTATGACCCTTGGTATGACTTTTGTTCCATGACTTCGTCATTTTCTGAATATACTGGCTTTCAAAACACGTTTTGGAAATTATGATTTGTACATGTATTATGAACTGTCTAGAGTGACATTGTGACTCATCTGCACCGAACTTGAGGGAAACCACCTCCAAAAAAAAAGAGATTATGAAGCACTGAAAACCTCTAAGTATATGCTCGATTTTTAAGAACTGGTCTAGTGTGAAGCTTTTAAATTCTTAGGAAAAAAAAAAATCCCTGGAAAATAATGCAGTTTCTGAAAAACACTTTGTTTGATGAAAAAAATTATGAACGACTCCTATGTCATTTCAGCAATCTTGTTCTTGAGGACTATACAGAACACTCCTTAACTGCTCATAAGTGGTTGCTTTAAGCAGCTCTTTTCCTTTCTAGAGCTTTGTAATTGATTTTTACTACCACTGCTGGCTTAAAGAACACTGCATCTAAACCATGTTGATTATAAGTCAGGGAATATGAAACCAAGAAGAAAGGTCTTTATTTAACTCTATCTGCAACCACATTGAAATCATAACCCCCTTTTGAACAATGGGTCTTTTTTTTTATCCTTTATTTTACAGATGCTGAGTTTCTGCCTTCTACAAGCTCATCTCCATCCAACCTTGTCCCTTATGGTAATAGCAGTTATATGTTCGTCCACACCAAACTGACATGGGAGGATGCTCGAAAAAACTGCAAACGTGATCAGTTTGACCTTTCCAGCATCTTAGACCCCTACAGTCATGCGTTCCTGTGGCTGAAGATGTTAAAATATGGGGTGCCTATGTGGATTGGTCTTAACAGTAATGTGGTAAGAACATTAAACAAATTGTTTACATACTGGTCCTAAATACTTTTGTACGTTGCCAGATTTATAGGTCAGAATTCATCCTCTTCTATTAGTCTGATTAAATTGCATATATTACACATGCTTTCCATGCTTTTTCCTGTGATATTCCACTCTGTGCATTTCCAAATAAGATATTTTAGACTATGATCTTGAAATATCTCTTTGTATGTATGGTCTGTTTGATATAAAATCCACATGTTTTAAGATGTACACAGGAAAGCATTTATTCTAAATAAAGTAGCTAATTTTCAGAAATATAATAAGGTGCTCTTACTATGATTATTTAAACATTTTTGAGGATAGTTAGCCAAATAATTATTTGGTTTATCTAGTTTAATTTTATTTGTCTCCCCTCTCCCAGTTCTTTGATATTTTGATACTTTCTGCATGTTAAAATGCAATGCATTTTCTTCTTGGCACAGACACTTGTTCCACACTTGCTCCATTTGGCTGAGCACACGAAAAAAAACAAATGAGTGAGCATAACACACCACTTCCTAAAACCCAAAAGATTCCCCTAACATTAATCAACAGGAGGAATCACTGAATTCACCAGCTTTGGTGGGAAAAGATTACAGTTTTAAATGCACTTCAAATTAAAATAATCTATGTGTCTTGAAATTTGTGAGGAAACAGAGAGTGCATAAACTAGTCACCTGAATTTCGCTCCTACAAATTATTTTAAATGAAATTGTTATTAGTCCCACATTAGAAGTATTAAGTTCAAAATTAACTCGGTTTCACCTACTCTGCATTTTCTTTTGCTGAAAATCATTTGTTCCACTGCTATATTTCTCAACGAATAGCTGCTTGTCACAACAAAAGTTTCAAAGATGAAGCCATTTGTATTTGCTTTTGATTTCTAAAAAAAAACCCCAACCTTCTGGCACAAGGTACTACATAGACAGACGTTTGACTGATAAAAGAATTGTTAATGCTTAGAGTTTAATCATTCCAATTAATGTGTTTTGTTCTTAGACTGATGGGAGTTATAAGTGGATTGATAACTGGAAGATGAAGTATACTAAATGGGCTGAAGGGGAGCCAAAGCAGAAAATAGGCTGTGTCTATCTAGACATTTCTGGAGCCTGGAAGACGGGATTCTGCAATGAAAGTTACTTCTCTGTTTGCAAAAAATCTGATGGTAAGAACTTCAATCTGACCACTGTAATTGCAATCAGCACCTCTTTAGAGATGCTGGGTTTTATTTCAACAGTTAAATAGAAATCATTAAAATTTACTTAGATTGAATGGGGCAGGCTACTGTAAAACGAGGGCAGACACATACTAAGAAAGGGCTAGTGGGACTGTGAGTAGCTATCACTTGCCAACAGTTATGTTAGATGTATTTTTCAAAGATAATTTTCCTATTAGTCTGCTATTGAGTAAGCATGCAAATAAACCCCCTCAAAAATCAAAAGGCAATGAATGTTATGGAGTAGTCATATATTTTTTAAACTTTTTTTAAACAGTCCAAGCTCCCACCGAACCCCCTCAGCTTCCAGGAAAGTGCCCTGAATCAGAAGGGCACAGGGCTTGGATACCTTTCCGAGGTCATTGCTACTACATTGAATCTTCATCTACAAGAAATTGGGCCCAGGCATCTTTAGAATGTCTTCGACTAGGTCAGTATCCTGCTTAACCAGCACATCTTTCTGACTTGTTTTGAAAATATGCTATGTGTTTTTTGTGATTTCAAGGATGGTCCAACTATTGGACAAGAAAATTGCATCCAATTATTGCCCTAATTTGGGAGGTAATGGAAAATAGCGGTTCACCAAAGACATATGTGTGAGACCAGGCACATGAGGAACTTTGTGGCCTGGAGCTGTGATCGTGAAAGTGGAAAATTTGTATTTTGACTTTGATAGGAGGTAGACAGCCTCATTCACAGCAGTCACTAGTGCTTATTTTAATGGAATTTTATATTTTTTTTATCCTTGATCTAATTTTTATGCCGCTGCAAGAAAAACTATAGCTCTCTAGGCTGACTAATCTATTAGTGAACTAGGGTTGTTGTACAGTTTTATTCTCCCAACCTCTTTCTCTGGGAAAGGGATGCAAGTTTCATTTTTCTGGACTTCATATGTCTGTAGCATTGTTGCTGATAGCATTGGTGGCAATGTTACTTTGGTGTCTGACCTCCCATTAGATTATGCAAAGATCTTGTTCACTTTACCAGTGGAACAAAATATAGATTTATCTTCACTGGAAGTATATCGTGACATAGATATACTATGAATTGTGCTAGAGTGAATTGCACTCTAGGCCTTCACTGATAATAAACCTGCCAGTGAAACCCACGTCAAATATAGACACCTGGAGCTGGATAAGAAGACTCTCCCTCTCTGCTGGTACTCAGGTTCATTCCTGGGTTCTCATGAGCTTGTATGTTGACAGGACAATAAGAATGCTCTTCACTGTGAAACTGACATCTTGAAGAGATTTTTCTTTTCCTGTGTCTCCCAGGTGCCTCTTTGGTCTCAGTTGAAGATTCAGCTGAAGCCACCTTTCTGACCTACAGCATTGAACCCCTTGAAGGGAAAACGTCAACGTTTTGGACAGGAATGTATAGAAATGTGGATGGTAATTTCTTCAATTTTGACATCTTTTTGTTTAGTGAATAATTGCCACAAGCTGTTTGACATAAGTGTTGAAAATTTCACATTATGCTTCTGTAATACGTGAATACTGAAATTAGAAAAGGTAATATATTATCCTCACAGGAGAAGCTGGCCAGTTGCAGTCAAGTGATAAGCAGTAATATATAACAGAAAGACCAGGCACAGAAACTTCATTTAATAGGAAGAAAAGTAATTCCTAACGAAGTAAGGCACAAAGATGCATATAGCAGAGTAGAGACAGGACCATATCAGGAGTTGAGCCATGTTCTCTCTCGAACATGAAGAGGCCCTGGACCCATGTGCTTTTCATCATGATACTTCGTTTTTTGAGCTACAGAATAACGGGGCTAACATCACCTCTAGTTTTTGGAATCACCATGCTGGAAAGACTAGACTCTCACTTTAGTTACAGCTGGCCCTCAGAACAGCTTCACTTTGAAGACGGAATTGTTCATGTCTTTGGAACTGTGTATCACAAGTTTTTCTGTTTTCTGCCTCACTTTAAGGAGAGTAAAGTGAGACAGAATAGAACACAGGCTGCTTTAATTAAATCTTAAATTTGCCAATTATTGCATTTACATTAATACAATTAGTATTCAATTAAATAGATACTTCTGTCTTTACGGTAGACTTAAAAGTTACTTCAGTCTTGCAACGTTCAGTCTAAAATTTCCGGTATAACTGTCAGAGGCAAGGCTGCAGAATAGTTCAGGTGACTTGAGGTGGGTTTTTCTTGAGTTTAGGAGGGGATTTTAACAAGTGTCTACTCAAGCACTTCAATGACAAACTGCTCAGGGAGAAGTCAAGTATTCAGTTACATTAAGAATTTGAAAGTAGTGATTTATATGCATGACACAAAGAAAAGCTTACTCATGTGGTTAATTGACACAAAAGAGGTTTTTTAAAGTGCTTCTAGAGCAGTGCAGAAAAATACAATTTTTAGAGTAATCACAAACACAGAGCTGCTTTAGCTCTTCATTATATCACTAGATAATGATTATAGTGATTTCAGCATAACTGCATAAGTAAATTTCATATCTTAATGTATGTATCCAGATTGTATCTAGATGTCATATTATGACACAAAGAGTGGCAGGAATTTAAAAACAAACAAACAAACAGAAAATATGTAGAATCCTGTAAGAAAACAGAATACAGCTTCCATGCTGAGTCTGAGAATTTGCTTGAGTACAACTTGGAGTCACAAGGGGCCCATTTATTCTAAATAAATATCCCTATTAAAAGAAAGAAAGAAAAAAGGAACAGGAAGGAAGAGACAGAAAGTCCCAGCATAGCTGAACAACAATGATCACAAGATTTTGAAGCAGATTTATAAAAAGGAAAGTTGTGTGTGTAAAGCTTGTGGAAAGGAGCAGAAACTGAAAAGAAAATTGGACTCAGAAAGACTTCAACGTAGGCTTTGCTCTTTCTACAAAACCACCCTAAAAATTACTGAAATAAAGAGCATTCTGGTGAAGCTAAGTTATATTTTGATATTTGCATTAAAACTTTGGGGCAACTTGTGTCAGAACAAGAATGTAAATGGTCTAGTGGCCTGCCTCAAATAATGTCGACAGGTAAATTTTTTAGGAAGGCAATAAATGTGGAGAATATGAAGATATCAATATGGAAATTAATATTATCTCTTTTTTCCCCCCATATTTTTAAATTAGGAGAATGGCTGTGGCTAGACAACACTGCAGTGAATTTTGTCAACTGGAATGTAGGAGAACCTTCTCCTCAAGAAAATGAACACTGTGTTGAAATGTACGCAGACTCCGGGTACTGGAATAATATCTATTGCTCTTCCTACAAAGGCTATGTTTGCAAAAAGCCAAAAAGTAAGTGCTGCATTTATGAATTTGTTTTATGTATGGAGTATACTCCTTGTACATTAGTATTAATACGTGGCCATTACACACAATGCATTTTAGATGCTGGTTTGAGGTTTTATAAATGCCAAGGGACGCACATTTTCATGCCAACAAAAAGAGTAACTCTTGTCAGTAAGCTGAAGTTCTGATCAGTGCTCAAGTCCCTTTAGAACTGCTTTTAAAAGAACACATTTGTATTTTAACTGTACCTAGTGTACGCACTTAATGAGTTTGCATGTTCTGTATTGATAATGGCTGAGTAATCACAGTGTAAGTACCGTGCCTTGCATACACAAATTTGTTTCATCTATATGAAAACACATTCCTCAGGATATCCCCTCTGCTCTACCCAGGGAGTACACTTTGCTTGTTTCCCTCTGGCATGCACTCTCATATGCATTCGTTTTCTGAGTATGAAGTACGGTTTCTGTGAATTGAATAATTATGAACTATGAATTAATTAACAGTATGGGATCTTTTGTTTCTGATTTCATTCATTCCTCTTTTCACAACAGGATAACACAAAGCAAGTAGCATAGCTTGAATGTGCTGAACTGAAAACATCCTGAAACAACTGAATGCAAATTTGACAGCTAGTGCATATGTATTCCTAAAAGGCATCATAATAATTTCTTTCAGCATATATTGCAATATCAAAATCTCTTACTAATGTTTCCTGAGAAGAGTGAAATGCATGTAGTAGCTTAAATATACCCACTTCTTCTACAGTACCGGAAATGAGAGAAATTCTGCTATCCTTTCTATAAATGCGCTCTTATGCAGAATTATTCATACTTACTCAAATGCTTGTAATGATGACTGTATTTTCTACAGGAAATACTGCAAACTATCAGAAATAACCACCCATTCAGAGTCTACTTATCTGTCTTTTTGCACAGTGATTGACAAAAACCAGGCAGTTTATTTTCATTCTCTATCCAGAATATTCATAAATGTAGGCAACAAGTGTTACAATCAATGGCCATCATTCCTTTTTGACCATTCAGTTCAACTGTTTGTGCTGCTACTGACATTCACATGTTTTGATGCTGAGCTACTTCATGCTGAAGCAGATGAAAGCTAGTTATTTTTTTTGAGAATTAGCTTCAGTCACTCTACCTTACTGATTTGGAATGCCATGGAGTCAGCCAAATGCTAGTGTCACTGCAAGGACTATATAGTCATTCACTTAAGGACAGACCACAATCTAGTCCTACACTGTCACATATAAGCCGCTTTTCTCGGCACAGTTTTGCAGAATGGTGACAATGTTACATTTGCAGAATTTAAACAAATTACTAAATAGCTATAGACTGGGGGGTGTTAGAAGCATGATTTTATTGAGTTGCCCTTGCTATGGCTGGTTATGTTTGCTGTTTTCTGAAGAGATTGAAACACAAAATAAGGATTGAAGTATTCCCATTGAACAGATGCTATTTTCTGTTCCATTTATTGAGATAATTTTTACCAGAGTAATTTGAAATTCTGTAGCAGGTTTATTCCATAAACTATCTATCTATATTAGTATGTGAGGAGTTATTCAGCCTGGAGAAGAGAAGGCTCTAGGGACACCTTAGAGCACCTTCCAGTATCCAAAGGGGACCCACAACAAAGATGGAGAGGGACTTTTACTAGGGTCTGTATTGACAGGACAAGGGGTAATGGCTTTACATCATATATTAGGAAGAAATTCTTCACTTTGAGGGTAGTGAGACACTGGAACAGTCTGTCTAGATAAGTTGCGCATGGCCCATCCCTGGAAGCACTCAAGTCCAGCTTGGATGGGGCTTTGAGTAACCTTGCCTAATGGAAGGTGTCCCTGTCCATGGCAGGGGGTTTGGAATTAGGAGATCTTCAAGGTTCTTTCCAACCTACTAAACCATTCCATGATTCTTTATTATGTTTATGGCATCTTACTCTCATTTTTCAGGAATGACAGATTCATATCCCTTAATATACTTCTTGTTTAACATGTAGGTAGGTTTGGCATGCAGTTACCTCATATCAAACCCAAGAGCAATGTGCATAACATACATTATCAGTGCTGTATCAAACTTGGTCAATCAACAGTTCTCGGTGAAGAACAAGGAAGAAGACTCTATGTTATTATATTCCAAAAATTGTCCAATCAAGTGAAGCAATGCAGCCAAAGGATTATTTTCCAAGTTTACATAATGTCTACTCCTTCTTGCATTTCTGAGACTGATTTTTACACTGTGCTTTTGGACATAAGGTATCTTCACAAAAACCCAGAACCACAAAACAGCTGAGGCTGGAAGGGACTTCTGGAGGTCATCTGGTTCAACCCCCTTCTCAAACAGGGGCACCTATAGCCACTGGCCCAGGACTATGTCCAGATGGGTTTTGAATATATCCAAAGATAAAAATACACAACCTCCCTGGACAGTCTGTGCCAGTGTTCAGTCACCATCATAATGGAGAGGCATTTCCTGATGTACAGAGGGAACATTCGGTGTTTCAGTTGGTGCCCACTGCCTCTGTTCTATCACTGGGCAGCATTGCAGAGAAGATTTCAGTGACAAAAATAGTTTGAATTCCTGAGCTCACCTTTTTCAGAATGAAACATGATGCATTGATTTAAGATTTAGTTATAGACTGATTTTATGGCCACATGGGAAAATACATATCTTAATTTTAAACAGTGGTTCAGTTTTCCCAGCAAGACAGATTTTTTGGTCCAGAAATGAAATTTTAAATGAGCTGCAAACGTTTTAGTTTGGATGTTTATTTATCTGCTAAGACATTTTGAAGTTCATGAGTGATTTCAAGTGTCTGTGTAGGTAAGCCATTAAGGTCTCCTGGCAAACCAAATTTATTACACTTGCTATGTTTAGGTCACAAGTACTGCAAGAATCTGTAAGTATATTGAGGATTATGTTTGGCCATGTCTATCCCGAAGATGTTGTATAGATATTCTTGTGGTTTTAACTTGATGTCTGGGTCAGTCTCCATTGAGTTTTTGATGTTTCTTCTTTTCTGCTAGTTCACATAAATAACTACATATGAGACCAGAATACACTAGGCCATTGTGCTATGCCTTAGGTTTATATAACTTTGTATAAACTAAACCATATATAGTATTAACATATATTTACCTTAACAAGATTTTTAGTATATTCCAAATACAGGAAAAAATAATGTAGAAATAAATAACATAATAATATAAAATGATAATGCTTTTTCAATATTTTCAAGTGCCAGCAACTGAAATGCTGCCAGCAACTGAAATATCACCAGCAGAAATACCTACAATGGGTAAGAATATTATCATTCAAGTAGACAAAAACTAGTCCAATGTAAGATCATAAACAGAACAAATCCTATCCTGTATTATGTCTTTTACATTTTCTGATATACTTAATTCCTAGGAGTATATTGTTTCCTAGTGGTATATACTACTATGCAATATACTAGCTTCGGTGGATGCAGATTTAAAAAATAGTAATTTTTGATATAGCATGTAATGTTGGCAATTTAAAGTCAATTTATTTTATGCTGCTATCTTTGTCTCTTTTTAGTTTGGAAAAAATGAAATGCTTTTGCTTAAAATATCATGTATTCTAAAGAAATTGTTTCTAGTAGTCAGATAAAGAGTATGTAGCATCCTCTTGATTTCTTTGTATTTGTTTTCAGCAATGACAACAGATAAGAAGGCTCTTACCCTGAACCATGGGAAAACAGGAGTTATAGTTATTGCTGTTGTCCTTCTCCTAGCTGGAAGTGGCCTTGCAGGCTATCTCTTCTACAAAAGAAGAAAGAATTGCTTGCCAACAAGTGACAGCTTTGAGAACAATTTGTATTTTAATAGTGATGGATTTCCTGGAACTGGTGACACAAAGGATCTTGTGACCAACATAGAACGAAATGAACATGCAACACTGTAATGTAATGTAATGTGTAATATAAAATGTAATGTAATAAAATAAAATGTGCCTTGTTTTACTAAAATTATGCAATTAGAATTAAGCCAAAGGTATTTCTCATGTGCAATTGCTGTAGTAGCCTGTTTCGGTGTGTATGTGATGTCATATATAGAATTACTTTCTTTTGTAGACATTGTATAAGGTGTAAGATTTTATATCTCAGGATTTGATGATCACACTGGTGAGTGTGGGTCTTAAGAAAAGAGATAATCTTGAGTAATTATTAAATGGAACAATAGAAATGGATGCAATAAAGGAAGTAAAACTTCCACTTGAGGAATGTTGACAAGATTTGAAATTTCTGCATCAGATTTATTTCAAAACATGCTAATCAACAGATGCTCAATACTGTTCAGCAAACATCTCTCTATCTCTCTAATTCTACCATCTTTCAGATATTCCTAGTGATTCAACTACAAGTATAGTTACTAGATGACAAGTCTGTATTTGGGCACATCCTCTTTGAACTATGTGAGGAAAAAACCCTTTATGATATTTCAGTTCCCACAATTTCACACAACACAGAGAACCAAGTGTGTAGTTCTCATAGTTTAGGTATTCTAGGATTTAATCAGGTAAAATCTGGGGGCAGGCCTCTGGAATGGAAAAGTGTGGTTGATGTTTACTGCCCGAGTTTTGGCTGGCCACAAGCGGGTTTTGTTGGTGAGAGGTGATGAAGGTCATGGCAAAACTTCCTTCTAATGAGCACAACAGTTACCAAGGAGGGGGAAGAATGTTGCCTGTATGCGTCCTGAAGGTTTCTGCGATCACTGGGTAGCTGTTGTGGTGATGGCATTTGGTACTGCTCTCCTATGACTTCTCAAGCAGCATAGGTTTTGGGGTGTGTGCTGCAAGAACAAGCAAGTCAAGAACAATTTAGCTTTACTTATGTGATAGTTACTACTGATTTTATTTACTCCAAAGTGGCTAAATCAGCTACTATTTATGGAAGCCTTAAGATTCCCCAGTGTGGAGTTTATACTCTCAAATTTTGTAAATCCTGTAAAATGTTAATCATGCATGATCCCTCACTTGCATACAAAGGTTTGCAAGGTTTGATTTTGTGGTTTCAGGTTTTGTTCTGTGAAATAAACATTACCTAGCTTTCATTTTTAAATAGTTTTTTGGTTTATAGTTTTGTCTGTATAAGGCACTGTAAGACGATTAAGTGAAAAAGAAGATACCACTGTGGAGACATTCCATCAAAACTTGTGATTAAGTATTATATTAATTATATTTTCCTGAATCTTTCCCAGGATTATCTGCTTAAAGACAAAACAAAAATGTGAGTTGAGTGCTTTAGTAAAAAGCTCAAGTTACATACATGTGTAGGTAAGGCGGGAAAATTTGTCCTGGAACTCTTTTTCTCTGGCTCTGCTCCCTTTCTCTTGGTTATTTACTTGCTCTGTTCCTATTGCTGTTTCCATTTTCAATGCACAGTTGTTTAAGCATGTCTTTTTAAGGAGCAGAACCTCTAATGGTTCTTTATGCTATCTGATGTGGCTCATGTGCCAGAAAGCTTCTGACTGACTGATTAATGATGTTAAGGATAATGTTGTTTCAGTTATATAGAGAGGTGGTGCCACGTAGAATGGTATGTGGAAGGGAGAATGAAAGGCTGAGAGACCCTGACTGGAATGCCAACCTCACTGTGCTGGCTGTTGAGCAAAGAAATGCAGTCTCTACCCAAAAGAAGCTCAGTCCTGTTTGGGGACAGAACACCAAGTGATTCTTCCAGGGACCATTTCATCCCATGTATATATGCAAAGGTATGGTTGAAAAGAAGATAAAAATTGAGGGGATGTCTCATTTCTGGTTCTTTGCTATACTTACCAGATACATTGCAAAAAAGTATCAGGGAGAGAATCCAGCTGCTGGAGCCTGGATAATCCTGAGCTCATTCACCCCTTTATACTACCCAAAATCCAGCATCATCTTTGAGTCGAAGAGAATTAAAAATGCAGTGCTAGTTAGCAGATGGCAGTAGGTGTAGCTGCTTCTGTGAAATGCTGTGTCAGTTCTGCTCTCCTGCCCAAATAGGTACAGAAAAAACAGAGGAAATTGCAAATAAGGAGCTCTCCTGTGAAGATGGAGCTACTTAGCCTGCTCACTCTAGAAAGAGTGTGAGTGAAAAAAAAGGCTACAAAGATTTTCAGAAGAGGAGAGAATTTAAGATGCATGGCTTACTGTCCCTCCTATTTCAATACAATGGAATTGAAGCAAATTTCCCATTAAAAAGATAAAGCATGGAAGCAGTGGCATTTACAGCACAGGAAATCATTACAGTTCCATATAGTAAGCAGAAGATGAGCACTTCAGACACAAACCCTACTAGAAATTTTTGAATGGAAGGTAGAGAAACAGGCAAGCTTGAACACTTTAACCAATATTTAACTAATATAAGATTAAGTGGAAGGCTTTTGCCTGGTAACTGAGATGGGGAAATTATGTTGCTCTATTTGACTGAAAAAAAAAATATGTCTTATTGGAAATTATTAATGGATGCAATACAATTTGATACTTTATATATTCTATTCCTTCACCAACTCTTTCAACCATTTTCTACTATTGACTGCTATCCTAGTGGGATTAATCCATTGACTTAGAACCAAGGTGTTCCCTCTGTGATCTCTTCTTTTATCTCCCAAGTAGACACCACTTAAGGGAGTTTTCAGGGTGTGTGTTGCATCCATATACATTGACAGAGGAGTTGGATTTTCTCTTTTCTGAAATGTTCTTGCTGTAAAAATAAGGAAGATAATTCCTTGGTAAACAAGATAAAGTATAAGTGATTGATAGAAAAAAAATGAAATTTTTCACTGATCACTAATAATTCATGTCCACAATCTGACTCTGCCAATATTTCTTCCATTTGATCAGGCAGTTTAGGTAAAGGAAAGCAAACAAAAAGTTGATTATGTTGCATGAAAATATAGTGTGAAAGTGTAAGGTGCTTTATGTTTCTTTTTCAGTATGAGTCTGTCTAGAGAAATGGAAAGATTGCTCACTCTCTGGGGTTTTTTTTTAGGCTAGAATGTTTCTAATAAAGTTTAGAGCATGTCTTTTTTTTTTTTTTTTTTTTTTTTTTCCAAATCTTTATATCATGTTGGGAAGTGATTGTGCTACGTGTGGGGTTTCCAGATTGAAATCTTATATCAGGTTATAGCAGGGACTAATTGATCAAAAAATTACTTTCGGATTCTAAAGTGTTTTTGAAAATGAATTATGAACTTGAATGGACTTGCATTTCTGTGGGCAGCTGAGGAATGACTTGATGGCAATATTCAATAGCATGTAAAATTTGTCTCTTTGCACATTGCTACATTTCTTGATAACCTTATGTTTAATTCTCGTTTCCCCTTTTCTCCAAAAAAGATAGGGCTTCAGAAGAAAGGTGGTGAATCTGCACACTGTGAGTGTAACTTCCTGCCTGGGAGCAGAGATCGCCAAAGGAACAATGCTGACTCAACACAAAACCCAGCAGTCTTTGTTCCTTGCCACTTCTAAAATGTCAGGCTGTGCCTTGCCAAGGGGCAGATCCTGGAGTGCACTTTGCAGTCCTCTGGTTTTCTTTTGCACTTTGTCGGTTGTGATGCAATTTGCAAACACTGAGATAAAGCTGCCTGTAGTATGTTTTAGTCTTTCTCAGCTTCTCTCAACAGATTGTCAATACCAGTCCTTCACCAAACACTGATATTTCTTCAGAATAGGAATAGTTTTTTTTCCCCTGCTGTAATTGTACTTCTTGTTGCCCAGTAGCTTTGGAGATCCTGAGATGTTGTATACAGCAGAACCACAAGACACATTTCTCCTGTCTAAATAGTAAATCTCTGGGAGTACCAGAATACTTGACTTCAGACTCAGTGCAACCATCCTTGCATATGCATCAGAACTTACTGAGTAACTGACCATCTGCTGCTTTGTGGAGCAGCCCTCTCTTTTTTCCCACTTTCCTCAGGTCTCAGTATCCTTCTCAGGCTCCCATTCTTTGAATGCCTTTTGTCTAGCCGTGCCTGCTGGCCTTCAGGTCCCGCTATTCTCTCTCACTGTTATAGTTTTGTTCTGCTGTAATTCCCTGTGTACTTTTTTAAACCCAGTGGGTCATTCATCTGCATCTGAATAATAGAAGTAAGATCCCATATTTTCATGTAGGTGTCCAGAGTTTTCCTTGCCTGCAGCAGCAGCAATTTTGCTGCAAGTACAATATCAGGGAAGGTATCAGGCTCTCCTAAAGATAGGGGAAATGAAATTCTTTGAAGTCCATAAGCAAAAATGGATGCAAAGCTTCCACAGGACTGCCTTTTCTCTTCCCTATACTCTGTTTTTCTAGCTCTTTTACCTATCATGGAGAGAGCTTTTTCAAACTAAACATCAGAATTTTGTCAGCATGCCTGAAGGGTATGCAGTTTAGGGCGTGCAAACTTTCAGAGACCAGTAGGTCGAAAAATGTGGCAGTATTCCTTACCAGTTTAGTTTTCCTCACTAGCAATAATTGAAAATCCAGTCTTCTCCAGTTTCAGGTTCTCTTCTTCCTAGAATTGTATTGTTTCTTTTCCAAATTTCTTCAGTCATTGCCGTCAGTTGGGTACATTGCTCCGGCATATAGTCAGGAATGGAGTCAAAGAAGGAACAGGTGCCTCCTGAAGAGCACAGATTCTATTTTCTACAGTTTTTCTCTTTTCTATGGAATTACAGACACGGCAAATTCTGGTTTGCTCTGATTGCAATGTCATAGTTACTTGATTTGCTCTGTGTCCCAGTCAGTTTTTCACAGTACTGCATTACACTCTGTCTTTTTTCATCTTTATTTTAACATAGACTAATTTTGTTTTCCTTTTTTGCTTCTTTCATTAATTTCTGGAAAAGAGACATTAATGCCACCTTTTTATAAAAACAATGATTCTGACTTATAAGGTATGTCTTAAAAAATCCACACTAAAACGTTACCAGTTAGATCTCATATTTCCATGGCAAACTTTTATACAACAGAAAAATTACCTTAGAAAGGTTTATTCATTAATGTATTATTTCAAAATTACTCATGTGACATGACACAGTTCCTTATTTGAAGCTCAGAACTTCCCTGTATCTGCTGGGTCTTAAAAAGGGTTTGTTAATCCACTTCAGTGCAGAGGGATTTTCTTGCAAGGCACTGATTTGGTCTTCAGCATCAATTCGAGGTGAAGGGGAGAAGAGATTGAAATATTTGGCCATGTCTGTCTACTTGACCCTGATTTTCCTTCTCTCCATTAGCACATCTCTTCAAACATCTGGTAAGTCTCAGTCTTCTGCTGAGAGTGGAGGTTTTCAAGTTCATCTTTATGTGTTCTTAACATCCCTCTTGGTGGGCAGTGAATTTAGATCTAGTCACAGCATATAGTTTGAAATAGTTTTCTTCAACTCTGGAATTTGGTGTTATCTGCATAGGCATTCTCTTTCCTTAACCCAGTGATCAAGGTGGTGTATGAGTGAAAGGAATATGCCTAAGGGTGTGGATATAACCTAGGCTGATTCTTGAAAGTGAGCCAGCTGAATGCAGGCAAAAGCTGATCTCAGTTTATTCTGTTGGAGGCCAGAACAGCTCAGAAGTACAGAGCGTGGACTCTCAGCATGCACAGAACTGGCTGCTGCGTGCTTTAACAGACATCTCATATAGTGCACAGCATGCTGATCACTGCATACTGAAATTTTGCTTCCAAGCTAACAGCTTTAGGAGGGACCTGAAAAACTTTTGTCCATCAGATTTCCTACTGCTGACATGAAAACAAATGATGCCGTGTCTGCTCCTGCTCTTTCCCCTGGAAAACTCCCAGCTAGAGAACTCTAGGAATCCAGTGCTATCACTTGAATGGCAGCAGGGACTAGCTAATGCTGACCTAATCCTCTCAGGACAATTTCTTCTGTGCATGCTTTTGGGTGAGACCAAGCTGACTCTAACCCATCCTCTGCTAACCTTCTCAAGAACCACTGCAACAGCAGAACTGTGCCAGGGGAAATGCCATCAAGCTTGTTCTGGTCTGTAGACTTTTAGAGCAACACCACTCCCTGGCAGCTCTGGGATGGGAAGGGTTATGAAGTCCCACTTTAGTATTCCATTAAGAAACCTTGGGTAAAGCTCAACGACACTGAAGAGTGAGTTGACAGTTGCCTGTCACTTGGAAGGGAGTGAAGAGATGCAAGGTGAGCTGCAAAAATAGTCAAAATTTGGAGGAGGCTGAAGCTGTGGCCTTTTTTTTGAAGCTGGTCTTAAGAAACAAAACCCTATTGTGCAGCGTTGCACATTTCTATTTACAAGTGTAGCTATTAATGGCACTTAGGATACTTACTTAGCTTAACTGTGCTCAGAACTGATGATGCTGCAAGTTGTGGGTTCCCTCCCAAGAAACTTACAAATAAAACTCTGTGAAGAAATTACTTTTTGCACAGCTGCCAAAAATTTCCAAGATAATTAACCAAGAATAAAAAATTCCCCACTTTCTTGATGAACTGAAAGTCACTATGCCATTCTGGCCCAAATATAAAAGTGGTTTAATTTTGAGTTATGTAAACGCTTTTTAGTAGCTTTAAAGAAAAAAGTCATTTTACTGAAAGAATTAAAGCCTATTTAATATGCTGTAGTGGAATTTTGAAGAAATTATGAAATTTAATAAAGGTCGTTTTTGATATGCGTTTGAGACCACTGTGCTTTAAGGAGGAATGTGAAGAAGAGAAATTTTTCTTCAAAGAGCTGTATTTTCAGCTTCTGTGTTGTTTTCATTTTAAGAATATTTTCACGAATATACTTTCCACTGATGATTAACCTCCCTTGATTTCTTTCTCCGTGAAGCCTATGTATTTTTTTGGTAGCAGAGTGTCACTTAGATAGTAACTGACTTCATCTCCTAAGAAAGCTCTCCTCAGATGTTTGCATTATCATTTTATTTTATAGGTAGTGGAATATTTTCAATCTATAATGAAGATAGCAAGCTCTGTGCCCAAGCCCAGAACTCCAGCTCAGTCGTAACTACCACCTGTGATGAGCATGATGAGTTTCAGAAGTTCAGGTGGGTCTCTGCCACACAGCTGCTGAGCATGGCACTCAAGCTGTGCCTGGGAGTGTTCACAAAGAACGACGAGGCTGCCATCACCTTGGAATCCTGTAACAGGACAAATGAACTCCAGTGGTGGGAATGTAGAAATGACACAGTTGCAAGCTATGGCAAGGATTTATTTCTCAACTACGGCAAAGGGAAGGGGAAGAAAATTAGGCTGTCCAAAGGATCAGGCAAAGGGAGCAGGTGGAAAATCTACAGAACTGCAGACAACATGTGCTCTCAGCACTATGAGGGTGAGTACTGAAAATTCATCTCTATTTCCAGGTAACTTGACTACCCCATCTACAAAGCATTCCACTGTCTGCTTGACAGTTCAATTTTCTTACAGTGTCATCAGTAGACGAGATAGCTACAAACACGGTGTAGAGACGAAAGGCAAATACAACTGGATACTTTTTGGCAAATATAACTG
Organism: Lophotriccus pileatus; assembly: GCA_035583135.1. Classification (NCBI taxonomy): domain Eukaryota; kingdom Metazoa; phylum Chordata; class Aves; order Passeriformes; family Tyrannidae; genus Lophotriccus; species Lophotriccus pileatus. The sequence continues at coordinate 19,383,238 of JAWWES010000081.1, read as the reverse complement.
TACACATTTCTGCATAACTTGTTAAGGGCAATTTTTTCAAATGATAGAATAAAATTACAAAGGCCTATGCTGTAAGCATAGGGAAGAATGGGAATTCTATTTGTCCTGCAACAGCAAAAGGAAATCTATAACTGTTTCAAAATATGTCTGATCATTTTGTAGGAGAGATGATTGTGTTGTATTACTTTTTATTGGTGCTATTACTCGATTTGACTTTCTTTAAGAAGTTAATTTCTAGTTAACATAGTTGTAATCCCCCATTAACAATATTTACTAGTGTTTCCCAGGCCCAGTAAAAAGAAAGAGTAGGAAAAAGCGAAAGGAAAACCAGTGCCTAATAGTTTAGGATTAAATAAGTCTTAACACTCTGACAAAGAACCACTGGAGAGTCAGGTCTCCATTTCCTACATTTTTATGAATCTTGGGCTATGTAGGGTGGATCAAGGTTCAAGTGATCAAACTCCTTTCTGTTGTGATGCTGGTAGGTTGGGAAGTTAAATAACAAGGGATTAAATTTTTGTTGTACCCTGCAACTGTTCTATCAGGAATGAAGTTAGTTTATCATAATTTTGTACAGATAACAGCAAATTTGATTTCATAGCGGTGGCAGAGTCACTTCCTAGCAGAGTCACTTACAAATTGAAGATATAACTCCCTCTCATGAAGACTAATGAAAATATTGTGATATCTCCTTTCAACGTCTTTTCCACTATACAAGGAAAAAGAAAAAAAAAAAAGGTAGACATCATCCAAGGACAGAAGTATGTACGCAGTGGGAGAAGCTGAGTCAGAGACTTCTGACCCAGTAGTCCAGAAAGCAGTGACATTATAAAGTTAGAAATTAGTTTGAGGCCCAATTAAGAGTTGAGAGTTTTATTTCTGAATACTTTGCCATATTCATACCTCATTGGCACAACAGCCTTGTAAGTAACAAAGTACTGATATGTTGAGCTCTACACAACTCAGCTGTGTCCATGAAGAGCTGTCTATGGGTGTCACTCTCGTGAACATCTGATACCAACTTGAAGTATTGATCTATACTTTTCTCCATAGATATCTATACACTGGGAGGAAATGCCTTTGGTGCACCTTGTGTGTTCCCTTTTAAGTTCAAGGGTAAATGGTACGCTGAGTGCATCCCTCGGAGTGATGATGCAGACTCTCTCTGGTGTGCAACTTCTTCAGATTTTGATAAGGACCACTTGTTTGGAAATTGTCCACTAAAAGGTAATTTATGAAAATTTTGGGAAAAGTGCTAAGCAAAAGTTTCATCCACTGACATGGTCAAAATCTTTCTGTGGTGTGGAAGGAGAATTGGACAGCAAGCTGAATTCTGTCTAGCCTAGTTCACTGGTGAGCTATGCAATGAAGAGTGAAGTATCTGCTCTTCAGTCTCACTGCCCTACAGTGCTCCCAGGACTGCTACGTATGGGGAATATTCCGAGGGTGGTGATGGGAACTGATGGAAAAAGGAAGAGGAAATCCCTGGGAGTAGCTGAGAAGAAAGTCAGGACAAATGACAGGCAGAAAGAAGTGCAATGAATGAGGAAGGTGAGACATAGGGAAGCAGGACACAGTACTTACTGCATCATAGGATGGAGAAGAGAACAGGAGAGCTGTAGTGAATGAAAGGGTGCAGGACACAGGCAGTGACTTTCACCTGCTTTCAGTGCTCCAGTGCTCCATACAAATCATCCAACGCAGCTTTCCGATAACCCCAGCACAAATTCCCCACCCCTTCATCCTCACTTCATGCCTGATTGTTTGGACATGATAATTTCTGTCATGTTGGGAGTTCTGGGAGAGCATAAGAAGACTCTGAAGCTAAGAAATAGGTGTAGAGACCAAGATTGCTATATGGTGAACAGAGAAATACTTGAGTACAGGTAGAATATATCAGTGGGATGATTAATGTGGACTGAAAGTAGATAAATTATATAAAAAAAAAAAAGGAACAAGGTCAGTGTAGAAAAATTAAGGTTTGTAAGGTGAAATAAGTCCTTATGTGATTAATATATTAATATTTAACAAAGTATATTTTAGAGGGGAAAATATATATTAAAATTATCAAATTATGTGTTATAAATAATATAAATTATAATTATATAATATATATATGTTATAATATATAAATTACAGTTACATGGTTTTAATCTGCAACAAAGATTTTATTTTCTGAGTTAGCAAATATGATTATCTTGTCAAATCGCTGGTATCATTTTTTATAGACACTACCCACAATAATCTTTGGAAGACAAATCCGGTGACAGAAACCCGCTATCAGATAAACTCAGAGTCACTTTTGACATGGCACCAAGCAAAAAAAAGCTGTCAGCAGCAGAATGCAGAATTATTAAGTATCACAGACCTTCGTGAAGAAATGTATTTATTAGGTAAAGTAAAAAAAAAAAAAAAAAAAAAAATACATTGTTTAAAATGTAGGTCAGCTCCAAGAACTTTAACATGGATATTTATATTTGCCTTGTGAAAATAGGTCTCAGTCACATTCTTAAAAGAGCTTGACCCTTTTTCACAAAAAAAAATTTAAAATAATGCAAATAATCTAACCTATACTACAAAAAATATATACCTTCTATGACACTTTCGCCCTCATGCTTTAAAATACAATTTTCAGTTTTCTTGAGTAGCTTACAAAATCTGAGGCACTGAGTAACTTGACTGATTGTTTCTTTTGGCCATTTAGGGCTCACTAGTGACATGGGTGTCAATGCGAAGCTCTGGACTGGTCTTTACAGTGCTCTTGACAGTGGCTGGCGGTGGACTGGGGGCAGTCCTTTCAGATACCTGAACTGGGCTCCAGGTAATTGCACTGTTATTAAATGATAAGCAGCATCTGGGCCAAAAATTCTTTTCTCTCCCCTCCTCTCTCCTTCCTCTTACTTTTCATCCCCTGCCCTCTCTTCCCCTTCCCTCTTCCCCCTCCCCTTCACCGAATTCTTGTTATATAATTTCTTTGGTTTCATGGAATTTTCACAGGTTAGGGGGAATTATGGGAAAGGTAGGATATTACAGTAATAGGGGTCATACTAGAGATAGATTATTATTAATTCTGAATTTCCCAGAAAAGGCAAATAGCTTATCCAAGAAAACAGCTGAAAATAAGTATCTATACCTTGTTCTATTTTTTCCATCCACAATTTTCTCATCAGGCATGTTATTCAATTCAAACAAAAACACCTCATGACAAATGACATAAACAGAATGTAAAAAAGAGAGGAAATAAATAAAGAGAAACCGCATAAAATATTTTCTATTGTTCTCAGTTAATGTTTATGACGTTTATTTTATATACTTTATCTTAGTAAGTTTTCACTCTTTTCTTAGGACCTAACTCACCATCTTGCATGTTGTTATGTTACCTGTTTTCATAATAGCAGTTGTGACTACAAGGAAATCGAAATGGCGAGCACTCTTGTGGAATTAAATGCACATTTCATGTCCAGTATTCAACAGTAAAGGATCTTGACTTGTTTGCAATACTATCACCCCATAACGAATTGTGTCTTAGATAAACTTTTATAAAACTTTTTTTTTCTATATGCTGCTGTTCTTCAAATACACTGAATTTCTTCTTCAGCAGTGTATAAGAGAAGAGAGGCAAGTCTCACATTTGAAGTGTCAGCCCTCTTGGCCATCCCAGTGATGCTCCCTTGTCACCTCTCTTGGAAATTTTTACTCTAAAGATTAATACTCCAGTGGCTTTGCAGCTGCAAAAGTCTTGTACATTCCCTCCTGTTAGGAGGTGAAAATTTTCAGTGTAACAAAAGGATTCTGTACCTCTTTTCTAAAGGAAACCCCTCTGTGGAATCTGGAAAAATATGTGGCACCTTCCAAGGTAGGAATGGCAAATGGGAAAACCAGGTGTGTGATCGGAAACTGGGATATATCTGCCAAAAGAAAAACAACTCTTTGTATCCTTCCACTATTGCCCCAGGTATGTTGGTCAAAAACTAAGGCTATTTTTACAATCAGTGAGAAATACTGGGAGGAAGCCGTATATGAAATGACAATATATTGTTAAAACAAAAAGAATCACACTTGATGACCTGGGTCAAATACTGAGAAACCAACTTTCTGGCTCATTTTGAAGATGATGCCCAAAGGTTGTTCATCATTTTTAAAAGATCTCAGGGTACTAAAGAATGCAGGATTACGTGTTTAGTCATATTATCCAGACCATGAAATACTGTTGAATATCCTCTGCTCTAAAAAAATACTTCTAAGATATGTTCTGCTAAAAGATGTGAGCCAATGTTCCCCTTCTGTCTCTGATGCTTTTTGTTCTCCTGAGACAAAAATCAGGGGGATGCATGCCCCACACATATCCCAGCCACACTTGGAATGATTTCTGACCCATGTTAACCTTCCAAACCAAGGCTGGATGTTGTTTAGGGGAATACAAGTTTGCCCAGCTCAAAATCATTGGGAGCATTGGACCAAGTGGTTGATCACACATCAATGTTTTGCACATATCCTCTCCTCTTCAGTTGACTTGTGTAGGTGCAGATCACGTGAACTCTCCCAGCAGGGGAGGGTGGCTGCCCATACTAAATTCACTCCAAGAAAGAAGTGCTGAACAAAGTGTGCAGCATTTCTGTGCAGCTGGGATTTCTGACAGGTCTGGTATAGCATAAATGTGTCTGGACTCATTTATATGTGATTTGGGCTGTGCAGGAGTTCCTGAGCCCCTGGTGTTTCCAGGGGAAAAAAAATATACAAAATCTACAAATTCAACAAGATAGAGTTCCTGAGTAGGAAAAGAGGCCATTTTCTGTCAAACATGGCTGTACCCAGAGCCTCACTGAGGGGGATTTAAAATGGACTTGTGCCCTGCAAGTTTGCATGCCAAATTACTCAGTACTTATTTAATCCTGTAAAAAAGTGGTTTTTTGGTAGCTCCCAGCACAAATGGGAGATAAAAATTTGTTCTGTAATCTTTTTAATCGTCAGACTTTGGTTTCTGTCCTCCAGTATGTGCTCCATATTTCAAATTCATGTCAGTACAGATCATTTTCTTTTTGATGAAAATAAAGCACTGAACAGGACTTTCCACTAATTGTTTGACATCAATTTTTCTTAGGTGACTTAAAGCCTTTTAAGTGTCCCAGGGAATGGGTGCCCTATGCAGGTCATTGCTACAGAATTTACAGAACACCAAAAATATGGAAAGAAGCCCAGTCTTCCTGTAGAAAAGAAGATGGAGATCTGGCGAGTATTCATAATATTGAGGAATACAGTTTTACAGTGTCCCAGCTTGGGTACAGTGAGTATTCCTGCAGGTCACTTTTTTCTTAATCTGAAATTATACTCTTTGCTATTATTCATTTAATCATTGTAACCAGGATTTTGATTTTTTTTGACAAAGAATTTTTCTTCAGTCAAAAATGGATGTGAGATGTGATTGTTCCATTTTAAGACATCCCCATACCTACAATTAACTTTGTGTTCCCAGAGTCAGATGATGAGCTGTGGATTGGTCTAAATGACTTCAGAGTTCAAATGTATTTTGAATGGAGTGATGGCACACCTGTGACTTATACCAAATGGCATCATGGAGAGCCAACCCACACATGGAATAAGGCAGACTGCATCTGTATGAAAGGAGAGGTAAAAATCCCTCCCCCACCCTTATGCTTTCTTCTGTCCTTTGAGCCCCCCCAAAAGGAAAACAACCATGATTATAAACAAACAAACAAAGGAAGGATGATGGTTTTAAAAGTATTTATAAACTTGGTTTAATTCAAGATATCTTAGTGTGGAAGGAGAGTGGAAACCACATCTAGGAAGGTGTATGATGGAGCACCAGAAGCAGTTCACTGCATGGAGACTTGGTCTTCTCTGCAACAGTTTCCATCTGAAATTGGTTGAAATAACTCATCATCCACATTTAACATGACTAATCATAGTGGCATAGATTCTTGGAGCAGGGACTTCCTCATTTTTCCTCCAAAACAACTAAAATATGTTTTTAGAGCTGAAACAAACAAAAAAACCCTCTCTTGTTTTATACTCAGCATAAGAAGACAGACATATAATGCAGTGGAAAAATACTTTTTTAATATATTTTATGTTTAGTTTATCCAGCATTTCCTTGCTATTGTCATCTGGTTATATGACTATAATAGATACTATGCTGGTGAGAAGAGAGTGGAACAGCATGTTTCCTTCCTGCTCTCATCAGCCACTGAATCTTTCATACATCCAGCCCTCATTTTCACAGCTTTGAGGAAATATGACCCTCACTGTCTTTATGTGGAAATTTTGGAGTAAAAGCAAGGCAAGGAAGAGAGTTGAAACAGTCTCAGACATATGAAAAGAGAAGGATTCTTTCTGAGGATGGTGAATATTCTTGTTGGATCTGAATTTTCTTTAGATTTCATTTCTCTCTGTTGTTTATTTTTACCATACTCAGGATGGATCCTGGGCTGACAGTGCCTGTGAAATGAAATTTGGCTACATCTGTAAAAGGAAGCCTTTGGCTGAAGAAGCGGGAGAAGTCGAGGTTACTTACCCAGGCTGCCAGAAAGTGAGTGTGAAACAAGCAGCAGAAGGTGCTGCATATGACTTTCATTCCCATGATCATTATTAACATAGAAGCAAATTATTGACTTTTGTTCTTAGTGGAACCTTGAAAACCGTTAATTTCATAAGTATTGATACTCCTTAGACTAAAGGGGATTTTTTTTTTCTTTCTTTAACTAACTGAATGTAGATAGACCTTTTTATTTCCTTACAAGCGTACTTGACTCATCTCTCTCCTACTGCAGAACTGGTCACTGCACCCATAAAAGCAACTCTCTGCAAGACATGTCAGTACTTTTTCAGGCTGTAACTCAGTGGTCATGGGTTGCAGGCAGCCTTCTCAGTTCAATCAATCTACCACAGGAATCAGGAATATTTGAGTCCACTGTTCCTCAGATTGTTTGTAACCTCTTGCAACAGCTATCCTTAGGCAGGAGAAGCCAGAGCAAGCTTTTCACAGGGAGCTGCAAAGCGGCTGTGACTGTGGTGGCCAGCCCAAAGGCAATCCCACGGTTCACTGTTTGCAAAGACCTCTTATGTGTCCTTTTTCAAGAGTTATGGTTACAAAAGCTGTGTTTGATTATCCTCTCGGTTTCTTCACATGGCTCCTGAGAGCAGTTTTGACTTTGGGTGTGGTAATTGGACTTTGGGTGTGGGTTTTGGAAGTGTACAAAGCTGTGTGATCTGACAGCCTGTCTCTACACCTCTGCTGTTGACACTGACAGGGCTGGATGAAGCACGGCTTTTACTGTTACTCCGTGGGGCAGTTACCAGCAACATTTTCAGATGCAAAAAAAATCTGTGAAGAAAACAAAGGTTACCTCGCTACTGTGAGAGACAGGTATGGAAACATAATTCTTGTCCTTTAATGCGTGTAACCAGGATGGAAGGGAAGAGAAATTTCTCCTTATTCAGCAGTTATTCATAGTGTCTGTCTAGTGTGACACCACTCTTTTTTTGCAGGAAAATCTATGGTAGAACTGATGAAGTATTGCACTATAGATCAGGGGCTTGCAGCTCATCAAAACAGTCAGGCCAGTGCTACTACACACTTATACTGTTGCCTTCAGGAATTAAAAAACTGGATCACCCCTACAACAACCCCAGACTGACAGATTGTTTTAAAACTTTTTGAACTAGAAATAAACAGATAAGCATGTGGAACTGTTTCTTCTAGATTCTAGGATTTTGGTCTTTTTTTTTTTTTTTTTTTTCAACAAGCAGGTTTGGAAACTTACCCTTTTTGGAATAAAAGCATTGTAGCTCATTATACAGAACGAGTAACATATGTGCATTAATACAGTATTGTGGGGCTTGTATTGTTCATTGTGCAGTACAAAAGGGGAATAGAATCACTCTAAATCCTAGACGTGATTTACATTAACAAAAAGTAAAATAAAAATTACTTTGTATGATGATTAGAACTATAAAAGTAAGATGATTACCCTTGAATCATTTCATACATACTGAAAAATCACCTTAACTTTACCAGATTTGCAACGAGTTCGTTTGAAGAAATGTAAAAATTATGATTAAATGTTATACATAATTTTGGTACTTACTCTTCACAGATATGAACAAGCTTTTTTGACTTCCGTAACTGGATTCAATCCAGCAAAATACTTCTGGATTGGCCTTTCAGACATGGAGGAGCAGGGGTCATTCAGGTGGGCCAATGGGGATCCAATCACCTTCACTCACTGGAACGTGGGAATGCCTGGTATGTGCCATGGGGACCACTGAGTTTCTGCTCCAAGGAACCAAAAAGTGGGGATTTAAAAGCTAAACAAATTGTTTAGAAACTCTTCTGGTATAAAGCAGCTGAAAGGACAATACAACTTTCCATTTTTGCTAAGGTGATTAAATCAGGGGTTCTGGTAACTCCTTTCAGAAGGTCACCTGGGACTGTGTATGTCTTTTGGTACCATTCACTCTTTGTTGTTTGATGGTTTTGTTAAGTGATTCCTAGTATAATGTGAAAGGAATTAGCTACAATTTCTATTTATGATTTAATAGAAATGCACATGAGCTATTGTGAGCTATTGATATCCAAACACAGGGGGAACAAGTTACTCTTAAGTAAGCAGCATGTACTTTGAAAAGATGCAGTCATGGATAAGATTTAATAGTTTTATGTTTCGTGAAGGAGGGGAGTCAGGCTGTGTGGCCATGACAACAGGAACTTCAGCTGGATTGTGGGATATTGTGAACTGTGAAGAAACAAACATGTTTCTCTGCAAGCAGCTGGTGGAGGGAGTGACTCCCCCTCCTCCTCCTCCAACGATGTCCCATCTTCTGCTGTGCCCAGAGGGATGGCAATCCGTTCCTCAGAGCAGCTTCTGCTTCAAAGTAGGTGTTTAATTTCTGAATGCAAACACTTGTCAATTAAAATACGAATATGTTCTGTGTATCCATGGAAGGTTGATTTTACCCTGCCTGCCTGATAGGCAGCCTGTGGTAACATCTCTCCAGCCAACTGCAGGTGGTGGGGCTGGGAAGTGCTGGACAAAGCTGTATGTGTGTTGATCTTAAGTTTGGAGCCACACGGGCTCTGAGGTAATAGGAAAAGCAAAGACACAATAATCAAATTTGATAGAGGATCCCAGGCTTACGGTTGCAGAATTAAATATTAAGCAATAAAATTGGACCAGAAGACTAGAACAAAGATAGAAGCCTTAATTTCTGTTTCTAGATACCTGTAATACCTAGCAAAGTATTTAGCTGACCATTTTTTATAGGTTTTTGAGGGAGGAAGGGAGAAAATGAAAACATGGTTTGATGCAAAAGATTTTTGCAGAGCCATTGGAGGAGATCTGGCATGTGTACACAGTGAAGAAGAACAAAACCTGATAACTAGATTGTAAGTATCTGCATAGTCTATTATTTAAATATAAGAAAAAAATTAAATATTACCTTTCTTAAAGACATAAACGATTTCTGGTGATCAGTTTCTACTTTACAGTGATGGTGTGTATCCTTTCAAAGCGGCAGAAGGAAATGGGTAAATAGAAGTGAGCAATAGGGTTTTCTTGACAGGCCGCTGGGAAGATGGTGCCATGCACTGAAGCAGCCTGAACATAAACAAAACCGAGAGAAGTATCATGAAAGTTGGTTTCCACTGAATTTAGTTCATTTATAGTTGATCAGTGGGTAAAATACTCTTGATTAAAGGAATATTTCATTCTGGTTTCCTACCTTAGTTAAGGGGAAAAATTTGGAGACTAAGGAAAACCTGTCTTATAGATGTGCTTATATAAATGTTTAAATCAAGCCTATGAGTGCAGATGTGTCTGAATTTGGATGCCTAAGCTACTTGGTGGAACTAGGACCATAAAATATATTTTCATTTAACTCAGTATTTATGAACTCATGACATCTATTATCTTTTCCATGAAGTTCTGTGTTTCAGTGCTTCCTGCCATATGCAGTGCCAGGATGTTTTTCTCCACATGACAGTTGAATGATTACTTTATATGACGGTCTCAAATGATACTTCAAGTGTCAAAACACTGAAAAGAATGTAATACTATACATGCTCCTTCTCTTTTTCATGCTGTGACTTTGTATTTGTAATCATTCAGAGAGAGAGATTATATTCATTATTCTTACTGGATGGGTTTAAGTGCCTTGGACCCTGACAGCGGATTTACATGGAGTGATGGTTCCCCAGTGAGTAAATAATTTATTATCCCAGCTTTTTTTACTTTTCTTTTTCCATGTATGTCTTGGCAGGCAACTCTCAGAACACCTCCTGTACAAGCTGCAAGTGATCTTAAGTCTTTAGAACCTGATTCTTGTCTAGGAATTAGTTTTAATCTCTTGGTAGTTCATAGTAATAGACGACAATATGGCATTTCAAGTAATGAAATAACACCAGAGGTGATGGAATATTGCTCCCAATCTAGGCAAATCTAACTGTGCTAATCTCTATATTCCCATTTATCATTTGCAGTAAGAAATAATTTTTTTATATCTATACAAACTAGGGTTTGCTGCCTTTTTTGCCTGAAGTAAATCAAAATCTGCAAGGTCCAAGTCCATATGGCAGCACCGATGGGTTGTCTTAGGTTGAAACATCTGGGCAGCATAAACAACCCAGGGATCAGAAAACATCTTTCTAGAGCTCAATAGGGGAACGTTGTCTTTCCTGATAAAAAGCAGAGCAAGAACTTCTTGGTTTACTAACATGGGTTATAAACACACAGATGAATCCTTTTGCTATTCAAGGGTCATGCACTTCTTAAAAGGTCTGGCGTTGAAGAATAAGATGGACCATGAAATCAAATGGAAGTGCATTCTTCTTTAACAGGGTGATAAAAGACAATGTTTCATTTTAAACGCAAAATAGTAACATAGCTATGTTTCCACTCCAGGTAAATTTTGAAAAATGGTCACATGGAGAACCAAACAACTATGATGGGAATGAAAAATGTGGCGTGTTTAATGGCTACTCCAATATGAACTGGAATGATTTATTTTGTGAACACATGCTGGACTATGTTTGCCAAATTAAAAAAGGTAAGATAACTTTCTTTCTTTAGCAACTTTTAGAGGTAGATTAGAACATCCTTTCATGTCAGATGACTCGATCTGTATGTATTAGAGGTACCTAGGCCAGCAATCACAATGAATCATTTTATATATTTAAGTAAAAGCTGTTGAAAACTATTAATCCATGAGACACACAGGTAAGTTTGGGAGGTATGTGCAGCATGTTGGGGAAGTGCAATGCGACAGCCTAAAGTTGGACATAGTTTCTGTAAACTTAATTCGTGATCAGCTCTACTGTGCTATCTTGCTGAGAGTAGCACTTTTTTTTCAGATACTCTGATAAATTCTGTACCAAAAATAAGCATACTGAATAACCCTTAAGATTATTACTTGAAGTTAAAATGGCAATTATTGTATAAATGTATTTAATTGAGAGTTATCTGAGAAACAAAATATACACAGATATTGATTTATATTGCAGGAGCGACGCTGAAACCGGAGCCTAATTCTACATTCCGTAAGTCTTGCACTTCCAATAAAAAAATAAATTAACATATAATTTATGTAAATTTCTACTAAACACTGCTTAATGTTTTAATTTGCAGATAATGAATATGTTGTTGGTGAAGATGGCTGGATAATTTATGAGCACAAGGAATATTATTTCAGCAAAGAAGGAATGCCTATGCAAAAAGCCAGAGACTTTTGCAAGAAGAGTGGTGGTGACCTTGCTGTCATTGAGAGTGAAAGCGAAAAAAATTTTCTTTGGAAATATGTAAGAAACATATTTGCTTCAAATATGCACAATTTTGTCTTGAACTCATGCACCTTTTTTTAACTGGCTTGTGAAATATTAAAAAATAGTCCCCACCATAAAAGAAATCAATGCTACCTTTTATCTTTTCGTGGGCTTATCTAGTTAGAAGCTTTACCATAATCATTATTTTGATAAATTGCTAAATGTAGACCAATTCCCAGCTTCCTTTGAAGAATACTCTCAGGGTGCAGCTTTCAAAGACCTTGCTCTGTTTAGCTGAAAGCTGTCATTAATGATTACGTTATGCTTTCTAACTCATTCTTTTCACAGAATTCAATAAAAGTTTTTTGTTAAAACAGATCTCATATTTTAAGTAAAAGGTTTAAGATAGAATATTTTCTAGTAGGAAGAGGATGACCTGATGATGATATACTGTTTTGCAAGTAGTTCCATAGTGTTAAAACCGAATATGATTCCATTAATTGCTCCTCCATGACTAAGGACTAAAACCCGCCATTTACTGGTAGACTTTCAGCAAATTCTCACTATGCTTTCCTAAAACTCTTAAAAATCTTGTTATAAGCCTGCTTAAGAGGTTTTTCATAACATAGCTTGTTGCCCAATTTCTTTTTCAGCTCATTCTGCTTTAAAAAAAAAAAAAATTATATACTTGAAATTGGAGGAAAATTTAAAATTTTGCACTTTGCAGTTCAGGCACATAATTCCAGTAGTTCCCTGCACATTGTATATCATGCAATCGTACAATTGAAACTACAGCATTTTTTGAGAGTTTGCTTGTTTTATTTGAAATCTGTTTTATTACAGCTCATTGAAATTGTGGGGGGTTTTTGTTTTGTTTTAGGTTTTCTATAAAAACTGGGGAAATAGCTTCTATATTGGCTTAAGTGTGAGTCTTGACAAAACATTCCGGTAAGTAAAAACAAATTAATTTTGTCAAACTCATAATGTGAATATTTGGCATGGTTGGTTCTAGGAGACTATTGAAATTCAATGACTGACACAACCTGTCTACAGTCATGTCCTTGGCTACTTTTTGAAAATAAATTTGTGAATCACCAAACTAGGAAATTATTGTTGCATAACTGAAAACAAAACAAAACAAAACAACTAATAGGTGTATAATATTAAAGATTTCTTTTACTTAACAAAATGGTCCTTAGTGGTTCTCAGTACCTGGTTCAGGACTCTTTATTACCCCACATGATCTTACATTACTGCTTTTATGTCCAGGAAATTGCTAAAATAGGCTCAGTTGTCTATTTCTGTGCTCCAGATAAAGCCAGGTCCGCTGCTAGGCTGGTGCATATCAAAGTTCAGAGACAAAGAAAGGCTGGAACCACCAGTTAAGATGATTAGTTAGACCTAGACAGGGAGGGAGTTGATATAAAGATATTTTTTACTAATTCCAGTGCAAGGGCTTGGTTTTCTTCTAGCAGAGAACAACATGTGTCTGTAAGCTAGGATAGAGGAAACTTAGAATACAAAGCTCAAATACTTGCTTTGCAAAGAAATATTAACTAATTCAACTAAGAATTATTATTTCCTCAAATTACTTCTTTCAGGTGGATGGATGGAACCACAGTGAACTATGTTGCCTGGTCTCCAAATGAACCAAATTTTGCAAATAATGATGAGAACTGTGTGGTCATGTATACCCATACAGGTGGGTATACTGTAGCAACATTTAGTCTGCAGGGTGTGACAAGGCTTGGGAGGGCTGCACAGGCAAGGCTGGGCGAGTTATAATACTGAGCACACTGATGTTGCATAGAGTATTCACAAAGCAAAGGAAAAGAATTTCTGTTCTCTTCTTTCATTTATGCACTTTTAAAAAATTGAATTCTGTGTAGCTAATGCATTGGATTACATCTGTAGTTTGATTCCTAGTTTTGTCAGAAAATTGCAGTGTGAACAGATCAGGTAAGCATCAGGCCATTTGCAGCCTCAGTATTATTTTTCCTGAAAAGATACTCGGACAACTATAAGACTGTGAGAAGCTCAGGTGGGAAGGTAACAAGGACTAAGTGCCTTGTACAGGCAGGGTGATTCTAGAGATCTTACAGAACTTAGAGAATTAAGCATTTGAGCTAAAGCACCCCTTTGACAATGCTATGGTTTTGCAATATTGAAATATTTCTGGGTTTAAAGAAATTATTAATATTCTGAATTTTGCTGGAAACCTGAACATTTCTAAGAAAGAGACACAAAAATTATATATTATTACTTCTGTGGGAGAGAAATACAAATACTGTAACCAGTTCTACTTCCTATGATAGATTTTCTCTAGGAAAGGGCACTTTTTATCTCAGTCTCTGTTGCATTTTGTCTTTTTGTTTGTTTGTTTGTTTTAATTCTAATTTGCATTCAGGTACATGGAATGATCTCAACTGTGGGAGTGTTGAGTTATTCATCTGTGAAAGGCTTAACAACACTGTTCGTCCAACTGTTGCTCCCACTTCACCACCACCAAGGGGTGGGTGTCTGGACGACTGGCTTCTCTTTGATAATAAGGTGCAGTATGAAATGCCAGTATATTGTATTTTAAAAAAAGTGGAATAACAACCAATCAGTTTTTCAGTTGTAGCAGGGTTTTCAGTTGTCACAAAGAATCTTCTGTTTGTGTGTACTCAGAGACTTTAAAATACAAACCCTAAACCACAAACTATAGCCTTTATTGGGATCACAGCAGTTATGAGGGAGGTCATAAGACATACAAGAAGAAAGCTTCATCTTACTTTTTTGCTAGTGTTTTGTGTCGCCACAGATGGCTGAAGAACCTTCCTTGTATGGCGATGTTGTATGTTCTTGTTTACTGTGCTGAGGTTGTCTGGCTCTCACATAGTGCCTGGATGCCTGCTTATCCCTTGCCTACTGGCTCTCTATTAAGACACCTTCCCTTGAGCAAATTTGTCTTCTTTTTTCTTCTATAACCAAACACCTGTTTTTAAGTAATGCAGTTGTAAGATTCACTGCACTTTATTATGTATGATCACTCCTAGCCTTCTAAAAAGACAAAACTTCAGGATAAGAGACTATACATATTAAACATCCATAGATTTTTATCAATGAAGCTACAAAAGGTATAAAACAACAGCGTACACTACAATACTACTACTAGAATACACCTAACAATGAGGATAATTCTCAATTGTGTTGTTTTGTCTAGCTCTGTCTTTCCTTTGGCTGAGTCAAAATATTTCATTTTGATAGAGATCCTTTGAGATCCACTGGCTGTTGTCTCCTTTTTCCTTCTTCAGTCACAAACTCAGCATATTTAATTTTGTGGTTCTCTCTCAAGCCAAAATGTCTCTGTCTTCCTCACATCTTGGAAGAGGAACTTCCAAAGGCTCCTCCCTTGACTCCTGCCCAAGTGTTTATACACTGCTTCTGACAATCATGGCACTACCTTCCTTTTTTGCTCAACTTTTCCCCAAATTGCCTGCTTAACTTTTCAATTACATGCTTTAGTTAGCACATTCACGTGACTTGACTTTGACAAAGCTGTCTGATGATGTCTTAGTTAAATCTCATAGGATTGTATTACAAGAAATGGTAAATTCATGGTTTTCTTTATAATATCAAAATCATTGTCTTTCTGTGATTATCCTGGGAGAACCAAACCTGATTCGACAAACAAGGCAACAGGGGCTATTTTGATTCAATAAAATATCTTATCCTTGTCTTCTTCAGCATTTCTCTCACAAATTTACACCTCAGAACTGTGCTCAGAAGTTTAATGCAATTTCTGCTGAGATCAATAGACTGACATATTCTTTCTTCTAAGTGTATGCTAAATATTGGCCTTTGTACTAATTTTCAAGTACAGATCTTCTCTATCACTAAAACCTAAAGACAAGCTAGAAAATACTCTTAAATCAGCTAATCTCCCTTTTTACTTAAAATATTCGGCTTATCTTGTTTGTTACAAACAGAGGTGCTTTCACCAGAAATTAAAACATCATCCATTTACAGAACTGGCACACTTCTCTTTTTCAGTGTTTTAAAGTATTTGGCCTGAATGAAAATGATACATTGACATGGCATGCTGCACGGAACAATTGCATTGATTTTGGAGGAAACCTGGCTACTATATCAAAAAAAGAAGAGCAAGGTATAAAATACCAATGTTTTGATATTGGATGAGACACCGTGATAAAAAGATTAAAACAGATGTTACAGCTTCTGCAATATATGCTGTTATTTATTCCATATTAATATAAAGTTATGTTGAATGAGAAATTGAGTCTTTGGAAAAAAATTCTTGCATAAGTTTTAGTGTCTTGATTAACTTTGAAAATCAGAATTTTGGGGTTAATACAGGAGGTACTGTTCAAATATTAAAATTTTATATTAGAGGCTAGTCATATAATAAAATGTCCACATTTTCTTTTGTTTTAAGGAAGCAGATAATCTTTGAGGTCCCTTCCAACCCAGGCCACTCTATGATTCTATGTAAAAGTAGCACACAAAGGGAGTAATACCCAGAACCAAATCACCGTGCACCCAGCTGCTGAGCCAAATACTGTGGGTGTCAGTGGAGGACGCATCCTTAGGCAGCGGAAGACTCCAGTGCCAGAGTCACAGCTTCCCCCTGTTCCCCTTGCTCTGCTGGACTTCAGCCTGTTGGTCTTGTTTTTCATCCTCTTGCAGGCTTTTTAGGAGGCCTCATGTTTCCTCAAGAGTTGCACTGCCTCAGGTCCTGAGGGCCACACAAATCATCTCCCAGCTCCCTCCATCAGTGATAGTGGTTTATATATATATATATATTTTTTTTTTTTTTTCTGTAGCAGAGGAAGGACATTATTTTAGTGGAAAGTCAGTTTAAGCAGGAGCTATGAGGAACAGCATCTGGTATTCTACAAAGCTGAGATCACAGTTCATACATATTTGGTTATTAAGTAGTTTTATTTGTGTTATGCCTGTTTAGAAATGAAATTTTTAAGCCAGATTTAAAAGTTACCAAAAAAAGAGAGGGGAATGCAGAGTGTGTAGACTCATTTTCTATGTGCCAAAGTTTATGTACTCATGTTAATTTCTGTAATACATAAAAACATTTTCCATGCTTCCTCAGATGATGAACAACATGGAAGAGTGTAAAATAAATTCCCATTTTATTAAAAATTTGCCCATCATTGAGTTTGTAAAGACTTTTTTCTGATTTTAATATCAGATGAATGATCATCTATTAATTTTATTTTTATCATAAGACTGACGTCTTATTATAAAGAGGAAACCAAACCAACACTCATCATCCTGATTCCAGGCACACTAAAGTCTGCAGTGTTGGGGAAGGTTCAGTTTCCTTCCTTATGTAATATTTCTTTTATTCCATCAGCTTTCCTCATGTCCCTCTTAAAAGAAGCTGCTACTGATGCTTGGATTGGACTGAATGACATAAATCAGGAGCACATGTACTTATGGACAGATGGAAGTCCAGTAGACTACACGAATTGGGCAAAAGGTTCCCGAAGGTATTATAGTAGGGTAAGCATCCATTTTATCACTTAAAAGTTATAACTTTGGTAGATGGCTAAAATGTATGTAGCTACTATGGTATCTTCTGGTGGGTTTTTTCCTTTATGAAGACTTCTAGTAATTTTGTTGGTTTTTAAAAGTGGAGTGACCATATGGGAGATCTAGCTACACACTTTTTTTCAACTTCTGTGTTTTGTCATGGTTCTATATGAGTCCAGACAAAGGTTTTAAAGTGTTATGCAAAACACAGAAAAGTGAGCAAGTTCCCTAACTTTACCATGACTCAGTAGGAGATTCAAATAAATAATAGCATAAACTATATAATTTTGAGATGCAGTGAATGTTATTTAGATTTGATGAAAATATTCAGATAACTGTGTGTATTGACGTTTCTTGGCTCTGAGCTTGTTAAGATAATCCTCAAGAGAGGGAGACTGTGTCTTCCTTTCTAATTTTTATCCTATTCTAATCTTCCTTGTAAAAGATCCCATCAATATGCTTTAAAACTCCTGGCATGTTTATATCTCTCTGTGTTTAATTGTAAGATAAAACTTGTCTTAGAACTGTAAGAGTGTTATTTGGTAATTGTATAATGCCTAATGCAGAATACTGTCCAAGAGTATTATTTCTATGGTCCTGTGATAGCTTTACGAAGTGTCTCATTTTTTTTCATAACACAATTGCTTCAAGTTCAGCTAAAGTGGAAAAAAGGTCTGTGAGGTTCAACTTCTGCTGCCATCAGACTCGAGCTGTGTTTTAGGATCTCCAGGACTTACCCATCTCGTACATACAGAAGGCTGCAGAAAGCTGCATTGCTGAATTTCTGCAGAAGGCTCTGACCACGCCCCTCCAGAAGTTGTTTCACATACAACTTCCTTCACTTGCAGACAAGACCTGGGCTAGTGCCCCAAGGGGGTTTGGAGGTAGCATGAGGCTATACTGATGTGAGGTGGGGAAAGCTGCTGTCTCCTGCTGCAGAAAGCCAAGCAGCAGCTTCTCATGCTGTGGGTAGAAAATGAGGAAGGTCCAAAGTGCAGTGGAAAGGGTTTTGGGAGGTGTCCCCCACAAAATGTTGTTTCTGACAAACCACCTCTGTGTTACAACACTGTGTTCCCAGTGCTGAACTGGGGCAGGAAGAGGAATTCAGCTCTCCAGGCAAGCTTCAGTGCTGAGGAGAGATTCCTGTAACCTCCAGGAACAGCAGCAAATCTGTGGTCTGCACCTAGTACACACACGCACACGTGCACACGCATACACAGCCATGCACAGAGCGTATGTATGCACAGATAGTCCCAGACACTTCCTGCCTCTGTGCTGTGCTTTGCAACTCCCTTCATCATCCAAGTGCAAAATTTTCTAGGTCTGAGTTGCAAATGCTCACTGCCACGTCACTGTGCCTGGCCATTGCTTGTATGAGTCCATGTATGCATATTTCTGACCTTCATGTTATTCATCTGTATGCACCTGCATGTGATAGGTGAGTCTGTGAGTCCTGAATGTTTCCTACCTGGCCACATGTTTTTCTTATTAATCTCATTTGTCTTGCAGGAAGATTGTGTCTTTATGATGAAGAACCCTATTGAACAAGCAGGGAAATGGAAAGATGAAGGATGTGAAACAAGCAAAAGTTACATGTGCCAGAAAAATTCTGGTGAGTTTCCTTTCACTGCTTTCTAGTACAGCTGATTTATTGTGGTTATTTCAAACTCGTGTTAAAAGTGACTTTCCTGTAATTCCACCCTAGGTTAACTGAAATTAATGACAATATCATATGCACTATAAAACTCTTTTAACAAAATGCTCACACTTTTTTTATTTCTTTTTGAGAAAATCTTTTAACCTTTCCTATTTTGAGGACTAGACCTGTAAATTAAAAAAATCTATGGATCATCATGTATTTTACTACTTTTGGCAAATGGGTGGGCAAGTGCTTTGTCTTTATATGGGTAAATTATTCAAAACTGGAATTCTACTGTTATACTTAAAAGCACTGCAACTTCTTTATTTTGTGAAACTGCCCTGCTTGATTTCCCTTACATTCTTTCTCAGGCAATTTCAGCAGAAGCAGTTATATCCCTCTGCTTGCTCACAGTGTACTTATCATACCTTGTTCCTTATCAGAAATACAACCAATGCTACTATATAATGGAAAAAGTGAAAGAATTGTTCCCTTTAATGCCCTACATTGGTACAATATGCTTTGGGTAGGTCTGTGCTTACAAGGTGTGTTCCTGGAGATGATACAGATATTTATGCTAAAAAGCCATTCTCACAAGTATTAGAAAAATTTGTCACAGTACATGAAAATGTGACATTCATCACTGCAGCGATTGTTCGGGCTTAATTTGTTATTGCAGTCTTAATTTGTTATTGCAGTCTCTCTTAATTGCTTGACTACTCCAGTACACTAGATTTTCTGTCAGTGTTGTATGTCTGAGGCAATATAAAATTTGACTTTTGGTTTGGTTTGGTTTGGGTTTTTTTTTCTTGTTACAGATCCCAAAGTCCACAACTCCCAACCCACAGTTCCCATGATTGGCTTTCACAACTATGGTGATGACCGCTATGCCATCATCAAGGACAAAATGAGCTGGGAAAAAGCAGAGAAGGAGTGCAGGGACCAGTCTGCAGAACTGGCCAGTGTCTTGGATCCTTATGCTGAATCTTATGTGTGGTTACAAATAATAAGACACGGGGAGCCTGTGTGGATTGGCCTTAACAGCAACACAGTGAGTCTTCTAAACGTTAGAGACAGTCATATCACTATCTTAGATGAGTTATAGGTCAGATTCACAGATGTGTGGCAGAAGTCAAAACCTTTTGGGGGATACTCCATGCATCCCTCC
This sequence comes from Lophotriccus pileatus, assembly GCA_035583135.1. NCBI lineage: Eukaryota > Metazoa > Chordata > Aves > Passeriformes > Tyrannidae > Lophotriccus > Lophotriccus pileatus. The sequence goes on along the minus strand of JAWWES010000081.1, from coordinate 19,363,105 downwards.
ATGTCAGGACATTTACACATTTAAGTGTTTGTCCACAGTGTAAGTGGGAACTGCCACAGCTCACAGTTAAAGGCCACCAAAGATGTATCTGCAGCACACAGTGGCTTCAGTGGTAAAGCAGTTGTGGCGTTCCCACTTCCTGCGCTGTGGTCTACCATATACTCGTGTGGGGGTGTGTTGCCATTTCTGAAGGCACATCGTAGAGCATACCACAGGAAAAATTGGGTTAAACATAGTCTTTCTTTGTGAATTTATTTTAAGTTTTTGTTTAAATTCACATCCTAACAGTACAAAAGCTTGTGCTGGGCAATAGGGGAAAGAGCAGGCAAGACCACAGCTCTGGCAATAGGAAAACCTCAGGCTGACTTCTGGAGCCAAAGCCAGTGCCTTGTGTAAAACTGCCAACAAACTCAGCTAAGAGTGGAAAACTCTGAAATGGGAAGCAGCTAATAGAGGCATGTAAAAAAGAACATGGATAAATATGATGTAGATGGATATTTCTGGAACTGAAGTTGTGAGGAAATCAATAGCAAGATGTAGAGCAAGGTCTTGGTGGGACACAGGACTGAGAGGGGGCACAGGTGTTGAGGTGAGACGAATCTGAGCCACACCTCAGTGAGAGTAGTCACTGCAAAACCAGGATTAGGCAGGAACCCCGAATGAGAGATAGCCAAGGGTTTCAAAGGAAATGAGACACAGAAGGAAATGGCAAAAAGGGCAGGATGGGAGCCTGCCTCCAAAGATCACAGGAGGGTGGAGCTAGATTGCACAGGATGGAGTCACATGCATGAGAAGCCATGGATGTGACTAATGTCAGTCATCCCCTGCAAATAGTGGTGAAATTCACTGATAAAATACACATTTGGCTTGTCTGTAGTAGCTGGTCCTTGCAAGACCCAGAAACATATTACAAGCCCTGTTAACATGGGGGGCAGGGGTCTGTGGTGCCTGCCCCATGGAAAGCCTCATCAGTTTTTCTCTGTTCAGTGAAACTTCTCCTTTTTCTACCTGCTTTCTAAATACATGGAGAAGCCTGTGTTAGAGGAATGCTGACAATAGTTTCTCTGCAATCTTTATTTGATTTGTGTGTAAATGTGGACTCATTTGATAAAACCTTCAGCTGTACATTCACATTTGTTACCACAAGGCCCTTTGCCCATTTAGTGCATGAGACAGATGGTGTGAATTGAATAACATAGATTTGCATGCTAAATAAACATTTGTAGGACCACTGCCCTAACTGCTATGGAGAGTGAAGTTTGGGCCAGTTTGTTATGTATTCATGACAGAGGATGAATTAATTTTATGCAAGAAACCATGATTGTGATTTTTCCCAGTTTATACATATGTTCAAGTATAATCTTAATATTCTTTTCATCTAATTCTTATATGTGACAAATCTTTATTCTCATTTGCTTTTAGAATGGTGGTCAATATGTATGGTCAGATAGAAGGAGGAGCAGGTATCTTAACTGGGCCAGTGGAGAACCAAATAAAAACACAGCCTGTGTCTATTTAGATTTGGATGGGTTTTGGAAGACAGCATTTTGCAATGAAACATTTTCATCTCTCTGTAAACAATCCAATGGTAAGTTCTGAATAGCAGAAATGTGATTCGGAAGCTGGAGTTTAAATTAATGGCTTTATTTGAATTTAACTTTTCTACATATGCAGAGATTGTAATAGATAGTATATGCCCTGTGAAAAACTATTACTTTTTGAAGTACTCTCAGATCCAGTATGTCTTGAGTGATTTCCAGATATTTCATTTCACTGGCCAGTCACCACATGCACATCATAAAGACAATCGCAATATTTGATGCCGGATGCCATGGTTTTTTTATGCATCCTTGTTTGTCAAGAACTACAGAAATTATCTACTTCAGCCTCACTAAAAATATATTAATAATACACTTTTACATATAAGAGTATCTTTTGAAATAATGTGAGTTAAGAAACTTCTGTCAGTGTAGCAGTCAAATTAATTAATTTATGTTTGTTGCTGCTGCTCAAATACTTCAGCACTCAAATGTTGCATGCAATTTTCAAACGTTTTAAATTATATATTAAACTTGTATTTGCATCATACTTTACAGCAAATTTTGTATGCATTTAATCTCTGCTTTGGCTTTAATCAGGTGATACAGTAGGTTCTAAATTCTGCTTTTATGTTGTTTAGGATATTTGATGTACAAGGACAGGTACAGACAGCTTCTCTGACTGTCATTTCTACAAATTGGCTAGACACAAGCCTCTGACTTATGGTGGTGGTGTTGACATTCTTTATGTATATGACTCATTCCTCATTCTATTTCATAAGTTTTAAGTAAAAATTGTCTTGCTGAAGACAGTTGCAGTTAGACTGGTGTAAGCTTTCTTTAGCAGATTGGAGAACCAGCTCTAAGCAGTATAGTTTATTCCTAGTTTGCCATGTTCAGTTGAGTTTTTTATCATTAGTTAAGTCTACAGAATATTTCTTTTCCTGGAATCAATGTCAAATTGGTAGGGCTGGTGTGTGGTGCAGGAGTATGTATTTCCTTTGGCTTTTAAAACTCCACTGAAACCTGTGGGTTTTCTTAATAGAGTTAATCCCTACTGAGCCACCACAACTTCCTGGGAAGTGCCCTGAACCAAAGCGTGGTAGATCTTGGATTCCCTTCCGTGGTCATTGCTACTATGTTCACACCATTTCTGAGGAAAGCTGGCCTGATGCTTCCATGACGTGTATTCAAATGGGTAAGTGCCCTTTTTCCTTAGGGTATTTTACAGTTGTTTGTGTGGACTTTTTAATCCCTCACCAAGTGATAGTACATAGATGTGTGCAGTATGAATATATCCATTATAAGCTACACCTAACTTAAATTTATTATCAAGCATTTCTACTATATGAAAATGCTGATCACTAAACATGTCATGATTGTTTACTGACATAATTACTTTATAACAAAAAATCTTGCTGAAATTATATGTAATATTTAATTGATATTTTTAGGTGCTTCTCTGGTTTCCATAGAAGATTCAGCTGAAATGGACTTTCTCTTACTTTATTTGTCTCCACTTGCAAGTGACTTCAGAAAGTTTTGGATAGGATTGTTCAAAAATATTGACGGTAATTATTTCACAATGCATACTGAGATGAAAACAAATACTAAATAAAAAGGAATGCATACTAAATACCACTAACATACTAAATAACAGTGCCAATATGCTACATATTAAATAAATAATCATATAAAAATCAACTAATAAATGTTTAATAGCTTTTCTGCTAAGATACCTAAAACATAAATCACCAAGAGGCCTAAGCTTTCTGTATCTTTGTTGAAATTAGAGTATATTTCAGTCTGTAGAAGGTTCTAGCTTAGCACTGCACTAGTTGATTAAAATGTTTCTTATTGCTTTTTTAACTCAAAGTACTTGACATTTAACCACTGCAGTCTTTTAAGAAAATGTTGATCTTCGATACACACACAAAGAAAATTTCCCGGACATTCTGTATGCTTGCACTGCTGAGACTGCCTTACGCAGGTATTCTGCTTTCCTTGAGGCTCCCAGGCACGGTTCAGGGTACAGGCTTCAGCTAAAGGTCTTCAGGTAGCCTGAGCATGTTTTCCTTACATCTCTGACAGCCATGGCCCTGAAGGCTAATGGAGTTAATTTTTGAGCATTTATATTTGGTACACTCCCACCTGAAAAGCTCTGGCTGTTAAGAGTGAGAAATAAGCCCTCTGTGATGCCAGTTTAATCAACTAAAAAGTTCTATGCTTGATGTCATTGTGCCCAGCAGACTTATTTATTCCCCACTTAATTCACTCACTAGGTGGTACTTTTTGTTTTAGGAGAATGGATATGGATCGACAGAAATGAAGTAGAATATGTCAACTGGGAGAAAGGAGAGCCTACAGCACTTTTTGATGAACGCTGTGTTGATATGGATGTCTCAAGTGGAACCTGGAGGACCTATTACTGCTCTGTTGACCAGAATTTTATTTGTAAAATCCCCAAAAGTAAGTTCTCGATTTCTGTGCAGTGGGTTATTTTACATATTTACAGTGGTTATTATACATCAAGCCAAACTGCTTATGCACTGGGTAAAATTCATGCATTGATGCGTGAATCAAAGCCAAGAGTAATTTCTGATAGAAATGGTTAGAAATTACGTTAGAGAATAACCTGAGTCACTGTTTCTTCCTCTCAGTTTAAAAGCATTGATTTCTTGACATTTTCTGTTCCCTGGGGTAGGGAAGAACATATCATCTCTTGAGAGTGCACAAAACATTCATAGTCATTATGGTTAGAGGGCAAGGAGTGGTAGATGATGACTAAATGATTAAACTAGTGACTGCTGAGAAGAAGGCAGTCTCCTGATAGCTAAGCTAAGGGGCAGCAGTGAGAAGTCACTGAGCTCCTGCAGAGATAAGGTAGGTCCGGCCCATGGGGACAGTATCACCATGGTGAAGTGTGCTGGAATGTTCTGGATGAGCAAGCAGAAAGTGTCAAGTGAGGGTGGGCAGTGGGGCTCAATTAATTTCTCTGTTGACAAAGGCACAGGGAGACGTGCTAAGACAATCAAACAGCATGTTATGTTTCACTGGTAGTGGTTACTTGTGACCCTGTTTTTTGGATGTCAACCCGTGTAAAATCTGAATGTGTCTCAGGCTGGGGTGAGTCCCGCTTGCGTGCACAGCAGTGTTGCATAAAATATGAAGCATGTAATTCTGCACATATGCAGCTATCACAAGGCACTGTGTGCACACAGATTCAACTGTGTTTGCACGCATCAGCTGGGAGACAGTATGAAATAGGCCACATTTGCCATTGGCAAACAGATTCACCGCAGAAATATAATCAGTGCAGTGTAGAACCAGTTGAGTTTCCTGCCTGTGGATCTCCACGTTGGCAATGGAGCCACCTGTGAACTTTGTAGGGCACAGCCAGTCAATCCTGCAACTAATTAATTGAGCCGCACTTCCCAAGCAAAGGAAGTGCTCAGAGCACTGAATAGTGAGACAACAGTTAGTCTTGGGTGCTTTTTTTACAAGTATTTGTAACAAGTATATTTGGTGGATTCAATCTCAGTTGTGAGGGAAAATGTTTTCATCTATTTTTCGTGTCCATGTACTCTGTTCAGCTCTGAGGCCTGCACTCTAAGAAAGACATGGACCTTCTCAGTTGAGTCCAGAGGAGAACTCTGAAGGTGATCAGAGGGCTGGAGCCCCGTCCGTAGGAGGACAGCCTGGGAGAGTTGGAATTGTTTAATTTGGAGAAGAGAAGGCTCCAATGAGGCCTTATAGCACCTACCACTAGCTAAAGGGGGCTCATGAGAGAGTTGGAGATTTTTTTCCAGGGGAATGTAGTGACAAGACAAGGAGGAATGGCTTCAAAATGAAATTGAGGAAGTTTAGATTGGATATTAGGAAAAAATTATTTACTGTGAGGTGGTGAGGCACTGGAACAGGTTGTCTAGAGAAGCTGTGGATGCCTCATCCCTGGAAGTCTTCAAGACCAGGTTGTATGGGGCTTTGAGCAACCTGGTCTAGTGGAAGGTGTCCCTGCCCATGGGAGGGGGTTAGAAGTAGATGATCTTTAAGGTTCCTTCCAACCCAAACCATTCTATGATTCCATAATTATTTAAAATTTGACAGGAACACAAAGCAAAAATTCTGTATGTAGTATTCATTTAATCTTTGAACAGTTGCTTTCAAGCTGTATAATATATATACTTCTTAATTTTAAAGTTGCTGAAGTTGAGCCAACCCATGAGTTACCTCCCAATAATGGTAAGTTGGTTTCTTATAAGCCCCCTAAACAGAAATTTCATTAAGTTCATAGACATTTATTACTTACAAGTAAAATTGCCTCCAGAAATGTTTTTTTAAATAACCACCTGTCACAGATTATTTTATTTTAAATCTGTTTAAAATGAGAGCTTTTCCCTCAAACTGAATATCTTACTTTTTTTTTTTTTTTTTTTTTTTTTAATGACCGATGGTATATGTAGGACAATATAACACTCCTTTTAAAGGGAACATAAAAGAGATTAGGCTCAATTTTGCATTGCCCATCTGTAACATGCATTAATTTTAACTGCTGTTATGATTGGTCAGTACTTTCACTTAGTTACTTAGGGAGATATTTGTTGTGTGCAGTAGCAGTCTCTGGGCATTTGTAGTAATTGTTCTGTTTTGTCTTTCACAGCACCAAAAAGAGAAGCTGCTCCTTCATCAGCAAATGGTTTAGGTGGAGTGATCTTTGTACTGATCTTCCTTCTGCTAGCTGGAACTGGCCTTACCTTGTATTATTTCTATAAAAAAAGACGTGGTCAACAAATGTTTACAGCAAGTTTTGAAAATGCCATATACCGGGGTGACCCTGGAACTCTTGAATCAAATTGTCTTGTGACCAATATTGAAGAAAATGAGCAGGCAACATATTAATAGGCTGGATAATCGTGGGCCTCATTTTGAAAAGAATTAAAATGCTAGCATATGAGACTTTTTAAGGCAAGGCAATTCTCTCCTATGGAAATTCTATCTAATTTTGCACAGGGTGCTTCTTGCTTTCTGTACTAGCAGGAATAAGCGATCTTGCAAGGCAGATCCAGGGATCTGCTCACAAACTGTAGTACCTGGGAGGATTGTTGAGCTTACGCACAGACCTGCAGCTGTGTTGTGTAAGTGAACACTCAGGCAGCTCCAGTCTCTGCATGGGTCCAGCATCACCTTTAGGCTCAAGAACCATGCTCATCACAGACAATTTGAGAATGTGCTCCTTAGCATGCTCCAAAAAGTATATCCAGATATCCTGAAAATGCCTCCTTGATCTCCAGTGGAGACTGGCAGAATTGCACAGGTTGGACTAATCTCCAAGCTCAGCTGGGGCAGATCCCTGTTTGAAGCAGTACCAGCTCCCTGGCTCAGCCAGGCAGCCTGCTCTAGTGTGTTGGATCCATGTCTTCTTTTTGCTACTGCGGTACCACAGAAACCCTTTGTCTTGCCCATAATATCTGAATTAACATAATTTGCTCCTCTGTATATGACTCATAGAAAGGCGAATGGAAATTGTATTTCTTCTGCTATAATTCTGTAACATACACAGTGAAAGATCAACTATTATAAGAGGTTGGAATGTATTTTAAGTAGTAATGCTTTATCATTTAAATAGTCAAATATGGATCTCAAAGGATGTTGCAAAAGAGTGGAAATAGGCAGGAGAAATCATACTTAATTCACACCTGAAAAACTACATAAAATATATTTGTGATATATATTGTGAGGATTTCATTCCTTTTGAGGCCATTTTTTCAAAGCATAATGAAACTTACCATTAGAAAGTCTTTTCTAATTTCTAATCAGATTCTCTCTGTCCAAGTCTGTTTTAAATCTTTGAATATCTTTCCAGATTTCCATCATGATGGAACTGATGGCATTACATGTCATACTTGTCTACTGGTATATTCTCTGACTTCATAAACCTTAAAAATAGGCTTACATAGAGGCTGGGTTTTTCAACTTTCCCAGTGTATTTTATGGCAAATGTAAACAACAGCATGACTCAAACCTCTTAGTCTAGGGGGTGCCCTTATTTAATTTGATACTTTTTGATATTTTAATCTTTTGATAAATTTTAATTGTGTTTAAGTTAAAATATTTTGTGTATGTATGAAATACATGTAAATAAGTTTTTATTCTATGTTGGTTTGCTAAATGGGAATTAAAAGGCTGATTCTAAGTAAAAGCGTGTTTGTCTTCTTAAACAAAACAATTTATCATAACAGTAAAAACAGGAAGGACTTAAATTTTCATATACAAATGAACATCCATTTTTCCAAGTCTAGTGTGTCCTAAAATAGTCTTTACCCACCTGTGAAACTGTGTGCCTCACTTCTTCTTTATCCTTAACATTTGAAAGTTTACCCTAATAAATGTCTAATGAAAGTGTTGGAATTTAAGACTTATATGCCCTTCTGCTTTAGTAGTTTCTGAGACAGATTGTTATATATTCTTATTGTCGTGTCTCCTCTCAATATTTGCTGACAGCAACAGTAATTCTTCCCTTTTCTTTCATTGGCTACATCTTCCAGAACCCTAATCCTTTCTGCAGTTCCCTTATAGGCCCTGTGCTGTGGTGTGGAGGTCCTTCTGACAGTACCAGTAGATAAGGTGACGTCCTAACGACAATGAGCACATTAGAAAGATTTAATCCACCCTTGTAACACTTTCCATAAAGAACCCTTCTGTCTGAATTGTCTGAATTGGTCCTACAGGATGTATAGGTTTGAATAAATAAATGGTTCCATGAGAACAATAGGCTGAAGACAGGAAAGTTGCCTAATGAGAAGTTGATGAAAGTTTCGAAGGACTGATAAGCTTTAGCAGTCCTGTTGCATCTGTGAGAACTGAACCAAGAGTTTGTCTGGACTGTACAAGGTTATTAGTGCCCACAAGCATCAGCAGAGGATTGTGTAACTTGGACCACATCCAAGACAGCTATGACTGATGTCTGGTAATGAAGACTAAGACCCTCTGAGGAAGTTTCCAGACTTGTCTTGAGAATTGCCTGGAGTGCCAGTATAACTCTCTGCAAGTGAGTGCACAGCTGGGATTGCTTTCTAAATATGCTCCAACCAGGGAACTTGAGTGATTGTCTGTGAGTGAACTTTAGGAGTGAAAAAGAAATTGTGCCGTGTGAACATTTATTGCTATTTATTATAAATAGCTTCTTTCTATTAGTAATAACAGCTTGTTAAAAAAAAGCAACAACCCAACCCAACACACAGAAAACCTTGTTTTAAGAAACTTTGCTTATGATCTGTATTGTGTCCCTATCAGTGAAAAGGAAACTCACAAGAAACTTTCTTTTGTACATCCTAGAATGATGGATTTTCTTCACAAAGTTAATGGTTACTTGAAGGTTTTTGATTCCAAATAGCTTTCCTGTAGCTAGACTTCCGCAGGAAAACTGTGGTTGCCACTGTATTTCATCCTAGCTAATTGACCAGCTCCAAGAATGCTTGTCAGACAATACAAACCTAGTACCTAGTTTAAAGACATTATTGGTGTGGAGGTAGGAAACAAGTGCTCATCAAGGTGCTTGGACACCTGGAATTCAGTGGTAAAAACAAGCTTTTTACCAGGCCTAGAAACCTTCAGGGTTAAGCTGCTTTAAACAGAAGAGTGGGGGACAACAATCTGTCAATTTGTCCAAGTTCCACATAGATTTTGGATTTAGTCTTAAATGCAATAAAATAGCATTTATAAAATGCCTTTCCACATAGCCAAGATGTGGACACCTACTTTTTCAGTTGCCTGGCTTTGTTTTCTTTACATTAGGGTGGTACTTTAGAGACAATTTCCTACCTTCCAAAATAATACCAATTTACAGAGAAAGTATTTGCTAATATCAGTATTTTGATATTTTCAGTACTTTCAGATACTTTCAGTATCACTTGAAACAGAAAAGAAAATATTGGCTTCAGTACCCTGGCAAAACAGTAACATAAAAAGAACTTAATGAACTGCAAGTCTACTTCTGTCATTTAAGTTTCTGAAATTAGGGGACAAAAAAAGGAAGTGAAGAGTAACTTGGAGCAAAATGTAAGGAAGTTCTATAAATAAAAACAGAATAGATAGATAGCTGTGAAATGAAATCTTCTGGCCAGATTACAATGGGCAAGGGCCAGATTTTCCGGGGTCAATAGGAAAAATTTGAACTGCTCCATAAGCATAAAGTTGTCCCGATGTCACCTTATCTGGACAGAGGAACAATTAGTGTTCGTTTTGTCTCTCTCTGACGTATCCAGATTTCTTCTGTCACATTCTGCAGAGCACAAGGTTTTGCTGTGCACCACTATGTGCTATCTGTTAAATAACTTTTTAAGGATTTGTTGGTGTTTTAAGGATGTGGTTAGTGCTTATGGTTCCTTTGAGGAAATATTTGCTCTCATTTCAGGAGAACGCACACAGTCCAACCATTATACTGGCTTTTCAATCAGATCCTTCATCTAGACAGCTAAATGAAATTCATCTCACCTACTTTTAGAACTGATTGACACAATTTTTCTTTATAGTGGATAATCAGGAATATATATGTAGGACTTGCAGTTGTTCCATGGTCCACCAGAAGAGGCTAATGATTGCACAGAGGTTCTAGAGAGAAGAGGGAATAATATTCTGCAACTGGAGGAATAAGGGCTTGTGCAGTGACAGACTGAGAATGGTACAAAAATACAGTGCAAGATGTCCAAATAACGGAAGTTGAAGAGGAAGACCAAAGTAGAAATGAAGGAGATTGAATTGGGCCAGAAGTGCTGATTGTCCCTTGGAGAGCCAGGCAAGGCTGGGCTGGGCAAGGCAGAGGTCTGGGTAATGCAGATGCTACTGGGAGAAGTGCAGGAGGATAGGACTCCCAGTTGTGGGGCAGCAATAGAGGGTTGAACATACTTTGCATATAAGAGAGCCAAGGAAAAAAGCTATCTGAAGTGAACTATGGGCTCAAGAGCTCAGCTGCACCATTTGGACCAGGAAAGAGGGCATGTGTGAGGATTGCAAAGGGTTGGAAGATGTAAGATGTTGGTATGTTTGTTCCTATTTGCCTGAGTACTCTTGTGTTCTTTGGAAAGGCCACAGCTGTGGATCAGAGAAGAAGGCAGCCTGCCTCTCCACCTTGCCCTGGATCCTGATGTCTTTCACAGGGCAAAGCCATTTAGAAAGATGAGGAGATGGTTTCCTCCTTGAGAGTGGTGAGTGTGCACAGGGTGGGGGGATGTTTCAGAGCATCTTGCTGGAGTGCATGCAGAGGATGGGAGGAAACCTGGGGTTTTCCTAAGGGGAACCGAAAGTGGACCTCTGGGGAAGCCTCTGGGGCAATGGAAAGGAAGAGGTTTCTCCTAGAGAGCTGCAGAGGAACTGTGTGGGCTGTTTTGCAACCCAAGAAGCCACTGAAAGAAAGCTTACAGGCAAGTACTTTCTCTGCAAAGATACTGTGGAAAGTGGAAACACTTGTTTTTAAACAACCTATTAGAGAACAAACCCTTCCCTCTTTGAAGAAAAGGGGCTAATAATTCAACCTGCTGGATCTGGCCAGCTTGAGGTCCACTCTTAGTGGGTGGTGGGAAGCAAGAACAACAGGCAGAAGAATAGGTGTATTGGCCTGTGATTAGTGGGGGCAGAGAAAGGGATAAATCATCTGTCAAAGGGCAGGTGGGATAGTAGTAAGGCTTGGTTACACATCTCCCATTTGTCCAAAGATTACTCCTACACTTCATCTTGCAAGAAAATGTTTTTCCATTCCTGGGCATTGGGAACAGCAGCCTTTTGTCCTGGTGATAGCACTTTTCATTTCAGAGCTACCACATGAGATGGTGATGGTTGTTAGGATGCTTTTTGAAAGTAAGCTTCTGCCAAAGGCAGTTTGCTGTGTTCTTTGACTTAATGATGTATTTAAAAGCCCACACAATTTAGGATCTACTCAGAGTTAAATCTGTTTACAAAAAAATTTCAACAGGAAAAGGAAAATTAGAAATATGCAATCTCCGCATGTTGCAAAGATAATGAAAGTCTGGGAAAGAAGAGAGCATTTATTTTCTTGACTGTTTTTCAAGGCAACTACATTTAGTGCACATAACAGTGAAACTGTTCATTCTTAGTTGGTTTACAAATGAAATGGAACTCATTATGCCAAAAAACTGGCTACATTTTATTTACTTTACTGAATATGTGATATTCCGTATCACATAGCAGAACGACACAAAATAGGGAAGGGATTTTAAGTAAATGAGGAAGCAAGAAATAAGATAAAAAGGAAGGAAATCCTTGAATTTTGCATGAAAGCCATTTGCATTCACCTCGAGAATCACAAGAGTAAAGCACATTCTATGAATTTTCTTCTTTTAAAAATTTTCCAATGCTTCTTGCGCACTTATATAGTTTAATTGAAATTGCACTGAATGCCAGTATCATTTAAATTCCAGAAGTTTAATATTTTCTCATAACTTCAAATTTTCATAAGGTATTTTTTTCATCATTTATTCATATGGTGTTTGATAGTTCAGTGTCAGAGTGAATTTTGTAAATGGTTTCCACCTGTTCTCACACTTAGTGTGTCAACATAGATACATTTTTCTATGGAAATGTCATTCTTCATTGTGGAAATACTCAAAACCCACCTGGAAAAAGTTCTGAGCAAACTTTGAAAGAGTATATATTTTTGAGGCCCTGCTTTGAGCAAAGCATTCAACCAAATGACCTCCAGAAGTCTCTTTCAGAGTGAACTATTCTATAATTCTGTGGTCAGATACAGGACTAGGCGCTTTCAATGAGCTAAATCAGAAAATGTGGCAAAGGCAGTGAGGAGACGTGTCTAACACCTCAGGAAGCAGCACTGCTCTCCTGGCTGCATGACTGGTGGCTGTTTGGTCAGTGCTAGCACCCACGTTGGGCTTAAGCTTTCCACTAATATGGGATCAAAGCACAGATACCACAAGCACCTTCTGTCAATGTTATTTTTGAGGTGTCTGATCAGGTGCTACACCTTGAGAACTGTGGTTTATTCTCTCCACTGTCCTCATCCCTGTCCAAAATGGGACAAAATTACCCTGCATAGAGCAGTGGCAGCTACTGCGCCCAAAGCAGCAAGATGATGACAAGCTCCAGGACTACTCAGTCGTGTCCCTGTAGCACCAATCCATCCCATAAAATATTATAAAAGACAAAGGGATAGGCTCTACCTTCTAGCTGTAGGTGACCACAAAATAGGCCCCTGGATCCAAGAAAATCAGAGAGGCTGTTTGGTCCTCCTCTCGGTAGGCATTTGACAAAGGACACAAGACCTGGGTCAGAAGAGTTCCTAATGGGTAAGAGAGGCCAGAAAACCAGCTACTTGGGAGAGAGGGTCGTAGTTTACTGCAAATAATAGTAGACAAGGGATGATAATTATCCCAGGCTGCTCAAAATCTTATTGGAAATGGCAAGTGTCAGCAAAAAGTTTCAGTCTTGTGTCCTGCCCTTAGAAGATAGTGGCTTTGTTTTGGCTTTGTGAGACTAGATAAACTGATTAGGTGGCTTTGGCTAATCAAAAACCTTAAATTTTACCTTAGGTGTTAATTGTAATGCCCAAAGCAAATTGAATAAGTCAATTATTAAGTCAATTATTACCAAAAATTTCATATTTTTAATTTCTGCCTGAATACTATTTCTAAGTAGTTCTCAGTATCTGTCAAAATTCTCTAAAGACAGTATAAAGTCAGTAATCAGAGAAGGTGGGGGATAATTGTTGTTCTGAAAACAGTATAGACTAAAATTAGTTTTAATGTCGCCTATTTTTATACAGTTTAAAGTTAGGTGTAGAGTCCAATTTACTGTCAAAACCCAGCAGTTCTATCCATTATCTTTTTTAAATTCGCTTGTAAAAATCTCAATATCCTGAACAGATTTCTAAACTTTATAGAAGTTTTCTTGAAATGGTCTACAGACTGGCATCTGTAGTGTCCTGAAGTGATAAAGAACAGCGGAAAGGGCTGAAGGAAAGTTTTCATATAACTTGTTGTCTGTGAAAGGTTTTCTCCAGCTGTGGCAACATGGATCCCTGTAGAGCCCTATCAAACCTACACAACAGAACTGACAGGGATGTCTACTTGAATTAAGCCAATAAATTTGTTTTTTTAATCACATCTTAAAAACAGTTCTACTAGGTCATATTGGAGGTTAATTTAATCTAGCATCCTATCCCTGAGGGTGTCTAAAATCAAGTGCTTAATGAAGAGCACAAGAGTTGGCAAATATGAAATGGTAGCTCTTCATTTACCCCTCTTGGCCTCAAGATTTGCAGCTCCAGGATTTCCTGAGCCAGATGTAGAGCTTTTGAATTCATCTGCATACAGAAATGGGCATGCAATTAACCTTGGGTTTGAATTTTACACTACTCTAGCAACTCCAGAGTAGGTCCTTAAATAAACAACTTTTAATGTGTTATAAAAGTGAGGTGATTTACTCTGATTTGCGTGGAATAGGAAAAAGAGTCCACATAGAGACTTGTCAACAGGCAGCACTCAACATATACTGCTACAAAATTTTCCTACAAACATAAACCTCCAGAAAGTCAGCAGTTAAAAAATATATTATTTTAAAATAAAGTATTTCTTCAGCAGACTTATTTCATTTTTCTTCCTATTGAATCCCTTTGGATCTTCTGATACTTCACATGTAACAAGACAATTTCTGACAGCAGTCCTCTTCACTGTGGGTTTTTTTACCATTTCAAAATTTTGATTTCTTTTCTGAGAAGTTCATCCTATTAAATGCCCCACAGAGTGAACAGCTTAGGGCAGTGTAGTGTTACAAAGTGTGAAAATATGAAAAGATTTTCTAGTGATCTCTACATCAGAGGGTACAGATCTGGTGTCCTTGAAGAGGCTTTTGTTTTTTTTTCCTCGGAGTTCAAGACGTTCTGTAATCCTGCCTCATTCTTGTTCTCATGCCAACACAGCTTGATTCATGTTTTTTTCAACTGATGACTTCTAATAGAAACATCTTTCAAGAAAAATACACTTTTTGTAAGTAGCCTAGGAGCAGACTATTCTGGTTTAGTTCAGAGACCTAAGATGTAGATTCACACCATTCCGTTAAGAACAGTGGTAGCTCTGTCTGTGAATTACCCTTTACTATTATTTTCATTAAAAGAAACTTTCTCTGATTAGTCTTTCCTTGCATTAGAATCTTCAATTTTGCATTAATTGCACAATACAGTTACTGTATGTTCTTTATGAAGTTCATTCTGCATTTTAGGTTATGGATGTTTCCTGCTGCCCCTCTCTGCCCCAGTACTTGAATTTCATTACAAAATGTACGTGCCCAGAAAGAGCCAAAGTGGACTTCTCATAAATATTGGTGAAAATAGTCCACATACATTTTCATATGTAAAAATACCTGAAATGAAATGGCCACAGTCATGCTAGTGTGAATAATAAATACTGATAAAGAACAGGAATGAAAGAAATTTGGAACCCTGTCTAGAAGAGCCAAGCTATTTTGTGAATTGGTCTGTAGATAACATGAGCTAAAGGTCTTGTATCTCTGGTAATGCTTTCGGAAAAGTCCTCCAATTGCTGAAATAGAGCCAGAGATGGTAGCCTGTGCTTTAAGATATTCTCATGATTTTTACTGTGTTCAGGGAAATCTGTCTGTCCAGTCTATTCTTCATTAGTGAGTGAGTGACTGCTGTAGCTCTGAGATGCCAACAAGACCAGGCACAGACATTCCCAGCCCGTTCAGAGGCAGAGCAGGTGTGAGGATGGCTCACGGGATCTCTGGCACCTTTCTTGCTCTTTAAATCAAGTCAATCTGGCCACGAGGCTTTGGTTACAGACAGGGGTGAGGTGATCCCAGAACAGCTCAAATCGAAAGCCTTGGTATGTGGACCACAAGCGGCTTCCCTGACATGCTGCTGCTGCACTTCAGAGTTGCAGCATCTTTTACTTACCACTGAGTGGAGTCCTTAACAAGACTGCAGATGTGCAAGTCTTGATTCTCTGATCTGCTCTCTAACATTTTGCTCAGAGCATCTTGGCAGTGAAGCTGTGCCTGTCATCGCAGACGGACAATTCACTACATGAGTGAGTGCTGGGCTCACCATCAGGATACCAGCAATAGGGGGTTGCCTTTTGTGCACCACTGTCAAATCTAGTTTCTCACAATTATTTAATACAGACTTTTTTTTTCTATTTTAACAACTGAGAGTCATACTAATAGAACAAAATAATTTCAAAATGTGCGTATCTTCACTCATTATATTTCACTAGCCTTTTCCTTGGACAACGTCCCATATCAGATACTCTTCTTGGATCTCTTCATATGGTTATGATTACTACATTAACCCACTTGGAAAGCTGGGTTAATGCTCCCATATATTCAACTCCTAACTAAATGTGTGCTTCCAGTAGGTTGCACCTGGTATTCTAAATCAAGCTCCAAACCAGATGTGAGATTTCAAGCATTTGGTCTCCCAAATCCTCAGGAAGCTAATTATATTGCAAGCATAAATAAAACCACAACAACCAAACATACCAACAAAACAAAGAAATCAATTGTGAAAAGCAAGTAAGGAGTCAGGAGCTAAAAGTAATTATTCTCCTCCTTTTCATAATTCGGAGTGTCTGTGGGTACCTGTTTGTCATCCTGTGGTCACTTATATTCTGTCTCTGAGCATCAGGTTCTCTTCCAAGACTTCTATTTACCTCTCAGTCCTCTGCTTCTTGTTAGTGCCTTAATCCCTGCACATTTCTTGCCAATTGCCTGTTTTCCTCAATCTCTTCCTGATGAGACTGATGTGCAGAGACCCTCAGTGAGTGCCCACTAATTGCTGGTCTCTGCAAAAGTAAATTGCCATGGAGGAGCACACGTGGATCCAGTTTCTTCCTTCACATCATTCCTGTCTGTGTGAAGAAACAGAGGCAACAGAGGAGAGACAAGCACAGAGGGTGCTTCACCTGGTGTGTGGGGAAGACTCTGTGAAGATGCTGCATACGGGATGGAGCAGTTATCCAGCCATTCTGGTTTGCACACAGAAATGTCAACCCTTAGAAATACTCAAAATTCAAAGTTGAGCAAGGCAATTGCAAAAATAAGAATTGTAATTCCTAACACACAGCATTGTGCAAATCTGTTGTCATGCTGGCAATGTCAAGTTCTTAGCTGATACAATTGCATTTTGCTTCAGAGTAAATAAAACGGTATATAAAGTTTCAGTACATGGGCACACTATGATGTAATTTAATGGTTAAAGACCTTTGAATGTTATATATCCTATGAATAGAAACCTATAATCGTATACATAATGGAAATAGGGAACTGAAAAGGTCCTGCCCAAAGGCAGTGTCAGCTGAAACTAAGCAGCTGCCAAAAGATACTCCATCTCTTCTACAGTTTCCAACAGCGATGATGACTTCACCCTTCTCATGGGCAAACTCCCCACTAATATCGTTGGTGTGCTTTGCAACGTCACTGGCTCCTCAGGACAGCTGGCTGGAGTGGCCAACATCTGATAATAAGCCAGTAATAAGCTCTTGGTTGCTCCAGAACAGGCTGGCAGTGGCTGGGTTCAAATGCTTCCTGGGAATGGTCCCTGGAATGCTGGACATGCCAAACTGGACCTAGAAATCCCTTTAGGGAAGTACTCACTGGCATGGGTGAAGGAGACATGCCTATATTAATTTACAAAATAGACATCTCTGCAATATTGCCTTTTCCTGAGCACTGTTTAATTTAAATTAATTAATGGTTCTTAGTTGCCAGCTGGCCTTAAACAATGACATCAAATTTAAATAATTTGTTAAGTACATTTTTCCATCATTTGAGCTGTTAACATACAGAATTTCACTAAATCTTTCCATAAAACCCTTGTGAGTATACCTACCATCTCAACATAAGCTGCTAATTACTGCTCTTTTCTTAGGGATTGACTATGATTCCTTATTATCTAGTCATCCTCTCATGATTAACAAACAGTATTGTTTTTTCTACTACTTTCCCAGAATTTCAAGGTAGTCTGCCTGGCTTATAATTCCTTGGTGTTCTGATATTGCTTAAACCTTGTCTAGCTCTCCTCAGGGTTTACTGAGAATTGCAAATTCCTCCAAGTGCTTCAGCTTGTCTCTAAATGTTAAGAATAATCAAATTCATCTTCTTGAAATAAAAAAAAAAAAAAGAAAAATATGAAAATAAGAATTTATGGGGTTGTCCTGCAGCCAAAACATCACATCTGGTTTTCATATGTAATCTATACTGTTGTTTTATACAGTGTTGGACAGATGTTCATAGTATAGGAAATGATCTTGCAAATATTTCCTGATCTTCCATTGTTTACATGCCTCCTAATGAAACATCTGAAAAAATGTTGTGGAAATGAAGAGCAGATTTTAAGCAGTGCTTGCTATGTTTTGGTATGAAAAATTAAGCTCATGAGTGCAAAAACACCGCCTCATATAAAATGAAAAGAGAAATGTATTCTGCACTGAAGCTTTCTAGAGCAAACTTAAATTTGAAAGAGTATGATGCTGCCAAGAATGAGTGAGATTACTGAAAATGTGGGCAGGAGCCCAAACTCATTTTAAATGCACATTGGCTTCATAAATATGGAAAATCAGCTAAATTAAGAGTGCTCTGTACATGCAGTGATAGGAACAGCCTCCAAAAAAAGTGCACTTTGATGGATGATATTCCTACTTAGACTAATATTTAAAGCTATCAGTTAACTGAAAAAAGCATGACATTGGCTGCAGAGAGTGTGGCCTTGGACAGTCCTTTCATTGGGAGCTTCAGGTGCTTCAGATGTATCAGGTGCTTCTCCCTCTCTCAACATTTTCCTTGGGATATATGACCCAATAAGACATCTTGGTACATCTATACTAGATGTTTACCACTTTCCTGAGAAGGCGTGACCGATGTAGTGTGCCCAGGGCATGTTCAGAAAGGTGACAGCTTCAGCCTTAGACAGCCCTGAGGAATAGGTAAGGTGAACTGATGACTGAGCCTTAGGCAAATCACTCTCTGCTTCTATAGAGTTATAAATTCAAACCACAAAAAAGAAACTAAAAAAAAGAAGAAATTGCACTGCAGTGATATGATCATGCTTAGACTATACCTGGAAGAGCTGTGATAGATTTAGATACCCTTTACAACAAAGAAATCTGGAAACGATTTCAGATTAAATCTAGCCCTGAGAGTTATTCACAGAGCTCCTTTTGGTGTTTTATTTGAACTACTGATTACAACTTACCAGTTAAAAAAAAGAAAGTTAAGAGATTCCTTTGGTAACAGACCATGTGAATGTCTGCTCTATCTCCTCCTGTGTTGTTAATTATGAAATTTCCTTCCTCTTCCAGAAAACAGGTTTGATACAATTCTAATTGGAAGGTATGTGAGGAGGGGAAGAACTCCAGTGTCTTCCTTGCCAGTTGATGTCAAGGAACATCAATTGCTACACACCTCCTACCTCCACAGAGACTGACAGATAGGTCACACCAAGAATTGTACTGGGGAGATGGCATTTTCAGAAATGGCATTTTTCATGCACTCTTGTTACCCAGATTAAAAATCATGTTCTAGACCTCACTAATACACAGGTAATGGGGTAAGAACATGTCTTAAACATATTTTTTCTGCCAACTTTTCTGCTTCAACATTTTTCTCTCAAGTATTCAAGTCAAATGTGGCGTTTAGATATGGTAGGGAATTTTACAAAAAGAATGGGATTTAAAAGATGTAAAAAATTGGCACAGAGTCACAGAGTATCTTCAGTTGGAATGGACCCATAAGGAACATCAAGGCCAACTCCCTGTTCTTCACAGGACATCCTAACACTAAAACATACGACTAAGAGCATTGTCCACATGCTCCTTGAAGTATGCACCCATGGGAAATATTTTGAAGCATTTCTTTCTGGAAAGTGGTATATACTCTTGTTATTAAGGAAGGAAACAGTGATAAAGCAAAGGAAGAAAATAATGACTCATCATAGAGATAATATAAAGAACAGGCATTTTTTCAGTTATTTTTATAACTATATACTGTTATCCAGGAAGCATGGCTAAACTAATTTTTTTAATTTACATAGTCCATTATTCAAACAATAGTCCAAAAGTGCATGTTGATTGTTTCCAATGATTACTGAGGCTCAGTTAACGAGGTGCAGTGAAAGAGTTGTACAAAAGATTGATGAGTGGTAAATCAGCTGTCAAGGTGCATATGTTGGTCTGCTATACTTCAGCCAAAATATTGAGGTTCAGATGCTCTTGGGTCATCTGGTAGAGCCATGCAACCTCTGCAGCTGTGACATTCACTCTTTGATGCATTCTTCTAGATGGAGGGCTCTACTACCATTCAAATGTGGCACCTGTGGCTCCATCAAAGGAAAAAACGGCTGAGACCTCCTGATGCTCACTCAGCTATTTATTAGTGTGGTGATGATTTTGGCTATGTAGTTTACTCTATGCTTTTAACATGCTATTTTCATTTTAACTCCCCATTCTGTTATTGTGGAAAATAAGAGCACTCTGCTTCTTCTCTCCAAGAAAAGCTTGGTTAAGTCTAATCATCCCTTATGAGTCTAAGGCTGATGTTGCATGATGGACTTAGAGATTTGTTCTTCACACCAGAGCTTTTCAGTCCTCCCTCCCACCCTCTCTGGCTCTAGTTCAACCTTCTTATGAGCTGTTCCAGCTGTAAGACTGTATCTGTGTTGAAATGGCTCTGTATAGAAGGTGGCAGACCCAATGCCAGCTCCAGGTTGATGGTGCCTCTTCCCAATTGGGCCCAGAACACAGAGGGGTCACTGCAAGCCGTGGGGGAACTGACTCAGGCTGTCAGTGGAGCTCAGCCTGAAACCACATTTCTTTCATCCTTCACTTTTCTTTTGGTCTTATTGCAAAGGCTGATTGTTATTTTTCACCAAATTTTCTTGCTTTTAAATTAGCCTGTGTCCCTATGGCTATACCATTGGACTGAGGAACTACAGGCTGTTCCCCTCCACCCTCAAACTAGAGCAGCATTAGTGCCTCATGGGCTGGTAAAGCAGCTGAGAAGCCACAGAACTAGATGTGACAGAAGTACCTGTGACAGCTTCCCAGCATCAGTCACTCATCCCTTGCCATGCTCTTTGCCAGTGTCCCACAGGTGCCCAAGACTTGTTTGCACTGAACTGCATTAACTTGGAAGTCAAGGTTGAAAATTGCAAATCAAGGTCATAATTTACCTCTTTTCATGAGTGTATCTGAATACTGAACAGAAACCTGAAAAATAATTCTTAATTTCTAGAGATAGAAAGATAAAGAGGAAAACCCTAAAGACTACTCTTGGTGAAGGAAAGAAAAAGAACTGATTTCTAACAACAACTTTCTTATTGTAATTTTTTTAAAGTCTCTCACTAAATAATTTGCCTAAATACTTAATTATACCACTAAGAATTTTTTTTTCCAGATGCCTAATTCTCCCTTGTTAAATGGATTCCTTTTTTTTTTTCCTGTATTCCTTGTCCTTTTCTGAGTAGATATGTAGGATAATTTATGACTTTCCTTCATGCAGCAGCATTTTACATTTCTGGACACTGTTATCATGTCTGCAGTTTTCCTTCCTGTGAACTGAGTTCTTCCAGCGTATCCTCAGAGGTCATCTAATTCCTCTGCATCTTTCTGTGATTATTGTATTCTTTTAAAGGAGAAAAATTATCAGGTTTGACATTATTTGCACTGGAAACGTCTTTCCCTTATTGAAAAATATTTTTGTTTCAAAAAGAAAACAAGTTCCTGAAAAGCACAGCTAACAGTCTTTTTAGTTTGTGTGGCAGAAATAAGAGGAAACTGAAACACAGAAGACCACATATGTCTTTATGGATGGAATAATAAAGTGGCAATGTAATGAATTGGGGTGCTAATTTAGGGTATGTTTAGGTGCAGTTGTCCCTAAACATCGCTTATGTAACTAGGCTGAGTTGGTACTAAACATTTCAAGAAGTGGGGATCTGATAGTAATCCACTGGCTTCCTGCGTCAAAGGTACATCTCATTCAACAGAATATGCTACTCAAGTGTATTTTGGGGTATATCACCTTACAGAGTTCAAAAGAGCAAGTTATAAATTAGAAGGTCCTATCAGATAAAGATATTTTTTTTGTTCTGAAACGTGTTTGCTCCATTCCTGCTGGAGATGAGATCACTGATATTTGTTAATTGCACCTGCCAAATCTCAGAGTTAGGTGAAAGATAAGAAGATTGTCAGGATATTTAGTTTAGTAAAATGCTCATTTGAGCAACTGTTACATCTACCTCTTGTTCTCGCTCTGCAAACATACAGTGAATAATGAGTGTAATAACTTTCTGATAACTGCTGAAGACCATTAGCAAAGCAGGTATTAAAGGAACGTCTCTTTATGTGAGTCAAAATTCAACGTGATTTCTCATGACCCACGACCTTCTAATTGCAAAGAAAATTATATTTATTGTTAAAACACCAGTTACTGTCACGGGTGAAACAGACTAGTTTCATGTATTGTCAATCAAGTTACAGTAGGGTAGTGAAAAATAAAAAAGTAGATCTTTATGCTTAATTTCTCCATGCATTGTGCTTGCCTTTCATTAGGTATGTACAGAAGTCAAGTAAGTCAATGCAATAGCCACAGTAGTTCTGGTGCCAGGGTATTTTTCCCTAAGTGATCAATGTGGATTTAATTGTCTAAGCTTTTGATAAACAGAGCAGCTTTAAACTGATCCTTTTATCAGCCTCGATAAGAAGGGTTATGAAGGATGGCAAACAGTACCTATCCCTCTTGCTAGAACCTTCCAGAAAAATATCAGGCTTATCTCACCTCTGTATCAGAACATTCAACTAAATTTGACCAATTAATGCTCTAACCCTTGAGAACAATCCCCTTGAAATCAGCCCCCAGTGGCTGGGGCCGGTCTGCCAGTGCAGGAGCATCTCAGCTGCTCTCAGCCACCGCAGCTGTGTGCGCAGGGATGCTTATCTTGCCGGGGAGTGCTTTTCCAGCAGAGTAGATCTTTACTCCTGAGGGATCCCAAAGCACTCTGTGGGTCTTTTTATGTCACTGCAACAGTCTGTGAACACCTGACATCAGTAATTGGCAAATTATCACCTGCTAAGCCAACATGGCATATTACCTCCCACTTGCTATTTGTTCAGACCCATCAGACGGGCTGAGGTGTAAGGTGCTGTTGATATTGTGTTCCTCGTTTTGCCTTTATCTTTGAAGTAGTAGAAGTTTAACAAACTCAATAGGACTTCCAGGGAATCCTTAGCAAGTCAACTATCAGTAATCTTTTTAAGAGATTAATATCTAGGATTCAGGTATAGCAACTGAAATTGAAGTAACATAGAATTGTCTAAGTTCATGCCAGGGTATACAACTTTGCTTTTAGCCTAGTTTCTGACTTTTCAGACTGGCCAAATTGCAATTCCTGGCTGCATGCAGCTTGAGCAGTGGCTAGAGGAAGATGTCTGACATTGCCAGATTTCTGAAGTGCAAAGGAAAGCAGTGCCACCTTGTGCCTGGTGCTCCCTGAGGAATGTGTCTGGTGACCATGAGGTGTTAGGTGCTGGTGACACAGTGAGGTTTGCTCTTCTAACTTTACTCTTCCTTGGAGGCTGGCCTCAAAGATATTACCATCCTTGAGCAGCATCCCCTTTGCAGGAACCAGCGCAGCACCCTGTAATTCACAGTATTGGCTATAGAGGGAAAGGTGCAATTGTACAAGGTGTGTTTGGAGTATCAAGAACAAAGTGTAGTTGTTCAGATTTTTAGCACTAGAACCCATCTGAAACCTGGCTGAAGGGAAACAATGTTTGCTTTACTGCCAGGCTGCAGCTGGCTCTGATGTGGCTTGAGGAGCAGAAGAGGGTGAAGAAACCAGACCCTTCCTTTTTTGTTTGTTTGTTTGTTGTTGCTAAATATCCAACTGAGAAGCAAAGGAATTCCTCTTATCCTCGTGTCATATAAGCTTTAGAATAGAACAAGGCTTTTAAAATTCCTGACAATATAAATGACCATGCATCTTTTATATAAATAGGCCACATGCTGCAGGGAAACAAAGTCTAAGGCAAGTCAGTTCAGGCCAAAGAAAACTTGGTCTTTCTAGGCAAGATCTTTGTCAGCAGATTAAAAGACTTATGTTTTTAGAAAAAAAAATTTTCCAGAAAAAGCTGTTGACTTTATGCTTGTTGTTAGTATATTTTGCCATCTGAAAAAGAAAATTCAGTTAACTTTGCCCTAACAGCTGTACCAAACATTTACTTATAATTTCTTATTTACCAGTTCAATTCCTTATTATTATATTAATCCTGTAGACTATCTCAGGGAACATTGTCTTTCTGCTGAGCAGAAAAGCAGGATCAAGTCCTGTGCTCGGGAAACATAGTCATCTTGGCAACGAACAGGAGATGAAGCACATCACAGATTGGGTTTTCCATTTAGAAGATTTTCTGAGCAAAACAAAATATTTCCATGGCAAAAATCTACTGTGATAAAGTCAGGCCTTTACACAGTTATAGAGACAGTCTGTAGTGGTCAGGAGAGGAGTGCTGTTTTTCTCAGATTTCCACTTATATGACCGGAAACCAAACTTCTGAGTGCTTTCTCTGTGACTTGGGTAAGAATCCATACATGGCATTTCCTGAAACTGTGGCGGACTCTTGGTATGACTGTCATGCTGCTTCAGAAGAACTGACCTGCTTCACAAGGAAAAACTAGTCATTGTTTTTACAAGGAGACATTTTTCAAGTAGTTTTGGGTGCTGGTCTCCTGGTTCCACTTACGTAGAAATGAAGGTCACTGTGTCAATGGCAAACTCCTGTGGAAGGGCAGAAATTTCTATGATGTCCTGCAGAGTGAATTTCACTTAAATCCTCTAAAATTCAATCCTGTCTTATCTCACACATGAAAATACGAGATTGATGTGTTCTCCTGATGGCATTTTTTTCTCTGTGTACGTAAGGTGTAAGATTTAAAAGCTAGGGCTGAATTTCAGTCTTTAGTATTTCACAGTTGATTTGATCCCATGAGCTCCCAGATGTCTCTTCAGGAGAGACAGTAGGAAAGTAGTGAAATACAGCCTTCTGCATCCCACCTGCATTCCTAAGGAAGCACTGGTTTCCCTCAGTGAGAAGCCATTACTCTTAGAGGGCAAAATTTGTCCTGTTTTGAAATGTGGCATGTGACACAAGGTTTCCTTATTTAGCACTCAGAGCTTTCTGCCATCCAGCCTGTAAAGCTGAGGAGGATAAACACTGTCCTTCCTTCGGCAGGACTTTATGGCCAACAACTTTCATCATCCAGATTTTTCTGAAGGGAAGAAAAGAAAACAGTATTTGCAATTATGTTCTCCAGGTTCTTGCTTGTTCTTTCTCTTGTTCACGGTGCTTTGCAGCTGCCTGGTAAGTGCCCCTCGTTTGCTTCCTGTGAGGGTGCCCACGAAAGTGCTTCCAGTCCTCTGGCAGTTCTGGGTATCATGGTTCTGGTGCACTCTCTATATTTACATTATTAGTTTGGGGATGGGGAACCTCTATGTCAGGCAAAGCAGGCAGGCGAGAGGTGAGGGAAGAAAAAAAGAAATGGCTAGAGAAGGAAGCAGAGACTCAATTCTTAATGGCTTTATTAATATATAGTGGCACTGTCACTTCAATAACCTCAGAAGATTGGACCTAAGAAAATAATGCGATATGTTTAAATGTCTATTTTAATTTTTTTTAATTATTGTTTAGTCCTTTACTTCTGTGTTCTGATTTTTGAGCTGTTGGTGTCTGGGTAATGGTTAGCAAAATCAGGCAGGAAAACTTTAGGACCGGTGAAATGCGAAATTATTTGTAGGATATTTAGATGTTCACAGATGATGGCTGTGCAATCCAGAGAGACTTAATGCTTATAAAGAGGATTATTTTCATTCAGTGTTTTGACAGACTCACTGAATTCACTGGCATTGCTAAGTGGATGAAATAAATTTTTTGTGAAATAAAATTGGATTAAATTTAGGAAAGTTACTGTGGAATTGTAGTGGTAACACTACTGCTGTCCCTTTAGCTGCACTTCTCTTATAGGTGTAAACAGATGTCTTTGCAGAACTGAATGTTTAAGGTTAAATCCTATTATCTTCTAAGTTCTGAGTAAAACTGTTACAGGTTGTCTCAGAGTACATGATATTTCTTTTTAATCACATGCAGTATCACTGCAGGCCAGAATAAGTATTTTCAGTGGACTGTATGTTATCAATTAAATTGATTTCATTTTTTTTGCTGGCTTTTTAATGAAATGTCTTTAACTTTTTGAATACATTTAATTCAATATGATGCCCAGTGATCACAACATGTATTAGGGACTAAAACTGGTTATGAATCCCACAAGCTATTGAAGGAAATTCTACCAGGTGGGTCACAAAGTACACCCCAAGGCAGCAGAGTAAATTCATAGGCATGGTTCACTACTGCTGCTGATATTCACTGCAGGACTGAAATTAGCTCCACCGCTTCTGCTTTACCTTGAAACTGACACTGTAAAGATGATCAGAGAAACTACCTGGAGAGCTAAGGACCCAATTTCTGGTACAAGTGTATCATCTAACTTCCACCAGCCTTTCCACACTGTCAAGTAGTGGTCAGATGCCACTACTCCCCAGTCCTTGCTATTCTCTCAGATTGTGATTGATTTCCCAATGTCATTCCTGGTTTTATATTCCATGGCTAATAGTAGGCATGACAGGTCTTGTGGGTCAGCAAGGCCGAGGAGCCCAGAGTAACCCCTGAGAAGGCCAGAGGGGTTCACCCGCATTTATACAGTGGAAAAGAAAGGAAAGCTGGATTAGGGCGTGGGGAGAGAAACAGCTCAGCAAAGATGGCTGTGTCCCCACTAGGAAACCTGTAAGATCTGGCAGGGTGAGGAAAGTTTGTAGAAGTCAGAGGCCATACGCCTGAGGACAGGTTAATGGTAATTGCAGTGTGATTGAGGGAGTCCTCATGACTGAGAAAAGTCAATCCAACAAGCTGTGCTCCATTCTGCTGCTGTTGCTGCCCACCACTGATCAACAGTATGGCGACATACAATCATGACACACATATTCTATTGTCTACTTTATTTGTTTTTAATCGGTAGAATTGATGTCGCACTGGACTCTGTTGAAAACCATCATGTTTTTATTTAATGAGTGCAATAACTTCTTGTTCATGTGAATGACATACAGACTATACGTATATTCTATACTAAACGTTTACTATGTTGGTTTTTTTTTTACAGACACTGAAACATTTTTAATATATAATAAAGTCAACGGGCTCTGTCTCCAGGCATCTGTTGCACAGTCAGTTAGAACTGCAACTTGTCATCAAGACAATGAATCACAAAAGTTCAGGTGGATCACAAATCATCAGCTTATGAGTGTGAAACTGAAATTTTGCCTGGGGGTGCCATTGAAGAAGGATCAGGCTGTGGTCACCCTGTATCCATGTAATCAAACAAGTGAGCTCCAGTGGTGGGAATGCAGAAATGAAAGCCTCCTTGCAATCCAAGGAGAAGATTTGTTTTTTAGTCCTGGCAATGAAGAGTACGATAATGTTGTGTTAAAGAAGGGGCTGAATGCAATGAATCAGTGGAAGATCTATGGAGCCATGGATGTTTTATGTTCCCAGGGATATGAAGGTACAGAAAATTGATTCTTTCATGCTTTGCATTAATTCCTTTCTGAGTGTTAGAGTGTTTCAGATCTTTGACTATTCTGATTCCTTCAGTGACCACCAGAGTTTTAGAAAATCAGTGTACTGAAGGACATAGCCTTGAATTTAATGTCATATTTATGTCCAGGTAGGTATCATATACACACACTACTTTAGTCTGTGTATTATAGTACATTAGTATTTCAAGTATTTTAAGTGTTAATGCCTAAAATCAACTCTAAAAGAAAACCCCTAAGACTCAGTATGTGAGTTTTAGAAGGCAGCATTCCATTCTATTATGATGTTGGATGGATGAGAATGTAATTTCTTCAAAAGTGTGCATGCCTGAGTTACAAAAGCCTCTTGCTTTTATTTAGTTACCTAATTAACAATTCAAAGCATTACTTAATACTGTTACACCAAAATTGTCCCTTCCTCAGTACCACCCTCACCACGTCTCTTGACACGCCTCCTGAATTTGAGTTGGAGGTCTCAAAAAGACCATCTCTTCATCTTTTCTTTGTCTTCCTCATCTCATTTGACTCAGTATCATGCCATCTGGAATGGTTTCAAGGCTTCTGAGTACTTTGACTGGCTATCAAGTGTTAAGTCTCTTTGTCATTATATTTTCACAGCTATAAAACTCTTTACCTCATTCGCTTGAAGACCTTAACAAGTAACAATGAAGAGCATTTAGGAATTTTGTATAAATTTTGTGCGATTTTGTGCAAGCTATACTAGAAACTTATATAATATAGATTTTACAGCTACAGTATTACATGTACTCTCCGTATATTCTATAAATATATATTATTTATAAGTATTTATGTATATGCATACTTACTTTTGTACTATGCATAAGTATTCTCTAAAGTCACTCTTGCTCACCATACTGTGTCACTACATTATTAACAGAGTGTATAAACACTGATAAGTTTCTTATACAGCCACGTGGATGTGAAATTACATCCTCATGAAAGAAGCACAATATGGTTGAGCTGAGAAAGGTCTGGAAGTACCGATGGAGGTGGAGAAAGTGCGGCTTTTGTGACTCAGCAGATGAGGATGCTTGTAGAATAATTATAAACACCAGTGCAATTACCCTTTGTAATCAGCTGAAGTCTGATTGTTGTGTATGGCTTTCCCACATCCAGAATGAATGTGTAAAAAACCACCCTACAGGATATTTGAAAATTGAACTCTGAACCTTGCATGTGGGAGCTGCTTCACTGTGTGTGAGATACCTAAATGGTCACCAGAATAAAACCAAAGATAGATATTGTAACCTATGTTTACTTTTTTCCATGAATCAGGACTTATAAATATTAGTTCCTTCTCTTGCACATGTAATATAAATCTTAACATTGTTTGAAATAGAATTATTTTAGAGTGGAGCTATGGATCCTTATTAAGATTGTAAAAGCATTTTGGACTTCATCTACGAAGTATTACTTTACATCAGAATAACACTGCTCTAAAGCATATGTCAGCAGCTTAAGTCTGGAAAAGTGTTGAAATGAATTTTTTTATGGTTATGGGAAAGAAACCAAGGAAAATGCTTTGAGACGCAATCCAACCATTAGCCTAGGCCTTACTTTATTGACAGTTCACGTTTCTTTGCTATTTTTCATTTAAAGTTATAATTTTGTTTTCTCAGAGACCTTTACACTGCTGGGAAATGCTTTTGGGGCTCCCTGTGTGTTCCCTTTCATGTACAATGAGCAGTGGTATGCAGAGTGCACGGCCGCAGGCCGGACAGACGGCTGGCTCTGGTGTGCGACCACTGCCGACTACGACACGGACCAGCGGTACGGATTCTGCCCATCAAAAGGTAAGTTACCTCTTCCCACACAGTTCCCCTCTGTATTGGCAAACCAGCACCAGCAGAATATGTCTACCTTTATAATAACTCACAGCTTACAAGGATTTTTTTTTTTTAATATATGACATATTGCCGCATGCTGCCGCTCTCTATGCGAGGAGATAACATTTTGCTTAAAGATGTGGAAAAAAATGAGGTTGAAGAGTAAAACAGCATGCAGTTCCCACTAATTGTGGGGGTGTTGCTGAGCAACACAATAATTTTGAGACTCTCACCGTGTCCCAGCTGGGATGTGTGCTGTCACCATTGTACAACCCTTCTCTGAGGGACTCCCATTTGAGGAATGTGGGTACAAAAATGAGCACTGTAGGAAGATTAATTATGAAGTTAATGTTTTGATCTGCATAATTCCCATGTGAATATATTTTTTTTACTAAAGTAGAATGTGTCCTTTTATCCATGTCATTAAGCCCTATTCATATTGCCTGGGAAGTAGTCTTTCCACCACCTTTGACGTCTGCCTGGCATTTCTCTGCAACGTCAATCACTTTCTTCCATTTCTGAGGTCACTTCCCTCTCCATCTCCCTTAATGGCCTTGTTCTTGGCAGGGGAGTTTTGCATTCACAGTGTTGAAGACTCCACCTGACGCATCTCATATTTCTCCTGTATTCCTCCCCATTGCTCCTGTTACACATCATGTCTTTTATTATTCCACTTCTCCTTTACTCCAGTTGATTCAAAATGGGCTTTTGTGTGGTACAAACCCCTAGTCAAATACGCTTTCCAGGTTGCTGCAAGGACATCACTGCTGTGTGACAGACATACCCAGAAGCTCTTCACAAGGGGATGGGACTTATCTAAGAGTTGTTTTGATGCTAAATTCAGGTCTAGAGCTGGTTCTTACGGCTCTCAGAGGGAACTGCAGTCCAGAAAGAGAAGAAGAGGTTGCACACCTTTTTAAAGTTTTCATGTAGGATTTCTGCCACAGCACTACCTACAGTATATTTTCCTATGCAGTCACTTCCCTTGTAATTCCTGAATTATGGATCTTCATGGAACAGGAGGCAGTATAGGCCAGCTTTACTGTTCATTTACTGGCCTTAATTTTTTCCTTCCCCGTCTGCTCGTAACGTTTTCAGTGCTCTTGAAAGAACAGGCCAGGTGACATTTAAGGAGAAAGCCATGCAGAATGAGAACCCACAACTCATTTTTCTGTTGCCAAGTTACTACAACACCCAATATAATTATTTTCTCAACAGATAAAGACAGCACCTGGACTACAGACATGTTAACAAATGTCCACTACCAAATAAACTCTGACTCAGCTCTCACATGGCACCAAGCCAGAAGGAGCTGTCAGCAGCAAAATGCAGAATTGTTGAGTATCACAGACATCCATGAACAAACATACCTTAAAGGTAAGGCAGTAAAGAAAGCCCTGAGTTAGATTCTGGATCTGTTCAGTCCATCATAACAGTTAAGGATTATTTAGTATGATTTTGGCCTAAATATGTCTGGGCAAGAAAACCTAATCTTTTAGAATTTGCAAGTTCACATCAAAATTTCTGCCAATTTTACACAGAATTTAAGTATTCCAGCATCCTTCAAGTGTAACAGTTTGATTTATTATTTACAAATGTTATATTAAAACTTCACTGAAACTTTTTTTTGATGGGGGAAAAAAATTCTGAAAAATAAATTAAAATTCTGCTTTTGGTCAAAAAAAAACCTTAAAAAATTGATTAAAAAAATCTATCTTTATGACAAAAGAAATATGTTTTTTGTATAAAATGCAGTTTGACGGATGCTTTTTTCACTCAGTTGGCAAAGAAAAATATCATTTATTCATAGATCCTAAATTGCAGCTTTACCTATCCATGAATTGCTGTAGGAATAGTATGGAAGAAACTATCTATTGTTATTGTTAAGGATGAATTTAACTTCCAAGACCTTTGTTATTATTGTTTATACTTAAACAGTACCAATATTTCTACTTAAATAGACGTTGTACTTAAATAAATATGTAGAATTTAGCCTATTCTACAGAAATAATTTCATATTGGATATACTCTGTGCATATCATCTGGTCTCATTTTGCATTAGTGAGAAAATAAGAGAAGGGGTTTCTGTTTATTTTTTACAGTACTGAAAGCTTTGGTATATTTCAATTTATCAAGTATTTCAGTATCTGCAGATATTTTTAGTTAGATATTTAATAACTGCAAGTCTTCCTAGAGGCATTAATATGAAAGGGTTTTATAAAATAATGTATCTTCCTTTTGTTATTTAGAATTAACTGAAGGTACAGATTCTGCACTGTGGATTGGACTCAACAGACTGGACTTGAGGAGTGGATGGGAGTGGGTTGGAAGCAGCCCTTTCCAGTACTTAAACTGGGCTCCAGGTATAAATTACTTCGTTTGATTCTGTACTTCCAAAGAAAAAAATATACATATCTCAAATACTGCTGTAAATTTTATTCTCAGATAGATATGCCATGAGATAAGTATTTTAGCTTTTCTTGCTTTAGTTTTAGAAAAATCTCTTATTCTGTAGCAATATAAGCCAAAAACTATTGCCAAAAAATATTTTAGCTGTGATAGCAATGCTCTTTGCCCATAAAATATTTGGTTTTCTATCTCTTGACTCCAGCAACAAAACTATGAGGAGTTTACATGTTCATATGCACTTACAGAACTTACCTACTACATTTCACACAGTGCCCACTATGAGAGGACTACCTCAGCTCTTACCAAAGCTGAGATAGACATGATCTTTGGAGCTCTGCCTTCATCCAGGAGTTATTTGTCCTTGTGCATTTTACAGCTTAGAGATCTATTTGCCTTTCAGAAAAGTTCACTTTTTCTTTTTCCTGTACTTTTTCCAAAGGAAGCCCCTCTCCAGAATCCGGAAAACTTTGTGCAGTTTTGAATCCTGAAACAAAAGCTAAATGGCAAAATTGGGAATGTGATCAGAAACTTGGTTACATTTGTAAGAGAAAGAACTTTACCTTGGTTCCTTCAGGTATGTTGATATATGTTGATAATTAAAGTAGAAGCTGTTATCTGAATCACTTGGCATTCATATCAACAAAGATGAGCAGAAAAGTTTTATTAGAAATAGAAACTATTTCTTGTTTATTTGGTTTGCTTTTTACAAACATTGCACCCTTCCAGTCCCATAACACACAGAAGGAAACAGATGAAAGTAAAGAATGTCCAGCTAGTCCCTTCTGTCCATATTTCAATGTTCAGGTCTCCCCCTTGAATACACACGCTGCTGACCATCAAAGAGGAGAACAAACCAAAAATCATTTTTCAGAAGAGGGACAATAGTAAAAATCAGCAAAAAGAAAAAGGAGGAAAACTTACAGTGTGGCTCTAAGTCATTCTCCATGACTTGTGGTCAGCCAGCTTAGCAAGCTCATGGGTCTTTGCAGAAGTAATGGAAGATCAACACCAATGAAGATTGACACATTGAAACAAGAAAAGATATTTTGAGAGCATAAAGATTTTCCTGTTGGTGTGTCCCTGGTGTGCACCTGGCTATAAATCTGTCTCAATGACTTTTACTCTATCAATATATACTTAATCCTTTAAAAATTCATAACCCTTCCATGTTAGGTGCAGATAATGTCTGATTTATCTGACAAATAATAAATGATACAGAGGGTGGTAAAAATTAGTGCATTTGTTGTACACATTTGACTGACCTTAGAATTTGTGTTAAATACTATTTGTATTAAAAACCTTCTATCTTCCAAACTAAAAAATTGCCGTATTAAGTATCACATTTATGTTTACTATGTTTTGTATCCATCATTTCCTTATAATGAGAATAAAAAAATAAATTCTTAGTTTAGAACTTTTGCACAGATTAAGTGAAAATATTTTTAGTGTCATGTCTCTTGCATGGCAATTCAGCTCCTCTAAAGCCCTGGTATTTACTTCTAGGTGACACTGGACCTGTTACTTGCCCAGGTGGGTGGGTGCCATATGTAGATCACTGTTACAAGATCTTCAGGGAGAGCAAAGGATGGGAAGCAGCTTTGACCTCTTGTCAGAAGCAAGGGAGTCACCTGGCCAGCATCCAAAACCTTGAGGAGCACAGCTTTGTGGTGTCTCAGCTTGGGTACAGTGAGTGTTCCCAGGATGTCTTTTTCCTTTTTCTGCATGTACGGAACACCAGACAGCTGAATTGAGATTTCCAGCTGAGTTTTGGATGTTGTCAGAAGTCTGATTTTACTTATTGCTTAAATAATTGAGCTACGGTTGGGAGGCTGTGCTTAGGGTCTTTCTCTGCTTTTTTCATTTTGATGAAAGAAGCTTAAAACATTCACACTTCATGTAACGTAGAACCAGTGTTTTAAAATCTGACCAGTGCAACAGAACCTGAAAAGTAACTACTATTTACACAGTTCTATCATACCACTATAGTGTATTAACATTAGGCTGGTAATTTACTCCCACTGCTATAAGGAAAAAGAGCCAAAATTTTTCATCCATTGCAGGGATTTCATTACAGCTTAATTTTCCAAAGCATACTATCTTAATTTTAATATCAATGCAAAAATATTGGTTTATGAAATGATCATAAAACACACTAAATAATTTTATGCTTCATAAATTTATGAAAAGAATTATATGTCCAAAGCTTGATGCTGCTGTGAAAAGGTTGCAGTGGCATAAAAGGTCTTATCTAGTTCTGTTTCCAAGGTTTTATCTAGTTCTCTGTTTCCATCCTTTAGAGTCAACAGACAAGCTCTGGATTGGGCTGAATGACCGTAAAGTTCAAATGTATTTTGAATGGACTGATGGTACCCCAGTGACCTACACAAAATGGCACCTGGGAGAGCCATCCACCACAAACAACAGGCCAGAAGATTGTGTGCTGATCAAAGGCCAGGTGACATTACCCAATACGTATTTTCCCTCCATATATAACCTAAAATCTTAATAAAAGACTAATGTGCTGTACTATTTCAGAAAA
This sequence comes from Lophotriccus pileatus, assembly GCA_035583135.1. Taxonomy (NCBI): domain Eukaryota; kingdom Metazoa; phylum Chordata; class Aves; order Passeriformes; family Tyrannidae; genus Lophotriccus; species Lophotriccus pileatus. The sequence continues at coordinate 19,329,094 of JAWWES010000081.1, read as the reverse complement.
CAGCTGAGGTTGGAAAAGGGGATGTGGGGAAAAAAGGATGAGATTAAATATGACCTTTAAAAAAAAAAACCAACCAAAAAAACCGCATTACTATGTCATTGGTCAATTTTTCTCTTTAAGTACATCTGAAAGTCAAAAATTAAATAATTAGGCCTATAAAACAGGTAGTTTGAGCACATTCTCTCATTTTCCTCTGGTGATAATGGTGGCATGGTGGGATCCATGATTCCTGCTGGCTTCTCTGTGCCTGTTCACTTGCTGTGTCATTGCACATCTGTTGATGCAAGGCCCTGCAGAACAGGCAACCAACTCGATGCACCCTCCTCCCTTCTTATCTGAGCTGTGGCTGTACTGCTATAGCCCAGTCGGTATTTCACTGGATATGAGCAGATTTGGTTTTGTTATCATCTGGGGAAATTGGATAAGGAAAAAAAAATTCTGTTTAGAGAATGAAAAGAGAAAGAAAATTAATAGTTTCAATTATAAAGAAACACATTACTCATCTTCTTTAGATTATTCATCTTTATCTTCTTCTTATTTCAAACTTTCTCCTGCCACAGGATGGCTATTGGGCAGACTCTGTCTGTGAGAAGAAAGCTGGCTACATTTGTAAAAAAAAGGCTATATCACAAATAGCTGAAGAACAGAAAATTACTGATGCAGGTTGCAAAAAAGTAAGTACATGAGCATGGAACAGCAGTTTCTCAGATGAAATAAGTACCTTGTCTGGGAATGACCTAGAATTGTTTGAATTGTGTATATTATTTACGTAGAAAGATTTTTTTTTATGTATTATGAAGTTTCTCCCTCTCTCAGTTATATTAAACTTTAGATAGCAGTTTATAAAAACTCCTTAGAAGGAATCTGCAATTTCACTGCAAAAAGTATCTGTCATAATATTCATGATTATTGGGCTTCATTCAACTTCAAATAACATAGCCCACTTAATACATGATATCACAATTATTTAAAATTTGAATGGAAATCCTAACATCATGTTACAGGGCTGGAGAAGATATGGCACCTACTGCTATTTTATTGGACATGTTCCAGCAACATTTTCAGAAGCAAACACCACTTGTGAAGGAGAAGAAGGTTATTTGGCCACAGTTGAAAGTAGGTATGATAATGACTTTTCCTTGGCTTTCAAACAGATAAAGGTTGTATCCTATGAAATATTCCTACAAAAGCTAACACAACGTCAAACAGCAGATTGTCTAAGTAACAGATGAGGTCTTTAGTTGAACAACAAAAAAGTCTTGCTTTTCTATGTTTTTTGTATGGAATCAGAATCCTATCATAAGACCTTCTCCCCCAGTCTGAAGCAAGGAAAAGGAGAAAAGAATTCATCGTCACATTAGGCAAGTAGGATTTGGATAAATGACTGTTTTCACTTGTCTATTTATGATCCCTTTTACAGGTATGAGCAAGCCTATCTGACTAGCCTTGTTGGGCTGAGGCCTGAGAAATATTTCTGGCTTGGCCTCTCTGATGTGGAGAACCAAGGCACTTTCAGGTGGGCCAATGGTGAAGTGACCTCCTTCATGCACTGGAATGCAGGAATGCCTGGTAGGTGCTGGGATGGTGGATGGTAGCTGCTCTCTGAGGTCATGGTCCCTATTTGGGTTTGCATTGGCAGTGTCCTCTGAATTTTGTGCTTTAAACTTTCAGTATCTTTTATAATATCTGGCAGTTTCTCAAATTCCATCTTTTAATTTCAAAGGGAAAAAATTTGAGCTGCAGTTTTATATTTACCCATAAGATTAATCTTTTGGCCCATCTTCACAAGGAGATAACAGGAGCTATAAACAGGTCATGAGACTATTCCATACTCATCCCTCTGTTGGAAAAGTTAGCCTGGGAGAAGAGTCTGAAAAGAAGAAATTGTAATAAGGAATTTAAGTTGAGAGTTACGAATTCATAGTATCAAAAATTATCATACCATTATTATTTTTATGTGTGATACTAAGAAAGCCACATTCATGGGTTCATACTGTGCAGAAAATAAGATTTCACAATGCCATAAGGGAACCTGCTCTCAGTGATCACTTGTCTGAAAACTTTCTTGAAAACCTTCAGCGAGGTTACAAAATTATAAAATAAAAACAATGAAAAATCACAAAATACAGAGACTAATAAAACTTCAGTAAACACCACGAGAAGAAAGCTTGACAGGCAGTCTGTAGTGCCAGCAGATGATCAGAGTATTAAGAAAGCACTTGGAGATCATGTTAAGGAATCTTCCCTGTCTGACCCCCCAGGAGCCCCTCTGGCAGTCACATTTGCACGACCCAAGCGCAGACCGAGGCCCCTTCACAGCTGCACACCCCACACTCACACAGTCAGACCAAGTTTCTGTACTGGCTTGACCCCAGGTTTCCCATAACAGAGTCTCAGATATCTCAGTCCTTGATTTAATCATGGTGCAATAACAAAATAACAGCTGGAGCTGGGTGTCCGTGAGAAGGAACCGTGAGCAAAGGAAACCCTGGGCTTTTTCACCCTTGCAGTCTAAATGCCTCGAGGTCTGTGGTCCTGGGCTCCTGCTGTGTCTCTGAGTGTCTGTTCACCTGGCCAGTGTCCTGTGCCCTTTGCTATGCAAAGGGTTGGAGCCAGATCACATCCTCTTGCCTTGGGCTCCCACCACCCACAGCTCCATCTGTAGCTGTCACTGCAGCTTGCAAACCAAACTACCTGCACTAAATGCTTTCCTCAACAATCAGTCTGGAACAATAAAGAAAGATGCTTTCTGTGGGCTTTCTGTGCTGGAAAATTTCTTTGTGGTGGTATGGTTGGAGAGTCTATTTCAAGATGAAATATCAGCAGAATAGATTATGGAGCAAATAGATGACCTGAAGTCAGAACTAAGCACGGCTACAAAAGCACCCAGAAGCTGTTAAGATTACTTTAAACGAACTGTTCATTTTAATGTGTTAAAGCTGCCTTGTTAAAGCTAAGGGGTGCAAAAAGACAAATTTGGTGCTAACATTTAAACGGTTCCAGAGCATATGAGGAAATACAGACCAATGAGCCATTAGTATATTAGCTGAATCTGTAATAAAGAAGATATAGTGGGAAAGATACATAAAATCGCTTCTGTAAAGGAAGTCATGCTCACAGTGCTCCTGGAGCTTCCCCCAGGAGCCAAAAGCATATGAATAAGGGAAATCTAGTCAGAGTGGTCTATCTCAATTATCAAAAACCTTTCAGATAATCTGACCTAACACAGAAAAGCTCTTAGATGAATAAAAATCTTCATCAAAAGGCACTGAATGGAAGGTGGAGATTTTATTTTCTTTTAATGGGGGCTATTTTTTACTGGGGAAGAGTGCTCATTAAAAAAAAAGAAAAAAAAAAAAAAAAGCAAAGCGGGATCCTAAAGGGATCATGTCCTCCTCAAAAAGAAAATACTACTCTATCCGTGTGAAAAATATAACATTTTAAATATAACTTTGCTTTTTAGATGTTATTATGTGACAAGAAGTGAATGTCTGCTGCTCAAAGATTTTTAACATAGAATTAAACAAATCACACTGTATAAACTATCCAACTACGTTTGTTGTGGTTTTTTGGTTTTTTTTCCTTCATAAAGGAAGTAATCCAGGATGTGTAGCCATGAGAACTGGAACTGCAGCTGGATTATGGGATGTTCTTGGCTGTGAGACAAAGCAAAAATATATCTGTAAGCAGTGGGCAAAGGGTGCAACAATTCCACCTATTCCAACTACTGCTCTGGTCCCCACATGCCCTGAAGGTTGGATATCAAACAACCATAGAAGTTCCTGTTTTAAAGTAAGTGCCTATTTATTCATAAGATGAAGGGCTTTGAACTCCTTGGTTTGGAGAAAAAAATAAATAAGAAAGAAAATTAACTGACATCTTTGTTTTGCAATATCTGAGGTTGGAATATAGCAAAACCAAAATCCCAAAGATTCGTCTCAGGGAAGTATCCATAAGATGGGAGCAACTAAGGAAAAAAGATAAAATTGAAGGGTCTGGACACAAGGGAAGGAAGAAGGGCACAGGAAAGAAAATGAGGAAGTTTGTGCCCCAGGGGTTGAATGAATTGGAGCAGGAAATGGGAGAAGAGGAACATAAATATCAAGGCCCCAGAAAGACACAAAGAAAAGAACAAAAAGAAAGATAAGGGGCAATTTCAGATTAAAATTACTGAAAGAACAACGTCAAAATTCTGTCATAAACAGCAGAATCAGCAAAGCTTGTCTGTTGACATCACTCTTTGTATCTGCTGTGGTCACTAAGTTGTACAAAGATCCAGTATTTGTCTGAGATCTGTGAGAGTTCAGGGAATGAAGCAGAGAAGTGTATCCTCCAGCAGCACAATGCCTAAGGCTGGACCTTGCTAAAATAACTACGTTACCCCTGAAATAAACCATAAGAAGTCACACGAAAGGTTAATTAAACCAGTGTTTATGAAGGGCATTTATTTTAGAGTCTCTGATGCAAAGCTGCAGATAACTTAGTTTTGAAGTACACTCTGTTGTGTCTGAGCAGGCATAAAAAACGAATTTGAACAAGAAATGAGGGTAATTTGCAAACACTGATTTGGGATCATGCAGAATTGAAGTGAGCTAATTTAGTGTGAGACGTTAATATTTCTTACACTTTTATTGAATTAATGAGTCCTTCTCCTGTTGTTTTTTTAAAAATTTTTTTTCAAACTCAGTTGAAATACTATTCACTTTTGCTCCTTTATCCTCAAATCACAATTTTAACTTTGGTCAAATTTGTACTTGTTCTCTCTTAAACTAGTTAGACATTTTACTGCAAATGTAAAGTGAGAGATGTAAACCACCATGAGATCATTCTTTTGCCTGTATCTTCAGACTCCTCCCAGGCCATCTTGCCTCTCCACCACAACCCTTTCCCTTCATCTGGAAGGTCACATGGGCCCTCCTACAGATAAAACAAATTAAAGGGAATTGTATTCCCTTCTAGCAATTCCTTCCCTTTTTTATGAACGGAGTAGGTAATGCTATTTCTCTTATGGACTTTTGCTTGGCTTGAGTGAAATCTCATTTATGGGTGAGCAAGGTTATGATTCTTTATTTTATTATTGTAGCATATGTATGATACATTTCAAAGTAATTTATCCATGGTGTTTTTACAGTAATTTCTCCATAGTGTTTTCACAGATCAAATACTAAAAGGAAATCATGGTTTGAGGCTCGAGATTTTTGCCGGCAAATAGGAGGAGATCTGGTCAGCATTAATGGTAAAGAGGAGATGCCATTGCTGAAAAAAGCAATGCGGTGAGTATTTGCTGTATCTTTATCTTACCAGATTTAAAAGACTGCTCATATAAACTATTATGAATGATCTTAGATGATTTCTGAAACATATGGATTCCTCAAAAGCAAAAAAAACCTCTGATACTTTGAAATTTATCTACTTATTAATGTTTTTATCATTAAAAAAAAAAGAAAAAGTGTTGTTTGTGTCCAGAAAAATTTAAAACATCCACCAGTATCATGATTACTAGATAAAATTTAGAAACACATGAAATTGTTGATATTTTTAGTACGGTAGAAAACATGACCAGTATATCTACTGTTGACCTACCTTGAAGCAGTCAGTGCTGAGACCATGTTCTGAATCTGTGAAGGCCTTCCCTAAGTAAACAGCACATTATGGAAATACAGGATCAATACTAAATCTGATAACTAAGCCTTTACCACTGAACCACAGAAGCATTACATATTTTTATGAAGAACACATGTATGCCCTTCACCAAAAGTAATAGGGTAATTATTGCAACTTTACTGCTTTTAGTGTGCTCTAGAAAGTTCAGTTACGTATTTCTGTGTGGGGTTTTTTTGTGTTGATGCTTGTTGGTACACTACTCTGCCCTGTGATATCTCCTAGTGCCAGTCGCTGTTGGTCTGAAGCAGTTTGGCTCGGTATATTTTCTTTGAATCCAGATGAAGGATTTGCCTGGAGTGATGGCTCTCCAGTGAGTATTTTATTTTTTCGCTGTTTGTTTACTTAAGATATTTTGGTGTTTGTACATGTACTTTTTGGGCTTTTGCTGTTGTCCTCATCAAAGAAAACAGCAATCCTGCAAACATTCACATGGCTGTTAGCCTATATTGCCATGACTAATATTGCAGCAAAACGTTTTAATACATGGAATTTATCTGTATCTCATAAGAATATGTGGCTTTCTGTGCAGCACTCCAACATATTTTCTCTTCTGAGAAGGTAATATGAACACAAAATGTCAGAACATACAAATTCATTATGCCGGATCTTGTATCCTGTCTCTGGCAGTGGCCATAAACATCTTAAGAACTGATGAAACAGCAAGCATGTTTTCCAGTATTCCCTTGCATCCCCCATTAAGTGATAGCTCAGGGTCTTTCAGGACTGGAGCTCAGATCTGTAATCTTAATATATTTATTTCCATGAATTTATCCAGGCATCTCTTAAGCCCATGCAGATATCCACAGCTGTGGGAAACATTCCTGCAGGAGTTCACTCTTTATTATCCTCCCTCTATTCCTACTCTTATCCTGTTCACATTAGTTTCCATAAAAATCTCAGGAAGCAATCTTATCAAGAATCTCTTGAAAATCCCAAGTAGGTTGTATCAAATAGGTCTCCCTTTTGGATGTTAATTTCTTCAGAGGTAATTCCACCAGGTTTATAGGACCTGACTTCCCTCCCAAAAGTAACACTCCCATCCTCATTAGCCACAGAGAAGGGAAGAAGTGAATGCTGAATTGATGCATGATGTGGTCACTGTCATCAGACAGATGCTGGACAATGTGTTTTTGAACCAGGTCACAACTGATGAAGTGAAAACTGCCTTGTCTGCATATGATTAGCATGAGTGACATGGGGGTAAAGTTCATACTATATGAAATTCAGTAGAAACAGTCCATTTGGCTGTTTCTATTTTCTGTGTCTAGGGCTTGAGGTAAACAAGGGAAAAAGCCCACCGTGTCAAGACAGCCTGATCTTCTGATTACTTGATTACTGATATTATTGCCCAACTGTAAAATTCTTATACCTATTGCTTTCCCTACATTTCCACCTCTAGCTAAAACCATAATCTTTCAGACAAAAACTGTTTGTTTCTGTTTGTCAGTGAAGAGTGCAACTACTGAAACAAACGGAAAGAGTAACAAAGCTGATTTCTTCTATAGGTTAGGTACACAAACTGGGATGATAGCTCAAGAAATTCAGGACACAAGTTCTGTGGCTCACTCAAGGTTTGGACGACTTCTAAACAATGGTCTCTTTCAGTCTGTGAAGTACAGCTTGACTGGTTTTGTCAAATAAAACAAGGTAGATTTCTTCTTCTCTTTAGACAAGAAGCTTAAAAAACTTTAATAAGCAATTGCTTTCTAAGTTGCTGGAGAAACACACAAAATTTTGAAGAATTGCTTTATCCAAATGGGGAGCATTGAGTAACATATTATAGGCTGTGATTTTTCAATTATAGATGATAAGGATAAATAGATCCATTTTTTTACATAAATTAGGGTGTATAAATAATCCATAATTTGTGAGGGTTTAATAGATGCAACGTTTTTGAATATTAAGAAGCATTTGCTTTTATTTTTGTAATGTAGGAGGTAAAGAGTTGTAAAGAATTGTACTGTATTCCTTACAATACTGGTTTTTACACTAACACCAGTAAAGCTAAAAACCGCATACAATATCTTTGTACACCAAGATTTACTGGTCCTCCAAGTTAACTTTTAGCGTTCTTGAGGAATCAGTTGCGTTTGGAAATACAACAGCACAAAACAGAGTCATTTCTTTTTCTATCACTACTGGAAATAACTCACAGTACATATACATACACACACACACACACACATATACATATATACACAAATAAACATATACATAGAGAGAGTCATATTTCCTTTTGCTTATGAATATTTGGCACTGGAGAATTTTTTGATAGAGCTAAAGTAAATCTAGTGGAAATTTTCTCCTTCTTGATAAAAATACCCCTCTGGTAAATTATGGAATGTCTACTGATGGAACAGTAGAAGCTGTACCCCAAAGTTCAAGGGGTTTTAGATAGATCTACTGTGACCTACAGCCTGGAAAAGCAATTTTTCCTTGCCTTTCTCTGCTCAGGAATGTGATTCAGTCAAGATGATACTTTATTGATGTGAAGCACAGTTTATGATACAAAGTTAAAAGTAGATGACTATGCATATTGCATAATATGTTGCTGAAATATGTGGCTAAGCCTGCTTTCTAGTCAGTGGTAAAGGTGTGAACAATCCTGCTCTGTTCCTCACTCCTCCTTGCAGTCAGTCACATCATAAAACACTTTACACAGATGTGCCACACCTTCTATTCTCTTCTTTTTGCAGGAGTGCCATTAAAATCTGAACCAACTGACACATATGGTAGGTCTTTGTGTACATTTATCTTATTATTCATTATTTCTTTCCTAAAATTGTTATTCTAAGATAAGCTTTTGTGTTCTACAATACAGAATTTAAAGGTACCTTATTTATCTTCCAGCATACCAAACCACTGCAGATGGATGGGTCATATATGAAGATAAGCTCTACTATATCAGCAAAGAACAGGTCTCCATGGAAAAAGCCCAAGAATTTTGCAGGATGAATTCTGCAGACCTAGCTGTTGTTAATAGTAACACTGAGAGAAGGTTCTTAAAGAGAGTGCTAGAAGATAATGTAAGAATCATTGTAAAGAGACAGCCTAAAGTAGAAGTGCTTGTGACAATCTGCATGTAAAACTTGTCTCAGAAGTAGAGCCATCAGCATGCTCATTAGTGAAGTCTCCCAAAATGCGCCCTCTGATGCCATGGGATTCGGACCCTGCTGCTCTGTGCTGTCTGGGCTGAGGCAGTGAGGCAGGTTGTTGGAAAGAGCAATGTGGGAAGTTACCAGCTGTGCTGTCTTGGGAAGCAGCTGGTGCAAGAGGGAGAACTAAGGTCGATTTTAGACAGTGCTGCAGCCTTGGAGAGAGAATGAAAGCAGAATACCAGTTTCTGATACAAGATCTGCTTCTTTCTTACGCTATCCTAAAGGCCCTCAGTGCTGCAGGACTCAGCTTTGATGCCCCAGCTACAAACCTGATTTCTGTGTCTGAGAATATAAATGCATTGCTGTGCTTAACTGCAAGTATGTGCTTTATTGCTGTCAACGTCAGTGACTGCTCTGCGAGTCTAATCAACAGTGTATCCATTTCTGCTTGTTTTACTTCAAAGTGTCTTTTTTAAAATTAAAGTAATGTCTTTCTGCTTTAGGATGAATTCTGGAGCAGGTCACGTGCATACTTCATTGGTCTAAAAGTAAGCCTTGATAAAAAGTTCAGGTGAGTTAAGATGATCAGTGCAGCTTTTAACATGTAGAAAGAAATACAATATTTTATGTCGCAAGAGGTACTGAATGTATTATTTTCGAGGTCTGAAGGCAGATCCACATACTTTGTACAAAGCAAAATGGAATAGTCCTAGGATATTCTGAAGTTCAACAGTTTTCACCAAAAATAAATAGGAAAAGAACCTTTTTTTTTTTCTTGAGTAAGCACCTACCCAAAGAAAGGCTTGGCAGCCCTACTCTCCATACATTGTCAAGTTCCTTTCAAAGATCTGCCCCATAAATTGGAGTAATACTTTACTATGCTCAATTTTATACCTCTAAACATACGCACTTAAAACATTCTCTCTATCATAGGACCTAGCTTCCTTATGCTTTTAATCTGTATATCATAGTTTCAGAGAGGTCCTCCAGAGTTAGGAAGATGTGGACAATGAGTACAAAAGCTGGTTCTGACAGAAATGGCTAAGGTAGTCTCTGCAAACTCCTGTTCCAGGAGAAGTCAGCAGAAGTTTACGCTACAGAAACATTATCAAGTATTCTGAAAAGACCTGCACACAAATAAACTCAAAACTGAAGTAAAAGGTCCTGAAGAGCACGATAGACTGCTTATCTTCCCATCTGCTAGTAAGGACACATCTGGGAAGTGAAAAAACACACTTCTGATGTTGACCTGAAACAGGTTAGAGGAGATCTGAATTTAACCTTTCTATTTTAATGCCACAGTTGAATGTCTGTGAATCACTAACAGAGTGTTAGTATGTAGAAGAGGAGTGGGGAGAGACAAGTTGATAGTGACTGGGTCAGTACACGATTCTAACCTCCTGATTTAGGAGACAAATTAGGGAGACAGGGCATTCCTTGGGTTCAGTGAGCATCTCCTTTATTTAGATCAAGTGTATCATCAGCAGCAAGAGATAGATGAGAGAGCTGAATTTGTTTCCTACTTCAGGCTTACTGACTTAAATTCTGAAATATTGATCAAAATGCAATGCCAACCTCTCCTTCCTTCAATAGCAATATATTAAAGTAAAATGCATGTAAACATAAAGGTAAAAAATGTCACTTTTGGTACTTCAGAAATGGTGGTTTTAAAGCTGACAGAATGTCCAGGCACAAGACTCAATAGAAAAAATACCCATAAAGGTATTTTTCTTTGGGGTAAAGTCCACAGAAAAGTTTATTCATCCTTGTTTGCATCTATGAAAACATCAGGAATGCTTAGACTGAGATGCATGATATTAACTAGGGATACAATGAAATAAGTTAAATAAAATTTTAATATTTTTATCTCTATTATGTATTCTGACTAACTGAAAATGGTTTCTGTTATTAAATGATGTTATACCAATCCTGCCCATTAACGGAAAATATGCTTGTGTATTATTTTTCGTATTTTGCAACCAACAATGTTTTACAGAAATTGCTTCAAATTAGAACAGTCAGGTAAAGAGAGGAAAATCTTTAACAGTCCTTCCGGTTTTAGACAGTTCCCATTAACGCTCATGGATATTCTTGAGATGTTAATTAGGAGTATTGAAGTGTATTAATTAATAACTATTTGCATTTATTTTCTTTAAGCTGGATAGATGGGACTCCAGTAACCTATGTGGCCTGGGCTCCTAATGAACCCAACTTTGCAAATAATGAGGAAAACTGTGTGGTAATGTCATCAGAGCATGGTAAGTAACAAAGCAAAACTATTAGATTTTACTTGTCCCTGCTTGGATTATAACTGATGCTGTCAAACTTCTGCTGTCAGCTGTCACACAGTGTTTGATAGCTGTTTTCTGCAATTGCTTTCCACGAACACAACGCAGTAACTGTTTGTAGTCATGGAGACCACCAGTCATGGAAGAGTCTATGTCCTTGGCATGGGGAGATTTCTGTATGCTGTGTAATTTAATGCAGATCTCTTCCTCTGGATTTATAAGATTGATATTGCACCTTTTTACAGGGCTTTTCACTACTTCTTTCAGTAGAAAGTTGAATGGTCTGTCTTCTCTCCTTAAGAAAACACTTCTAACAGCTACAGGAAATAAGGGAGTTGAAGGTAGTAACTCAAAGGAGTTGAAATTCAGTGAGGAAATAAACTAATACATCTAATCACCTAAGACCATCTTACATGTTTACAAGTACACTGAAATGTAAATTTCTTGTGAAGCCTAGGGCTAAGTTTTCCTCTTAGCTCTATTTTTGGACCATAACTGAGGCTAATGAGAATTTAGTGTATATATATATATTGATCTCTCAATTTATGTTTTATAAGGAGTTCATTCAGCAATCCCAGCCAAAATTCTGCCTTTGTATGAAGACAGAGAGAACAAGATTCACTTTTCTAAACATAGACATATGTTCTGAACAAGATGCATTCCTCCTTCTTTAGTTGTTGATTGAGAAAGGGGCAGCTGTCCCACCTTCCCCACCATATCTACCAGTTCCACATAGATGGCTCAGCATTCCTGGGCTTGTCTCAGATGATGCTGGAAGTTTATATGTGAGGAACTGAACTGGATGACAAGGGAAGCACTAAGATTGAGTTGGCAGTCTGAGCTACCCCTCTGAAGTCTCATTATGGTTGAGTGGAGATCTCACCTGCACAGTCAGAGCCGCCTGAAGAGCAGTTCAGTTTACTCAAGTGCAGTATTCAAGTGTTTGCATGTAGGTGGTTGTAGCCACCTGCTGTGTTCTAGTTAGCCCATCTGACTCTAAGTTTCCCACAGAAATAGTGCCATATGTGTTGGCTCTCTACAGGAACTTTGCATAGCCTCTCAAACAGTGTTTAGACATCTCTGTTTAGACAAATAAATCCTGCCCTGTCTCTCTATTGACCATTACAGTAGCTTAGAAATCTTGACAATTGAAATGAAGTATTTTAATCTGCAAACTGAATCCCTAGCTAACATTCTATTAACTTGAGATGTTGGCCTCCAGGAGAAGGCACATATGAAGACCATACTATGCCCTTAGATTGATCTGGTATTTCCTAAATCATCCATTTCTGATACATTTGCTTTTTAAGGCTGCTTGCTGGTATATTTCCTCTGCTGCCTGCAATGTGATGATGCCATAGCTCAAACAAATAATACATATATACACCCATAAATGTATATACACATAAATAGGTATAGACGCTGTGGAGAGCCCTGAAAGAGGAGCAGAAGGGTCAGGAAGTTCAAATTAAATACAAAGAGTGCTATTATTAGAGCTTGAGCTCTCTCATTTGAAGCTGCCACAGTTACTTTGCCTTCAGATCAAGCTGCAGCCTGAAATATAAAATAGAGAATATTTGTTCTTCTAAAAAAAAAAAAAAAGGTAAAAAAATGAGAAATTATTGTTACAAATACTGCAATATTTTTATTTCTTTATTCAATGTCTTTATTTCAGGCTTGTGGAGTGACATAAACTGTGGCTCCTCCAATAAATTTGTATGTGAAAAACATAACAGTTCTATTAATTCAACGTTTGCTTCAACACTGCCTCCTGGAGGATGTCCAGAAAGTTGGGTTTTCTTTGGCAACAGGGTATGTCAATGTGTATCTTCAATAAGTTGTGGAAAGGAGTGGAACTGAAAAAAAAATCTTGAAAAAAACACACATTTTTTAAGATTATAAAATAAACCTGGAGAGTAATTACCTAGTCAGAATACGCGGCCTGGATGGCTGGGCTTTTTTGGAGCTGACTGTATACATTTAATTTTGTGGAGAAATACAGTAAAAGTAGATGTTTGCTAAATAGAGAGCATAGTTTGTGCAGGCTTAAAATACACTGTTACTGCTTCTGTAGAAAACCTCTTCTTCTTCTCTCTTCTTTTATGTATTTATGATGGAAATGGAAATTTGTAATGGTCAGTCTTGCAGAATGAGACTTTCAGGTGGAAAGATTTAGACAGAATGTATTTGAGCAATCCCTTTGGCTTGTACAGGGCTCACAAAGCTTTGAGTTCAGAAATATGATGCCAAACTGCAATTGTTTTGAGCGTAGCTTTTCATTCAGACACGGTCTGGGAGTCCTCATTGCTGTAACTGAAGAATTTGTACCAATTTGAGTTGAAGCTCTGTCTACAAAAGGTTGTTTTGTCTACTCTAAGTACACTGTGCTGCTATTGCATCCTCAAAATGGTAGGTCAATGTGCCAAAGGATATTTCACAACTCTGGCAGGATGAACAGTTGTAGCTACAGTCATTGGAAGCAGGACAAGGCGCAGTAGAGATCATTCCCTGCAGCTGTGTCACCCAAAGCCAAATTTTCTTGATTTCAGATGATCCCTCTATTATTGCAGGAAGAAGGCAGATGAAAATGTGAGAAAGGATTATGTACTTGACCTCACTACAATCAGTTCAAATGATTTAGATCCTGCATTACACCCTGTGCAATGAGTAGGCTTGAGTGTCTACCTGGGTAGACATACCGACTTTCTACTCCTGAGCTCTGTCACTTATCTTAGCCCTGATTTCTTTTAGGAGAAATGTACATCTCATATGTAATTGATATTAGTCACATACTACAGCTCCAATCTTTGCTAGTTTGAAAGATGTGCTTGCTTTTTTTCCCCCAGTGTTTCAAAGTATTTTCTTCCAATATAACAAGAAAGCTCGTGTGGCATGATGCACGAAATGCCTGCATCAATTTGGGAGGAAACCTGGCTAGCATACCAAATGAACATGTGCAAGGTACATATATGGGCTCTATTGAAAGAAAAATATATTAAGTTCTACCTGAAGGATCTGCTATACTGTCCACTATAGAATATGGGATTAACTGCCAAAAATTGCTTATCAGCCATGTCAATTTATGGCTTGTTTTAACCCCAAAGTGCAAAGCAATAGCTAAATTATTACATATAAGAAATAAAATCTGTTTCTAGATCTTTCAGTTGCTCAGTTTTCATGAAACTTCCCTTGTGTTTTGAGTGTGGTTGCACAGGTCTCTCTAACAGAAATCTGTATTTTCTGTCTCTCTCACTGGCAATATGATTTGCTGAAACACCATTGTGCATACATGGTAGGGAAGGAATGCTTATCTAAACATTTAATTAAAAGGCAGATGGGCTCTTTAGCTGAAAATGTTATCCTTTTAATATGGCCCCAGTTCTGGGCTTTTGCACGTTTCCCCTGTTTTGGGTAAGGTAAGTCATGATGAGCTTTCCTTAATAAAAAATCTTTGCTTCCCTCCAGCTTTCCTCTTCTATCATTTGAAGGATGCCACAAGTGATGTTTGGATTGGGTTGAATGACATCAACCAAGAGTTCTCATTTCTTTGGACGGATGGAAGCACTGTTTCCTACACCAACTGGGTTAATGGTGCACCAGAACGGAAACAGAGCTACTTTGACTATTATGAGTTAGAAAGGTTGACAGACGTCACTGTGGAGGTACAGGCAATTTAAGTAACCTGTATATCTTAGGCAGCTAGATGAGTTTGTAGAAGAGAAGTTACAGCAGAAATAAGAAGATGCTGAAACAAGTTCTTTTGTAAGCAAAATGGGGCTTAGCAAATCCTCTGATAAAGATTCCAAATACACCCAAAAATGTTTGGCAAAGATTCTGAAAGAAAGTGACTTATGACCTGACCTATTGCAAAAGACCAGTTCTGTAAAAGAAGCTGGGAGAGGTTTATATTGCATCAGTTCCCCCACAAACTGCATTCTTACCAATTTTAAGGTTACAACACCAAACACAGAAAAGTTATGATAAACCAAAATTCAATAATAATTTTTCTGTGTATACATCTCATTCCTTGCTAATGTGCTCTCACATGCTTTACTAGTTTCTGATGGTGCAAGTTGATATCTTCAATGAAATTACAATTTCTCTGTTGAAATTCAATCTCTTTTCAAAAGGAGATAATTTCTGAGGAAATGATTGGCAGCTAGACGCCCAAGACTTTTAACATCTACCACCAGTCAACTTTCTGATGACCAAAACTTATTTAAATCAGCATAAGAGAGAAACTTGGATGAAATACTGAAAGACTGCCATGGCCAGTTTTGAAATCAGGGGAGTAATGAAGGAAATATTGAAGCTATTAAACATTAGGAAGTAAAGGAAAAATTTGTTTGTTGCTAAAGATGTCTGATAGTCATAACTTGATAATGACTATGAAAAAACAGCAAAGAGTATCTGCTTTCTACAAGAGAGTCTGCTTCAATTAAATCCAGACTAGTACTTTTAATAATAGTTCTTATTTTGTTTTTCTCAAAGCAGATCTACATAATTGTAAATCAGAACAAAGAAGTTATATTATAGGTACTCTAGTTTTTCCTAAGTCATTAAAAGATTGTTAATAAAACTGGTAAGGTTATTTTTAATTGGCTTCTTTCAGACCTTGACTGGCACGGGTGAAAGCCTGGTTAAAATTTAAGGGGTCACTAATAAATACCAGTTCAAACTGTTTGGTAGAAACCTAGGAAATTGGAACTAATTACATAGGTGTTCAGTGAGCTGCTCTCGCCTCTGCTATTAGGCTTGCAGCAGCAGTATAAGAGCTTCAGCTTACCACCTCCTCATTGCCTTTTTAAATGGCTGTGTATCTTTCCCTCTCCTTCAGGCAGATTGTGTGCTCGTCATGAAGTCAGATGGGAAATGGAGAGACGATAGCTGTGACAACGAGAGAGGCTATATATGCCAGATGAATTCACGTGAGTTCTGTCCAACCCAGTCTCCTAACTAGAAAGAGTGTCTCACACAAGCTGAATAGCTAAACCATAGCTAAAGCTTCTGGCTTTGAGTCTTGTTCTGAGTCTCTCAGGCTTTCAGAACTCCACCAGTCTTAAGGCAGTACTATATTTAAAGTATAATTTGTTCCACAGAAATTGCTGAAGAAGAACCACTATCTTAACAGGGGTTTTGTACCTAATCAAGAATAATACTAGATAATAATAATAAATGAAAATGGATTTCTTCTCAGTGAAATATAGAGGGTTATAGAGGGTTATAGAGGGTTATAGGCATACTGTTTAAGTGCATATATAAAACCATGTTCTTGCAGTGATCTTCCCATTCTCCTGGCTGTCTCTGAGCAGAGCATTTAATCCTCTCTTAACATTTCTACTGAATGCCATATGATGTTAATTAAAATGTACATCTTCTTGGATGTGTCTTTATTGTAGAAGAATATTGTTATGTTTCTTACAACAAAATGAGTAATGAGTGTTGACTTTCCTCCTCTAGAAATGTAATTATACAAATCCCAGCTGTCCAACCATATAATGGGAGTAGAGAAGGCAAAGCACAGATAGCAAAACAGTTTTGCCAAACAGTTTTGCCTCAACTTTACTACAGCTTTAGAAAAAATTATCCCCTGACCCCTCACTTCAATCAGCTCCTGCAGCCTGTTCACTCTCGGCACAGATAACTTGCTTGTGAGAGGACCCCTTCCCTGCACAGCAAACATGTAGTTTTATGGAGGCATTTTTAATTTGCTTAGTCCCAGTTACAGCTCTTCTGAATACATTTAAAATCTCACGGGTGTAAATATACACTGCCTAACTCAAACATGCAGGCAACATTCTGGTGGTCCTTACAGACAGGCCAACAACTTGGGGTCAGTAACGAGTGGTGATCAATTAACACCAGGTGTCAGTGTCTCAGGTTGAGACTGCAGAGTACAACAGTTAGTGACTTACTCTAAGTCCTCTCCACCAGTGATCTGAAATAGGTGTATACTCAAATCATTAGCAAGTATACTCTCTACTTCAGGGCATTCAGGATTTCACTTAGCTTATTACATTAATCAATTTGGTCCATGTTTTCAAAGTTTGATTTGGATTTTTTTGTTTTGGTAGGGTTTTTTTGTTTTATTTTTTTAATTTAGTTGTTTTGGTTTGGTTTGGTTTGTTCATGAGCTTAAATAAAGATTTTGACTTATTGACTAGACCTTTTGACCATTTTTTTTATAGCTTCCATGTTAGAGAAGAACAATATATTGTAAATTCATGCATTCAGTTTTTACTCCATAGTTCCCACAGAGCCTGAAGTACCAACAACACATCCAGCCTCTGGCTTTGCCCATTATGGTAACAGTAGCTATTCAATCGTTTCATCTGAAATGCAATGGGAAGAGGCCAGAAAAAATTGTCAAGACAAATCTGCAGAACTTGCCAGAATTTCAGATGCCTACATCCACTCGTTCCTGTGGATCCAGATGTTGAAATATGGAAAACCCGTATGGATTGGTCTTAACAGCAATATGGTGAGTGTTAGATGGATGGGAGGTGTGGGTGCTTGGTGAGCTCTCCTGCTCTTTATAGTCCTCTTGATGATCAGTCTATAACAGTGCTGAAACAACTGTATCCTGCATGGCTTCACTGGGCAAACGCATAAAAATGTAGTGGTCCTGTTAGAGCTAGTCAAGGACTTTTATCCATCAAATGGGTTGAAGAATCACAGAAAAGGTTATGCAAGAAGCAAAGGATGAAAGTAGAAAGTTCTAGAAAGTTCTAGACTGAGAGTCACAAACCAGAATGTGCAGCCGTCATCAAGTGGCTGTTAGCTGTTCTGAAAGTCAAACCCCCTGCTATACAGAGGGCAACTTATAGCTATTATTATATTAATAAAAGTTTTTATGAGTATTAGAGAGATATTTTAAAATTTAAGCTGGCTGTTTAATGTCAAGTAATCTTTATTCACCAAATAGCTCCCAGTTTTAGTTTAAATAAAGCAGGGCAGAGGGGATGAATTCTCTGTAATTGCTTCTCTTGATATGGGATTTACTAAATGACCTAAGTTTGCCTCATCTGACTTTCTTGCCGTGTTGTAGAAGTTTGTGTTACTGCAGAAAAACCCTTTCAAAAGCAATACAGTGTTGAACACTCTTCATATGTAGATCTCATGCAACTCAGAGGGACCAGTGACATTGCTTAGAATAGTGAATGGAATGTAAAAAACCAGCATTTTTTCCTGAAAAAATCAAATAAACACAGGATTTTATTTACACTATAACTATCTGTCCAAGCTTTTTATGTAAAAAAAATAAAAAAATAAAAAAATTACCAGACCTTCTTTGTTTTCAGACTGGTGGCTATTACAAATGGATCAATAACTGGAAAATCAGATACACGAAATGGGCAGCAGGGGAACCAAAGGAGAAAAATGCTTGTGTCTATCTGGATCTCGATGGTACTTGGAAAACTGCATCTTGCAATGAAAGCTACTCTTCAGTTTGCATGATATCAGATGGTAAGCAAAGGCATGTAACAATTTTAGAAACACATTTCTAATTCCACTAGTCTGCCTAATTCTAGAAACTTCACTCTAGCTCAAGCTAACCCTACAGAGGAGTATGCCTCAGGGTAGCACCTACCTCTCTGCAGAACATGGGTGTTTGCTAATGGATGATGAATGAATTAAGGCACGAGAAAGGCTCTTGTGCAAATGGATATGGCTGCACTGCTTTCATGTAGTCATAACTGTTTTCACAATACGAAGCTCTATCATATTATAGAATTATGCATATATAGAATATGCTGAGTTGGAAGGGACCCTTCAGGATCACTGAGTCCAAATCCTGGCCCTGCACAGGACAACCCAAGACTCACTCCATGTGCCTGAGAGTGTTGTCCAAACCCTTCTTGAACTCTGTCAGGCTTGGTGCCCGTTTCAGTGCCCAACCACCCTCTGGGTGAAAAATCTTTTCCTGGTATCTAACCTAAACATCCCCTTACTCAGCTTCATGGTTCTTCGAGTCCTGTCACTGGTCACAAGAGTGAAGACATCAATGCCTGCCCCTCTTATTCCCCTCATGGGAAGGGTGTTGAAGACCCCAGTGAAGTCTCCCCTCAGTCCCCTCTTCTCCAGGATGAACAAACCAAGTGACCTCAGCTGCTTCTCATAAGGTTTCCCCTCCAGTCCCTTCACCATCCTTGTGGTCCTCCTTTGGATGCTCTCTAATAGCTTTATGTGGTGGGTTTTTTTGCTCCTGCTGAGACATGAGCATAAATCACGCAAGTCTTTGTGTGATACAAGTAAGTGCTGGGAATGTGCACTGACTCCGTGCACTGCAGCAAGTGGGGAAGTTCACACACAAGTGTCACTGAGCCAAAATACAGTCAAGAGTTCACTTCCATTCACTAGTGCAGTGCTGATATAGGTGTAAGAGACTTGGGAATGTGAATGATATTTTAACTCTTTGCAGATGTAGGCAGAGGCATGTTTGCTTCTAGATTTTGTAGAATTGTGTCAATTTCCCTCCTTCGGTTTTTGAGGCTGCATAATATAGCCTGTTGCTGATGTAAGCTTCATAATAAAGTTTGCCACTTGAAAGTGACTTCTGAATTAAACTTTCCAGTCATACGTTGGGCCTGTATATGCAATGTAAGAACCACAGGTCCATCAAAGTGAACTGGAGTTGCACCCACGATCAGAAACAGTCTAATTTGGCAGAGGCATGCTCCACTGATGGCGGTTTTTTGTATAAAGTGACAACATGCAGAGACCAGGCAGCCAAACACCATAAGACTGTGGCATTAATGATTCATTAGCCTACAGCAGCTTTCTATGTTGTGATAACACAAATTTGAGATCTATATCATCCCTCAGGGTTTGCATTCCTCACAGTATTGCCAAGGCAGTTAGTTAGATGTTGCAGGATACAATTTGATTCCTTGTCCTAAGAAATGTGATTGGAGAAATAAGATGTTTCACATTTTTACTGCTTGGCTCTCCCCATCGTCTGAAGTAGGAGAATGGAGTAAGTCAAGAGTATAGGTCCAGATAGCTAAAGCTGGGTGAGAGAAATCCCACTCTATTGACACACATATCATAGAATCATAGATGACTCATAATTAAATACTAATTTCATACCATATGGCTTCTTTAGAGATAGCTCCTACTGATCCTGCTCAGCTGCCTGGAGACTGCCCTGAAGGAGATGAACTCCAGGCTTGGATCCCTTTCCACCGTCATTGCTACTACTTTGAAGCATCAGCTGGGAGAAGCTGGGCACTGGCTTCCCTTGAGTGTGCTCGGTTAGGTGAGAGCCTTCATTATCAAATAATAAGATATGAACAAAAGTTCACACACGAGTAAAAATGTAAAAACATTGATTTAAAAAAATACATTTGAAATACTTTATTTATCTACTAAGCTGTTCTAAATCTGGCACAATGAAAATAAATTGACACAAGTGACTTTGTGTGGCCTTTTGTCCTCTCAGGACCCGCAGCTTCCCTGGACGTAGATTTCTCTATCAGCTCCTGGCTTCTGGGCATCCTGGAGGCAGCTGTGGGGGGCTACTGAGCACCTCCAGGTCACTGCCCTCTGAAAGGAGCAGTGGAGAGATCAACAGTTGGGCATGCAGAACACTGTCAAAAGCTATTGTTTGTAGAGACATGAAAGAGAAGGTCAGTCCAGTAGTTGCTCATGTGGGTTATGGTTATCTACCTGCTAATGCCTTTCAGATGCTACCTTGGTTTCAGTAGAAAACGTGGATGAATCTGACTTTCTGGTCCATACAATTCAGCCACTTGGAAATAAAGAAGGAGGCTTCTGGATAGGACTTTACCAAAATGTGGATGGTAATGTTTAACTTTCAACATTTAGTGGACAAATATGAAAAAATTGAGGATTACTGTACTACAAAAAATGACATGGTCTTCTGCTGAAAAGTGTCTTGCTATAGATCTTTGAGTCAATTGCTGAGCTGAGGAATTAAAATATTAATGAAATAAATTGTAAGGGTTTTTTTGCTGTGTATGTTTCTCTGCAGGCCAGTGGTTGTGGCTAGATAATTCTGCACTGGACTTTGTTAACTGGGAGGAGAAAGAGTTCAGTGTGGAGCATCGGTGCGTTGAAATAACTGCACCATCTGGTTATTGGGACAATAGTGATTGCTCTTCTGATAAAGGATTTATCTGCAAAAAACCCAAAGGTAAGTCCTCAGTGAGTCAGCCCCTAGTGACAGAGCAGATCTGTTTACTAGTAACTGTTCAGCCCTCCACCATGTGTCTGGAAGTAATTTCTGGCAGCTTTGTTTGGCATACCCCACTTCTCTAATCATTTGTAGTTGCCTGTTTCTGCAGACTGCAAGCTCTTCACGTCACTGTCTGCAGTCATACGGGAATAGGGTAGCATCCTGTATGCACCCTACGTTGAGAATGAGATTTTCAGAAACTCTAGAGTACCTAACAAAAGCATTGGTATGGCATCACTCAAACACCTGTGCAAGGGATGACTGCTGCAAGAACTAAGTATTTTAATAGTTATTGTACCCTTGCAGGGAGGAATCAATGTGAATAATCAATTTTCCTCTTCAAGCTTGTTATTCTCAAAAGTGATATTACTACCCAGTGTCACAAACTCTTCATGTTGGGCCCGGTTTAACAACGTATAAGTAAAGTTAAATAAGTAGTAATGCCTCAGGGATACTAAAAAGTCATCTCTGTTGCAATAATAATATAAGAAATACTTCCCTTCTAAATGAAAACTTCAAGTCAATACAGAAACTGTCTTACCAGAATTTCTGGAAAACTGATGCAATACTGTATATAACAGACTAATATTTCAGAGATAAAACACTACATGTTATATTCCCAAGTGAAGATACGAAGGAAGTAATTGTCTGAAAGAAAGCATTATCATTCCATTCTCTTCAGTGAGGTGTTAAAAAATCAATCTGTCTTACCTAAAAAATGTTAGGTTGAAATCTTTAAACCTTTTTAATTTCTTTTGTAGTAGCTATGAGATCAGGTTTAATTTTCCAGCTTTTGCATTTTGTGTCGTCCCCATTAAATCAGGGTGAACATCTCTGTCCTATGCCACAACCTCATTTCCTGTGTAAAGGCCATTTTAAGATTCCTTTTTTTCAGATGGAAAGTTGAAAGGACCTGATTTCAATACTAGAGACATCTCAAGACACAGTAGTTCATGGAAAAATAATTGAAAATTTTGGGTTAGCATTTACTCATTTTTCAACGTAGTTTTTAATTAGAAAAAAACCCTGAAATGTAACCAAGAAACTGTCATATCCTATGAATTAAATCAGCACATGCCCATTTTAATCCCTAGTAAAGATTTACTAAAAACATCCAAATTATATTCCATTATATTCCATCCTACATAGTATTAAGATAATAAGGGAGCTCTAAAATCCATCTATTGAATCATAAGGTGCAGAATCCTGCTAGACATGCAGATATTCCTAAAATATGCTATGTAAAATTAATCTCCGGAGCGGTACATCATGTTCCTAGTACATTAAAAGTAATATTTCAGGAAAAATATGAAAAGGTATTTTTGAATGAATATAGAAAAGAGTATTTGAATGTTGGTAGATATAAAAACAATATATAGTTTTAAAAGAATGAATATTAATACTTTGGTAATGTTAAGTAGGAAGGTAAAAACCTTATCAGTGTATTTTTGGCCTCATTTATGTTGCCTTTTATAGCAGCCATGGATGTTATTAATGCAATGGTGTACTTCAGGGGTTTTTGTTCCTGTACTATTTTATGAAAACAGTCAAAGTTATGGATTCTAATAAAGTTTCATGTAATTTCTCTCTGATACTCACTGAAGTTGAGCCAAGTGGGAGTCCTATACAGCAAAAAGGTAAGAGCTTTGATAAGAAAATTAACAAAAATCTAAATACAAGAAGAGCCTGAGTTTTCCCAAATCAGAGTCTTTTGGAGAACAAGTCCTGCTGACAGGGATGTGTGATTAACACTCACACAGGGTAATTCCATGGTGCATTTTAAATTCACAAGAGCACTCACATGCTCTCGGTCAACTGCACTGCTGCAGGGCTGACCCTGAGCTGACAAAGTCATCAGTGACCCAGCTTGTGACTGAGAACAGCTACAGTGCTTAATCTAAGCTGTTAGAAACTGTGTAGATGTATATGCAAATTTCTTCCATAGATATTATTGTAAAAAATGTAACAAAAAATCTTGTAAAACTAATTTCCAAATAATTAGCATCCCGTATCCATCAAAAGTATGCATTTTCATTAAGTTCTTCCAAGCATCCACTGCATGCGTTGTACGTCACTGTAATCCAGATCCACTAAAATCACATTAGCTTTAGGAACAGAGACCTGGCTACTGATCAGTGACAATTCAGGGCTCATATTTACTGCCTTCAAGTTCAGGAAGGAAAGCTAATCTTCTCCATATTTTTCATGTTGTATGCGGAATAAAAATTACTATTGTCTCTCACAGTTATATGGATTCATTTCAGGCAAGGAAAAGAATGAAGAGACTCACCCATCTGTTCATGTCTCTGTTTGGCTGCTCATTTTCTTGGCTATTTTAACTCTCCTCGGGGCTGGCATATCAGCCTGTTTCTACAAAAGAAAAAGACAAAACCAACTATCAACAGGTCCTGGCAATGGAACACTATTAAAATGATGTGCCAGTGACTGAAGAACTGGTGAGAATGGGTCCTGCGGCACGTACCAATTCAGAGGAGCGAGTTACTTGCTGAAACTGAAGGATGTATCTGTTAAAAGTCTCTATTAAGACCCTTAAATGCAATCTACTGTAATATTAAATTAAATCCCTTTTCTCTTTTTGCACTAGTTGATTCTTTCGTGTAATGCATATTTTACAAAACCAGAATTATGGATTGATGTTACAATTTTTTTACAGTCAAGATGTTTCTCAAGTGCCTTCTCAAAGACACTAATGCAAAAAACTTGTAAAAAAACAAATACATGAAAAAGGACTATGAAAGTCAACTAGGGAGAATGCAAGTCCAGTGTGAATGCTATTTAGAACTGTATTCCCATGATTTTGTGGGCACTGGCAAGAACTCAAAAACTGAATTCATTTCGCCCCCCAAAATTCACTGCATCAGACCAGGCTTTTTACTGTTCCTTATGGCTGCATCCTATTACACTTATAAAACAGTGCTTCATATACTTATCTCAAATAACTTCGGGATAGAAAACCTTGTCATTTTCATTTTCTGAAAATACAGAGGAAAATACAGTACATGCTACAAAGGATATTAAGCTCAGGTGTGGGTTTTAATCTTTTTTTCAATCTGATAACATGATTGTTTTTATCATGTTCACTAATATGAATTAAAATACTCTCACCCTTGTTCTTGCTTCTTTTTGTTAATTCTTTGAAATAAATAAAGTTTTTATTAGTATAATTTTCAGCTTCAGCATGCTCTGTGAATCAAGTGAGGGGATAGGGGAAGGGAGGTGCTCCTGTCAGCACAGTACTCTTTTGTCAGTAACAAGGAGGGCTTCTCTCACCCCTACTTTGAATTTAGCTTGAATAAGCAGCAACTGGCTATTTTTAAATGTGAGAAAAGGGAACTGAAAACTAAGGAATGAAGCAGATGATTCTGTACTAGGAATCTGCAAGACGACTAAGTTTAAGATGTCGGAAAACCAGTGGAAAGCAGTACAAAGTAGCTTTTAAGTGAGTTGCAAATACAATTTAGACACTAAACACTTTATGGGAAAGAGTGCTTAGCACACAGCCCCAAGAAACAACCTGCCTTCCCCAGGCAGCACAGGGTCTACTGAGCAAGCTGAAAAGTTAAAAAACAAACAAACAAAAAATGAAAGAAAGAAAGAAAGCAAGTAACGAAGTTGCTTTTCTAGGCACTGAACTCCTGTTTTCTTGTGTAAATGCAGACAAGAATGTAGCAGATTGGTGAGAACAGCTTATTGCTCGAGTGTTATGCAGCACACAGGATACTGACCCCAAAAGGTTTGTGATCAGCATCAAGATGGTTGGTCATGTGAAAGTAGCAGCTCTGGATTCCTCTTTTAGCCGATCCCAGTGTCTGCACTGATCTTCCCCATCACTATAGCCTTGTGGGGAATCCTCACAAGCATCTATTTAAAGGAGAAGGGCAAAAAAACTCAGGACCATATTGAGGCTGGCACTTTGTGGGGCAGAGAAGGAAACTGGGCAGGAATTATGCCCTTCAGGTATTTTTCTTGGGACCCCTTTGTCAGAACTATTTCATTTTGTTAATTCAAACATATCTGAAATATGACTACTCTTGCAAGCCTTACTCACACTAAGCCCTCCCTGGCTGTCACCTGCAAACAGAATAGTTATTATTGAACAATTTATTCAATTCCTACTTTTCCTGTAATCTAGACATTTTTTCCCAGAAAATGTATTTCTGGCTTATTACTTTCTACAGCCAAGTCAACAAGTTTATCCAGTTCTTGCAACAATTTTCCCCAACACCTTAAAAATAAAGCCAAAGATAGTTGCTGCTCCTATAACATCTACTGTTCAACTTCTATATATATATCTCCCTACTGGCTATTTCACTTCTCTATTTTTTCAATTTTGTTATCACAACTTCCTTTAATTTCACTTATGTAAATAAACAGAAGGAACAGCACATGTGAACCTTTGCCAGTATGGCTTTGCAACATAGTTGTACAAGAATTGCCATGCCAGTATAAGTCTTCAGATGAGCACTTTGCTCACAGATTAAAAGGAGTTTCCCGATATAGCTTGTGCTTGGCTTTCTCTTTGAACAGCCTCATTAGGAATTTCTCAGATAGATAAACACATCCTTTGGCTTGATAAAAGTATTAAAGTGTTCCAGGCCAAAGTTTCCCTTCTGTTAAAGGGAAGCTTACCACTATCCTACAGCTTGAAGATCTTAATTTCTTTCAGGTCTTTGACAAGTAGTTATGAAAAGCCCAGCCCCAAACTGGGATCAAAGCAATCAGTCTGATAGTGATAAAATAGCAAATTTAGCCTCAAAGTGAGCAATAACTGATAAAGCACCAAATACGGCAGATTCTGTAAAATTTGCTCTTTATTCTAGATATGTAAAGCTGTGACATTATAGCAACATACTGAACAACTGGGAGTTTGTCTGCCTTTGTTTCTGAGATGTAAGGTTTAAATCAGAGAGTGAGGTTTTTAATCAATGATATTTCACTTCAGGTTTCTTGTCACCAATTCTCAAGTTCCTTTTCCAGATCTGTCATGTGTAGCACATCAACAACTGACCCGTGTATAACACTAGCAATGTCACAGAAGAAGACAAATGTCACCACCTCCAGTTACAAGGACAGAGACTTCAGTTTTGGAAGGGACTCTCTCTTCAAAGAGAGCAGTGTTTACAATGTGCCCTACAGTTATTTCAAAATACCATGTGACAGGACATTTCCTTATTTAGAGTACAGAGCTTTATCCATCAGCCCTTTGGCACAGAGAAGGACCCATTTCTATCCTCACTGAGAAGGATTTTTATTCATTGACAATCTTACAGTCCAGCTTTTAGATGAATCAGAAGTAAGCTACATTTGTAATGAGGTTCTCCAGGTTTCTAGTTTTTCTTTCCCTCGTGAATGGTTCATTACAGTCATCAGGTAAGTTTCCTGTTGGGATTTTTTGTGTGCTAAATTAGATATGAAAATTATTTTTCTTGGGAAGCTTTACATTTTAATGCATAGATTTTTCATTTTGTACTTGTTATAAGATTGGATACATGATCTAAATAGTATATTGGGTATTACCCTGGCAGTTCTTGATTCACAGAATAAGAGGGGAGGAGTAGGGATGTTGGGGAAAATGGAGGTAAAAAGAGCAGGATCTTTAAACTGGAATTTTTTTCTGTAGAAATATTCAATCAGATGGCACTGTGTGGGATGGCAAGGAGAGGTGGGGGAGGAGGGAGCTTTTTCTGTTTACCCTCTCATCACACCCACGGTGCAGTGAGCAATCAAGAGTTTTTAGAGCCATGTTTTCATGATAGCTGTGGAAGTTTCTCTTTCTACTCCACGACATGAGGTATGAGAAGGAGGATCTGGCTCCTCCCCTCTACTCTGACCAAATTAGAAGAACAGTTTTGGTCTGAAGATGTATAACACTCTTTGGGTATAGCTATAGAGAGACATGGAAAGCAGTAATGTATGTTGAACTGAGTGAAGGAATGAGTTTTTGTGAATTTGAGACTGAAAATGTATATCAGAAATTTCAGGATAAAAGAACAATCCCATAATATTGTGATAGTTTAAAAATATGAAGCGTTGCTAACCTTAGAGAATCTGAGTTCAAGGTGAATATGCAAGATCTCTCCAAGTGCAGAAATGTTACAACTAAAACCTAAAATTTTTACTGTGTAAATATGCTCATGACTACCTGATCTGTATTCTCCCTGATTATCTATCCTTTGTCTTTAAACAGTTAATGAATAGATGTGCTAATAGATTAATAATAGATAGAGTAATATTGCCAACCTATTGAGCCGTGCAGAAAACAACAATGCAGTAAACTCATTGTTGTCTCAATTCTACTTGAAGTTTTTCTGTCTTCAGGAACCACAACATATCCATAATTTATCACAGAATTTGACTTGCCTACAAGGTGTATCTATCAAGCTCTAAACACAGTATTTAAACACCTGATTTTACTCAAAGATTTTATTTAAAAGCTCTAGCTACATCAAGGAAGAAATTATAATAAAAATTAATTAAAAAAGGATTGTGTGACCTCTCAGTTTAGATAGAAAGATACACTGATGGATAGATAGATCCATTACTAGGAAGTTATGATTTTATTATAATTATTTTCATAGCCCTATTATTATTTTCTTAACCTTTTCTTCCCAGTAGATATGTTTACATTAAAAGGAAATGCCAATGGAAAGCCCTGTGTATTCCCTTTCAAATACAAAGACAAACAGTACGATGAGTGCACAGATGCTGGTAGGACAGATGGCTGGCTATGGTGTGCAACAACTGCAGATTTTGACGCTGATAAACTTCATGGATTTTGCCCACTAACAAGTAAGTTCCTTCGTTTTATTTATTAACTTGTCATGAAATGTTGAGCAAACTATCTCTTGAGCTACCAGGTTCTTTTTGAGCTACCAGCTACACACCTGCATGACATACTGTGTCAGAGTAGCCCATAGTTCATCTACACACTTACTTTTCTCCTCTGAATTCACCCTGGAATCTCAATTTTCCAATGAACAGATATGCCTGGTTTACCTAGTTTTCCATTTGAAGTATGAGAAAATTCAAAAACAAATCATGGAAAACAATTCACTCCTGTATAAAACCCTAGAAATTTAAAATAATGGTTTTGATTTCAAAAGCATTGCACATTTTTAAAAATTGATGCCTAGACTCCTTTCATTTTTTTCTGATGCTTACATTTAACAGTGTGCATCTTTAGATATTTTGCATCATTGCACACTTCATTTTCTTTCAGTTGGTGCAAGGTAAATCCACTAGAACAATTCTCTATGTCACTTCTTCTTCCAGACGACACAGAAAGATTTTGGACGGAAGATGTTTCAACGGGCATTCACTATCAGATAAACTCAGAATCAGCTCTAACATGGCATCAAGCAAGGAAAAGCTGTCAGCAGCAAAATGCAGAACTACTAAGCATCACAGAGATTCAGGAGCAAGCATATATAGGAGGTAAAAAGATAGAGAACAAGACCTTAGAATATGTTGTGATAAAGATGACTGCTTAGTCATCTGTCTCAGCAAACAAGACAGGGTGTCAGGGGTGCTTCAGCAGCCACCCAAAGGGGAATGGTCTGAACTGCCCTTCCACTAGATGGTGGTTTTTTTATGAAAGGTTGGTCACAAACCTCTATGGGGAGGAAGAGCCCCCATCCCAGCTTTGTGCTCCAGATGGGAGCTCCTGCAGTTTCTGCAATGTGTCCAGGGGGATGGTTTCCTCTGCTCGCCTCTGTGCAAGGACACTCACTCCTGAGCAGGGCTATGGTCTGGTCCTCAAATTTACCTTTTTCCTCTATGTTTCAAGGATTATTAATCTTTTCAGGAGATCATACAATAATAGATAGATTGATCCTAGTATGGGTATATTTGCATATTTAAATTAGATAATTTCAGTGGATTTCAGGTACAGGTATCATGGTATCCATTAGGTTATAAATAGTGTAAAGTAGGCTTTGAAACCACTCACATAGGAAAAAGTCTGGAATCAACTGATTGGCACACTGTCTTTTACTCCATGAATATAGTACAATTCCCTAATGAAAATCAGAAGTTTTCAACATCTCTTATGTTGTAATGAAAGCAAGTGAAAGAAATAAACTCTTTTTTAAGTAGTGAAATAAGATGTTCATTTGCCCTTTTAACTCTGAGATCTTCACTAAATCAATACAGATTCATTTACATATTTTACTGTTTGTAATCTGTGCATCTCAGTAATGCGGAAAGTACTGGTTTGGGGCTGGTTTCAACTAAGAAATATGAATTTCTTACTTTTTTCTTAACTTCTTTTAGATGCACTTACTAAGAATGAGAATAAGGAGGTAAAACAGGGATTTTTTTTTTCTCTAATTTAGAGCTAACTAAAGAATTTGGTTTTGCATTCTGGATTGGATTGAACACTTTGAATTTTGACAGTGGATGGCAGTGGGCTGGGGGCAGCCCTTTCAGATATTTAAACTGGGCTCCAGGTAAGAGCTATGCCTATTTTGTAATCTTTGAATGGATTCTGATAAGACACCAACAAATAAGAACTGCCTTAGCTACCTTTGTTTCAGGAAAGCTCATTCTGATTTACAACAGCTATTTTAAGAATTGCACTTTCAAATTCAAAGTTCATAGTGCATATCAGCTATAGCATATTATTCTATTTCCTAATCTTAACAGAGAGCTTGTTTTTGAAAGCAGAGTATCCTTTGGAGTGATACACAACCCTATACATCAAAGATCAGAATTTTCCATAACATGTTGCCCAAGGGTGTGCCTATAAATCAAACCTTCCAAAGGCAGCAAAATAATTAGAAAATAAGAGCACTATGTTTTCCGGAGAAATTCTAAATATTATTGAGAGGCTTATGGAGCCAGCTCGTAATTCCTCAACAGTTCACACAAAATTGCACTGGACTACCTTGAGGAAGGAGCCAGAATGGGTTTGTGATGCTCCTCATACCTAGGGAGTTCTTCCCTTTGCTCTTGGCTTTTCTGGTTCTGTGTTTCTTTTGTGCCATGAGTCTTCCAAGCCATTTCCTAGTTTGGAAAAGTTATGGGGTGGTAAAGGAATAATTAAACTCTCCTCTAAATATTCAAATATTCTGTATCAGGAAATTCAATTTACTGATTACAGAGGTTTGTACACACTGCAACAGAAGCTATTACATAGGAATGTAGAACTGTGAAACTTTTGAGATATACTGAAAGGACAATATAACTTAAAACTTAATATTTCTAAAGTTTGGAAGTTTCTGACATAGGCTGAAGTCTAGTTTCAGCTGTTGTTCCTGCGAGCACCGTGATGTCAGGAAAAGAATTAGAAATCTCCCAGTGCAATCCTGACAAAAAGGTCAATGCAGGGTCATTATTTCACTCTCCATGCATAGACTAAAAATAGCATCCTATAAACTACGAGGTAGTTACCCTATAGGGAAGGACTTCATCATAATAATGATTCAAGGTTTCAGGAAAAGCTGATGTTTCTACTGGTAATATGACGTTTCTGTTAATTTTTTTTTATTTTTTTTTGCTGTGAAATCCTATTTTCTCTCTTACTCAAAGGAAGCCCTTTCCTACTCCCTGGGAAAATCTGTGGAGTGTTGAACCCCAGAAAGAATGCTAAATGGGAAAACCAAGCATGTAACCAGAGACTAGGCTACATTTGTAAAAAGGGTATCTTCAGGTCAAAGCCTGACATTACATCCAAAGGTAGGTTGGTAAAATGAAAAGAAAGGTTTTTCTCTGACTCCTAGAAAGAGTAGCTTGTAAAGATCAGCAAATGGTAAAAGGTATGCAACATTATTTTTCAACCAAGATGTTAGAAACCTTTGGAAAATACAACTATACATGACACAGTCTTTTGTATACTGCCTTTGTCCTCCTATTGTGTGTTAAACATTCATAGGGGAATATTTTCGTCTTGTTCTATCACTCCATCATTTATTCTTGCAAGACAGCTGGGAGCTGCCCTGTCATGGTAACCAATGCCAAAAGGCAAATTTGCATATATACTGTAGAAGTGTTATTCTCATTCGCTCCAAATAAGTAATTGCAGTTACTTATATATTCATGAGAAAAAAAGATTTCTCTTCTGATGTCAGCAGTATGCAATGCATTGGGTTTATACAAGCAGAGCAGGGTCAGCAACAACGTTGACACAGACCTTGTTGCATTCGTGGGTCATGCCAACACAACAGCATGGTAATGAACATGTCCCATGCAGGAGGGATCTACTGAAAAGTGTCATCTGGGAATGTTACAAAAGCTACTTTTAAAGAACAAGTTATATTAAAGAAAGTAGATAAATAATTTCAGAAAATCTTTATTGCAATATTAACCTTAGCAAGAAATGCGGGATTCTATTTTTAAAGTACGCTTAAGGTAAGTTTTTAGGAATCTAAGTAATAAAAAAGCCACTAAGTTAATATGCAAAGTATCAAGTCTCTGCTAATTTGTAAGGTTTAGTGACCTGCAGTTACCGAAGAATTACTTCATGCTCTTCCACATCTCACAAATATGTGTTTGTAAGAATCCATCAAACAGCAGGCAGAGCCCAATGTCAGCCACTCCAGGCAGCACGGAAACCACAACACACTGACCAAATGCCTCTGAGGGACAAAGAGGGGAGATGCTGATGTCTGCCTTGGTCTCTCTTTCTTGCCAGAGCATTATTTCAAATTGCATTGCCTGCATAATGTGAACATTTTTCAGTGGTTCTCTGTATAAGGAGACATAATTCTATTTGCATATTTAGCGTACTGTGCCTTAATGATATTTGGTTTTCATTTGAATATATTTTGCATTGTCAACTACAGCTTTATATTTATTAATATAGTCCTAATTTTGTAAAGAGTACTCGAGAGACCTCTTTCTAATGTCTTCTATTTTACCCTTGTTCTGAAAAATTGTTCTCATTTCAGGGGAGTCGAGGCCGGTAAAGTGCACAGACAGTTGGTGGCCATACGCAGGTCACTGCTACAGCATTCAATGGGACCCCAAAACATGGAAAGATGCTCTGACTTCATGTAAGAAGCAAGATGGAGATTTGGCAAGTGTCCACAACATTGCTGAATACAGCTTTCTAGTGTCACAGCTTGGTTACAGTGAGTATATATGCCTGTACTGGGATTGCCCCATCTGTAACATAAAAGCTGAACTTCACATTAAATATTAATGCTTCCTCTGAAGTATCATAAGTGGAAGGCTGAATATAACTTATTGTGCTTATCTATGTTGTTGCTGTTGCATAAACATAGAAGTATATTTATGCTTATCAAGAAATAATCTACATTGTAAAACATTATAAAGGAGAAGAGAACCAAAAAAAAATGTATTATTCCCAGAGACACATGAATATCTTTAAAGATTGCACTTTTGACACCTATATTCTATGTCCCATGGCTTCAGAACTGAACTCCAAACTTAGAAGATAAATTTCTTGCTGAGATTAAAACATCTTTCTGAGGCTAACCTCTTGCTATATATCTTTCTAAGAAAACGTTTTTCACTTCTGATATTCCCTGGGTCTGCAGTAACCAGTCCTGACACTTGCTGCAGATGCTGGCTTTGGTGAACACACCTGGTGGGCCAACACAAATCCTCCAATGCTTCCCTAATAAGGAGATGTACTGACAGATGTCTTTGTAGCTTGGACTTAGTATGATCTTATGAGAGGTGGGACACTTACAGCCACCCACTGTCTCCATGCTCAAGACCATTTTCTTCTGAATCACAGAAAGTTTGTAAAAATCTTCTGCCAACTGTAAAGAACCTCATGTTTATTAAACTCAGTATTTCTGAATGGCATCTGATGCTGTTTCAGAAGACATCTTATACAGATCTGAGAGGGAAACAGCATTTTTGTTAAAGCACAAAGACTACCTCTTGTGTACCACATCCCAAGTTTATCAGTCCCTGCTTGTTCAGCATGTGGAAACATTTACTGCACAGTGGATAGTAAGCAAACCTATTTCTTGTCATGCTTCAGAGCCAACAGAAGAGCTGTGGCTGGGTCTGAATGACCTGAAGACTCACTTCTATTTCGAGTGGAGCGATGGGACTCCTGTGACGTTCACCAAATGGCAACGCAGGCATCCCACCTACAGGAATGGTCTAGAGGACTGCATTGTTATGAAGGGGCAGGTATATGCATGCAGTCATTTTTTAGTAATGCAAATTAATAACTACATCAGCCTGAAATCACTTACATTATATACTTATTTAGGTATAATTTTTTTATCTTAGCTTTAAATAGTTTTCCTCCAAAATTTGGCATCAACCAGAAGAAAAGTTCAGAGGTCAGGAGAGATCAGAAAGAGAGAGGCAGCATCTTGCGAGTGCTGCCTTCTGAAATTCCTTATCTGGTGAAAAGTTCAATCCAGAAATTTTGCCTTAGATTCTTTTCCTTGGTTGCAGCAAAGAAAAAATTTAAAGCTCTGGGAAAGGAATGGGGATGAACTAGTTAATACCTTATGTGAGTACCTTAGATGCTATTTGTATGCCTCAGGTTCCAAACCAATAGACCATTATGTCCCTCAATGTCACATCACTGAGACATGGTATCGAGGCATGGAGACCTGGCGCCAGGGCATGTTTCTTCAGCTGTCACCTCCCTGTCAAATAACTGATGTAAAACTCTCTAGTCTTTCTGACTTCTTGACTCAGAAACTTTATTTTCTTGCA
>JAWWES010000081.1:19265174-19295077 GCA_035583135.1 Lophotriccus pileatus | reverse complement strand
TGCATGCACACAAAAAATGTGTAATGAATTTTGAAAAATAAACAAATTGAAAATACTGGTATGAAAGACACGCTGTTATTGAAAGAACCATTATATCATAGAATAATGTTAATGTTTGCCAAGATTAGGCATCAGCATAATTGATCCTAAACCAGATTTCATGGGGGGGGGGAAGCTCCTATTTAAATTTTATTTTTTGTATAACCTATTTTTTTAAAAGTCATCAGTCATATTCGGAGTCTTTGGTGGATAAAATAGATTTACTGCAACCCTATCAGATGTGCCTAATTTCAGTTGAACTGATCTTTTTTCCTAGAAGTGTAGTGAAATAATCCTACTTTAAAAGCAGATCCCTCAGCCCCAGATGAGATGGTTCTTTGCAAACACTTCCATTAAATAGTTATGGCAGGAAGAAATGCTGAGATTTAAAAATATTATTTATTTCCTTCTTTCACCTCAAAACAGCATTAAAAGGATCTTAAATCAATACTAACAGATGTGTCTAATTTTTTTAATAACTCTCCAATCGGCCTTGCGAAAGAAAAAGGAAAAACACTAGTTACATTTATGAATGCCCTTTTTTTACATTTGTTTCTTCTCCCCACTATTCTAGGATGGATACTGGGCAACTGACGTTTGTGATAAACAACTTGGTTACATCTGTAAAAAGAAGCCTTCATTGCAATCCTCTGAAAAAGAGACAATTGAGGACCCAGGCTGCCAGAAAGTAAATGCTGTCTCATAAATAATAATGTTTGGGAAAATGTGCAGAAGTTAGTTTACTGCTTCTTGTTTCTTTTGGATACTGTGTTTGTATCTTCTAGAAAATCTACTCTTTAGGCAACCTAATCTTTTCCTGCTAGCAACTTACTAATACATGTGCAGTTTTCATTTTTGTTCTGAAAATTCTTAACAAAGTCAGGATTCATCTACATGTATAATCATACACATGAATATTGCCTTTCCCTCCATTTCCAGATAAGCCACCCTCTGATTCAGAAAACAATTGTATTTGTTTTGGTCATCATAGTTCTCTCTAACAGCAGGAAGAAATAGGGGTGTTTTACTGATATTCTTCTTTCTACGTTCTCTACAAAGGAGCACTGTCTGGATTCCTCTTGGCTCAGAAAATCTCACCCTTGCACTTGGGGATGGCAGGGGCAGCTTTGGGAGGCTGTGCTTTCATGTGAATTTATTTCCGTATTGCAAAAATTTTGTATTTCACTTTGTCTGATCCTGCAGCTCTGGAAAGTTGGAGCTGCAGGTCCTCCTGAATGAATCATGGGCTCCTCACAGGCTGTTTGTCTAATCCTATCCTTACAGAACACTGCAAAGCAATAGCAAATACCACAGTCACAATTTTCTTTGAAAATTCATGTACACGTAAAGGAGATGAAAAGTAAGATCTTAATGTCATCCCTTAAACAAAAAAAAGCCTCCTGTAGGAGTGAACTGCAGCAAAAATAGCTTTTATTTATTAACAGATTGGCCCAGTCTCATCTTGGTTTTAAGCTCAGCTGCATTGAATATTTATACACAGAAGAGCAGAATAACTTTTACATTGAACTCTCTTTCCACTGCACATTAAAAATCTTGTGTTTGTCACAGGGTTGGAAAAGATATAGTGTTCACTGTTACTTGGTGGGTTCTGCACTTTTGACATTCTCAGAAGCAAAGAAGACTTGTGAACAGAGCAAAGCTTATCTAGCTACGGTGGAAAGCAGGTGGGAAAATAAATTTTATTAAAAAATCAGTGCTTTTAATGGAGAAACTTGCAAAATTTGTCCATTGTTTGAATCCTTTAAAGTGTTTTATCAGGACTTTTCAAAAAATTTTATAGTAGTAAGCCAAATAAAGATTATATATGCAGGAAAAAACCCCAAGCCAAACCCCCCAATGTTTTAGGGCTTTCTATTTAATCTATTATAGCAGTTTTCAAATTTGGGGGTTTCTTGAGTTAAATAGTTTTCTGTTTCCTTTCAATTAATAATTAAAGCAA
Organism: Lophotriccus pileatus; assembly: GCA_035583135.1. Taxonomy (NCBI): domain Eukaryota; kingdom Metazoa; phylum Chordata; class Aves; order Passeriformes; family Tyrannidae; genus Lophotriccus; species Lophotriccus pileatus. The sequence goes on along the minus strand of JAWWES010000081.1, from coordinate 19,293,078 downwards.
CTTCTGGTTTTGTTTGGGTTTTGTTTTTTTTTGTTGTTGTTGTTGTTGTTGTTGTTTTGGGGGTGTTTGGGTTTTTTTTTGTGTTTGTTTGGTTTTTTTCCACTGTTTTCTGGTTTTTTTTCATCTACTTGTTGACAGGTGTTCTGGCACTATGAAAGGAAAGCTTTAGAAAAGTATTTTCCTAAACTACATTCTAAGCTAAATTCTGAACAAATGTGGGAAGTCTTCCCCAGGACATGCCCCCTCCTGCAGCCAGAATGTATAATCTCTAACCTACCTGCACCTCAGCCAGGCTTTGCAGGCTTCATGGCCTCTGAGGAACATGACTGGCTTCAGAGGTGATGGCTACCAAAACCGACAGCTTGGTTCTGTCTTGGTGGTCTGTTTGAGGCACCTCGAAGATTTGGCAAGACAATGAAAACAGTAGAATACAACTAGAAGCCCATATAAGCAGTGATTTGTGACCTTTCAGATGCCTTCAGCTGAAAGGAGAAAGTAGTCCCTCATGAAATTCTTTTGATTGCAGTTTAAAGCCTACTGAGGTTTTGCCTGAACTTCATTGAGGAGCTGTTGCTTTGGGATCACATTAGCGTACCACTTTGTATTACAAAGATCAACAGTGAAAGGTGACAGGCTGTGAATTAACCCTGTTTTCCGCTGCAGAAATGAGCAAAACTTTCTGGTTAGTCTGGTGGGGCTGAGGTCAGAAAAGTATTTCTGGATTGGTCTCTCTGACGCAGAAGAACGAGGGAGTTTCAGGTGGGCCAATGGTGAAACTCCTCACTTCACACACTGGAACAAAGCAATGCCAGGTAAGCTCTGCATGGACTCAAACCCTGTGACAGGAGTGCAGCTGCAACTGCTTTCAGTCCCCTGGAGTTAGAAATTAGAGTGGGCACTATGTTTTGTGCCTGTAGCTGGAGGTGACTCACACCTGTGTTTGACACCAGTGCAACAAGTACTGTCACAGCTGAGTATCAGGTGTTGGCGTAAGTCACCCTCCTGCAAAGTTGTACAGAAACAGATTTTTAATAGGTTAGACTGAAGACAATGCTGTGCAGGAGTTAACAAGGTCCATGGTCTAATTTTTTCCAGCTTTTTTAAACTCCAGTTAACAACAATTCATCAGATTTAGAAGAAATATTCTGAGCAGTTTTTTGACCCACGAGGTGCATATGTGATGAATGAGCAGCAAACATCCAGCTGTTTTGCATTGCACTGACACAGGTTACGCTCTATGTGGGAGCTCTTGCCTAGAGCTAGTTATGCCATAAAAGGAACCTGTTATACTTGGTATCAGTCTTCTTGAAATTGAATTATGAGGATAGTACTCCAAAGTAGCTGTCATATCATTTATTACATATGTAAATATAATCAAGAGCCATTTGCCCTGTGATTTCCCTGGAGTGGCAAGATAAGGAAGATTTGTTTTCTAAAACTACGAACCTCTGATTTTGGCAAAGCTTTGTCTGTGAGACTCACTGGCCCATATCTGGCCTCTGGCAGGAGATATAAGAATAGTTTTATATCCAGGACATTTTTTTAATTTGCATAATCTGCATCTTCCTTTCCATAATTTTCTATGAATAAAACCAGAGGTTTCATTCCTTAGAAAGCAATTAAGGCTTGGTTTTACTAATTTTATTTCCATATTGCAAAGGAAAAGAGCAAGGCTGTGTTGCCATGGGAACCGCAGCTGGATTATGGGATGTTGTTAGCTGTGAGAAGACATCAAATTATCTTTGCAAACAGCGGGCAGTGGGAGCGCCACCTCCTGCTCCTCCAGGACAGGTCCCTGTGGCCGCCTGTGCCGAAGGTTGGGATGGAGCCTCCCAGGCAGACTCGTGCTTCAGAGTGAGTGTGTGTCTCCCTGCGCTGCAGCCTAAGCATGGATTACTGTGATGCTGGGGTGTTTTTTGGGAATGATTGTCTCTTTGGTATTCAAGGACAGAAAAAAAAGAGAGAAAAAATCCTTCAAATATAACAGAAGTCAACAATGGAAAATGATGAACACAGAATGCCAGCAATATGCTTTCTTTTATCTAAATGCCAGATGAGAACCTCACCTAATTTATTTGCTTCCAGGAGTTTCAAGCTTCAGCAGAAACATAGTATTGGATCTCGAGAACTGGCAGTGTCACGTGCAAAACACAGTGTTTCTAAGAAAAAACATTCCCCTCTGCCAACATTTTCTCACACAGCATACAATAGTCTTAACGGCATTTTTAGATCCAGGTTTAGTTGGTGACTCTTCAGCAAGTAAAGCTTTTGACCATTCTCTTGATTTAACTTAAAATGCCTTTACAAAGAAAAAAAAAAAAGAGAAAGAAAAGGCCAAACAGATCAAGGAAAAATAAATATGCACCATTGCTCTTCCAGGTCTTTATATAAATATCCTCTCACTTTCTTGAGACTCTCTGCCTGTTGAGAGGCCAGGGCTGATTTTAGTTCTGTATTTACAAGCATCTTAGCTTCTATGTCACTCCTAATTATCATTATATTGGTTCTGCCAGTCACCAAATTGTTGATTATCCTTTCCATAAAATGTCAAGCATATGGTCCTGTTAAGCATGTCCTCAGTTCAAGAATGTATGTACTTCATGGAAAAAAGTGCAGCTATTTGTGTGTTTGCACCACCATACAAAAACCTCTCCCTCAGCCACAGTCCACACTCTGCCAAATAGCTTTCTCCATCCATACTATCTTTTCTTTTCCAAATTATTGACTTTCCCTTCACCTTCAATTTCTCAAAAATCTCCTGCTTTCTACTGTGAAGTGCCATGGCTAAAGCTTTTCCATCTTTCTTTGAGCCTTTCAGTAGTCAAAGTTCCAACTAGACTATAGATTATTTTTTTCTCCTCTGTACATTCTGATAGCTTTTGTTGTCCTCAGATGACTATACTATTCTTGGCTTATTTTAAAATGCTAAGATGACGCTAAGAAAAAAAATACTTACACTTCACATTTCTAATGTTTAATATTAAAGGTTTTGACAGATGTTTTGTTGTCTCACTCAAGAATAAAGGGGTGCTAAAGTGAAACTGATTTTAATTACACATATTTTATATGCTTTGCACATTTCGCAATTTATTTTTACTTTTTGTTCTCAATAGTTTTTTGTGAGAGAAGGAAACCAAAAGAAGTCTTGGTTTGAGGCTGAAGAATTCTGCAGAGAAATAGGTGGAAATCTGGTCACAATCAATACAAGAGAAGATCAAGTTTTATTATGGCAATTAGCATCGTGAGTACTTGCATAACAATTCTTTTTCATGTTCCTGCTATGTGAAATACAAAATTCCTTAAAATATGTCTGGAGCTGAGCAAGAGGCTGAGCAAAGCAAAAAGGCTTTGATATTTTTCAAATTTTCATCTCAGGTTTTTATCAAGGCTGTTGTCCAGATCTGATCAACTTTTAACAGGTTAGTCTCTCTGCCAAAAAGGAGAAAATGAAATACCCAGCTCTGTGGTATTTTGTAACTGGCTGTAATTCATACTTTATTCAACTCATTCAAAAAAACACCTTAAGCTACTGTGTAATTTAAACCAAAATGCAAGGACTTAATGTGACATTTTTCTGACTATAAACTTAAGATTCCTGAAATCGGTGATTAATTTTAATTAATTTTTATAGCACTTGAGATGTCATGTCTTGCTCATGATAAGCTATGACATTATTTCCCCCCAAATTAGATCACTATTATGCTTGTATTCCATGATACCAAGACATCTCAATGACACATAATATACAGCAAGTTTACCAAAAATGTTTAATATAGAGGTGAATCTAAGTTTACTCTCTCAAATAGATTAAAAACTATCATATTGAGAAGTTTTTGTGATCTCACCTTTCCTCATTTTAATGTATTTCAGTATTGTGAGAAGCTGAATGTGATTTTATTTGTCTGTTAAATCTCTTTGATTTAGAGTATGAAATCCTTTGTGGAAGGAAACCTTTGTGTTATGCAGTGAATGAAATAGGACTCTATTTTGTTTGGTTCATAGGTATGACAAGATAAATAAACTACTTAGGAATTTCCAAGAAGCAAATCAAAACAGTTGAAAAGCATTTTTCACTATTCTTTATTAGTTAAATTGTATTATAACTCTCTATTGATGTTTTACTTTTGCTAAAGCTTCTGTCTTTGAACTCATACTTTAGCCAAGAGCTTTGTTGCAGCCACAGGCATAGGAGCCTGAGCTGGCTCTGTGTCATATCACTTTTCCTTTAACCAATACTCAAAGATGGCAAGACTTGTCCTAATACAGAGCATTATCAAACCCCCTGACAGGGGATAAGCTTGGCTATGGGCTACAGCTCCCAGTCCAGGTGTGACAGAAAGTACTATGTCTGTGCTTTCCAGTATTTATATCATGGCCTCTCTTCCTACACTCATAACTCTGAATTGTATGAATTATTTTAGGGATAAAGGACTGAACACTCAGGCTTTCTGGATTGGTTTGTTTCTCTTAAATCCTGATGAAGGATTTGCTTGGATTGATGGTTCCCCTGTGAGTATTTATTTGCTGTATATTAATCGACTTACATATAGATCGTCATCTTTTTCTGCCTTCTTTTGCAATCTCCTTAAATCGTCATCAGGTGCATGGCAACCCTTTATTCAGCAGCTGAATAGTTCCAGTGCCCTGTCTTACCACACTAATGGAAGTACAGAGTTGCCTCTGTTTCATCCCTGGTATCACGTTATATCCCATCTTCAACAGTCTGTGCTCTTAGACCTTCCCAGCATCCCAAAGCAGACACTGCTGTACAGCACTACAGGAGGTCACCTTGCCAACATTCTCAAAGCGAGATAAACATGACTCCCTCCACCCATAAGTTTTTCTTTCATCGGCTTTTCTATACCATGTGATCCTTGCACCTTCTTCAGGGAGTGATTGGGAAACTCAGTTGATTAGCATGACTTTTCACGGCCCTCTCAGACCTATTTGAACTCCTGTTGATCCCATAAACAAGGTACTTGAGATGATGAGATACTGAAATTGTGTTATGCTGGCAGTCTCAATTACTTCTCCTCAGCTCAAATCACATAGTAATTGATATGTATTTCCAACACAGGTAATTTATGACAATTGGGATGAAGATGAACCCAACAACCATGAGGAACTTGAACACTGTGCTATGTTTAATAGATCACCCAAAATGCGCTGGAATGACTTACGCTGTGAACATTTACTTAATTGGATTTGTGAAACAAAAAAAGGTATATTACTTCCTCATTTAACTGGAGCAATAAACCCAAGTTTCAAAAGCAAATTTTATGGATTCAAACAAATTGAAAGGAAGAAAATAGTGGGAATTGTTCATTTTAAAACCAGTTATAGTGAAGGCAACACATTAAGCAAGAGTAATGTATTGAGGTATTTCAATTGTACTCAGATGCAGGAAGTTAAAGATGTCCCTATTAGTTTATTTCTGGCTTTATCTCCTTCTGTCATGGATTGAATAAATTTGCAAAGCAAAGGTACTTATTCCCCCTCCTTTTATCTCCTCCCTATATTTCTATCTGCTTCAGGCATACCCAGGATAGCCAAAAGAGGAACTAGAGTTCTCTGTACAAAAGAGACAAAAGCTTTGCTTCCCTCTGTGAAACAAATAATGGGAACTAAAGAGAGGGATCAGTTGCTATAGGAACTGGAAACTCTGCAAAGCTGATAGAAAATAGAGTCTGGTACAACCCTGATGGACTCCTGCACCCACCAGCTTTGCCTGGAAAGCAAGGCCCCAACACCAGGACTCTCAAAACTGGCACGAGAATCATAAAATAGACCTGACTGATGTGTGTTGGGGTACCTGTCAGCAGGAAATGGGGTCTGCATGGGCTGAAGACCACAAGTGACAACTGATAATGAAAGAACTTGTTTTGCTTACCCAGTCCTATTTCTATATCCTGGTTGTAAACTGAGTATTTGTGTGCATCTCTATGGAGAAGGAGATTGTTACAAGCTATTTGAAATGAAAAGAAAGTTGGATGAACACAGGAAACTAGTAGGAGGCACAATAGGGAGGGGAAGCAGTTATATAAAAAACACTGAGTATGCCTAGTACTTGGTGACTGCCAACAAACCATTACCCTCAAAGGGTGAATAAGGCACCATGGTAACACTGAAAAATTGCTTAATCGAGAAGGAAGAACCACTGTTCCCTTGTGGGTAGATTAGTCACACCAATGCACCATCCAAACACTGATTTCTGCACACCAGTTCAAAGCAGCACATCCTGTGCAGCCTTATCTGGTGTGCTGAACTTGCTGCTTTATACAGATGTGGTTCTCTGCTCTTGGTGAGATTACTCACAAGGATTTCAGAAACCATGACACAAAAGCACTGATCAGTTTATCTTGATCCTAGAAGACCTTTCAAAAGCAAGAAAAATTAAAGAAATTTATCTTCTTATTGTGAGTCTAGATTATATGATGATCAACATGAGAGAAGACACGTTCAGATGTTAATTCCCTCACTTAAGACACATATTTACATAAGGTACTCAATTTTTCAGAAAACCAATGAATGCCATAGTTGTGCTAGGATTAAACAATAAAATCAAAATGGCAAGAAGTCTGTAAAGTAACAATTAAGATATTTAAATAATTTTTGTTCCATTCTTCACTAAATACTTAAGAATAAAATGTTTGAAACACCCCAAAAGAATTTTACTTGATTTTTCTTTTTTTTTTTTTTCCCACCTATTTCTTATCAAAGTGTTCCGGTCATTGCTGTAATAATGTGTTCTTCTCCATCAAACCACAGAAGAAATGGAGAAATCTAGGAGAATTAGTAGTCCAGAAGTACAAAATAACAGGCATCCAAGTGAAAGCAGAGCTACGTTTGAGAGTCTATAGATGGCTCTGGAATAGTAACAGCTTAAATGCTATATTATCTGGGTTATGTTGTTTTGGCTCTAGTCCCAATAATATAAAAAAAGTTAATCATAGCATGTCAAGAAAAATGCTAAAAAAACTTTTCATAGTAAAGTCAGTTTACCAAGAGTTTGCTGTGCATTCTGGATTGTTTAAGTCAGTGCTTTTGGTGATACATGTATGTACTGTAAAATACATGTTTTTCACTAGCTAGCTGTTTCTAAATTATACACATAATTTAATATGGTGGGATGTGCTCTAAATTCTTGAAAATGCATTAGCATAATTCATTGTTTGTTTGTTGAATTCTTTTTTCCTCTCTTACACAAAGCATGTCAAACTACATAACGCAAATCCTTCTGGTTTTTTTGTATTTGGATTGTTGCTCATAATGATCTTTTATTTTACAGGTACACTGCTAAAACCTGAACCGGACAACAAACTTGGTAGGGTCTTTTCCTCTTCAAAAAGTTGACTACAGTATAGTTTTCAGACTTTGCACAGACCACATATGAATTTATTATATATGATTCTTTATCTTTCAGAATATCAATCCACCAGTGATGGATGGATTATATATGAAGATAAGCAGTACTATTTCAGCAGAGAACGTGTCCACATGGAAGAAGCACGGAGAATTTGTCAGAAGAACTTTGCAGATCTTGTTGTCATTAACAATGAAAGCAAAAGACAATTTCTTTGGAAATATGTAAGCACTAAGCCTATTAATTATAATTGAATTTTGAAGCAGAGCAGATGATAAAAGGAACAACCTAACTATTCAGCAAGGCTGGAGTCCTGAGCTATTATCCCACATTGTTTATTTATAGAACAATAGACTTGCTCAGGACCTGCAAAGAAATTACTGCTGTCTTTAATAGGTAGAGAAAAATGGCATGCAAACGTTAAAGGTGCAGCAAAGGATAGTTCAAACCCAGGTTGCTTATCTCTTCTGATATAGGTAGTATTCAGCACAGTGATTATTGCTTTCCTGTCCAGTGAGTTCTTTACTCCAGGATGTTCCACATATCCTCATTGACTGCTTGAAATCCGGGTCTAAACCTACATTATTCTTACCTGAGGCTCAAATCCAAGGGGGAAAAAAAAAAGAAAAAAAAAAGGAAATAGGAAAAAATAACCACAGGAATGGTTAATTGGTTTCCAGGTTTTTGCTTGATGTTGAGGAAGAGTTTAGTGCTTAACTTTTAATTATTTTTGTTTTAGAGCTACACAAAATACAAATGGAAATCATATTTCATTGGCTTAGTTGTCAGCTTTGATAAGAGATTCAGGTGAGTAAAGGAAAATTGGTAATGGACAACAAACAATGGTAATTTCATCTTTCTCTTAGGGAGCATTTGTGTGTGGTTTTGTTTTACAATATAGTAACTCTTGTGCAACTGACCTCTGGATAGTTTTCAGGATATGTCTTATAGCAGAAGTGTAACACTCTTCTATATTTAAGCAGAGCAATGTCTTTTTCTTCCAAATTTGGGAGAGCAAAACCAATAGAAGTTCATGGCTAAGACTCATTTCACTTAATGTCTTGCACTGAAAGAACTTAAACACCCAAGCAAACTTGCAAAGGTATTGAGAAGAGGCAGCTATTTTAAGATGTTATTCACCAGATTCACTTTAGACATCAACCTGAGGATGAGATTCACTCTGACCAGATCTCCAATGTCTGAGAAAGCCTCAGAAAGCCTAGTAAGTTTTGATAAAAAGTATATAGAAATGTTTAATCAGATTAATCTCAGTAGTCCAAGTTATGTGCGCTGGAAACAAGAAGCGTAAGCAACATCTCATCCAACGGGTTTCAGAAATTTCTGGTAGAGAACCTGTTTTAATAATCTATTTGTAGAAGACTTTCAGGAGGACACCTTTCTGGGATGAAAGGAAAGTCCATGGACTGCTGATGGGCCTTGAATGTGATAGCACTAAACAGCTGAGAAGCAGCAGTAATGCTGGGGCTATGTCCTCTCTGGGATATATAGAGCCTTCACCCTCTGGTCACTACTGATACCTTGCTTAGCCCTCTGCCTAAGCAGACCTTGTGACTGACTGCTGGAGACGTCTGCCTGGCAGCCACTGTCCACTTGTTTCTTCCAGATGGCTGGATGAGACCCCAGTGAACTATGTTGCCTGGGCTCCAAATGAACCCAATTTTGCAAATAATGATGAAAACTGTGTGATAATGTCAGAAGATTTTGGTGAGTAAAATGGCAGCAAGAAACATTTGGGTAAAAATTTAGCATCAAAATGTTTGGTATGTATTTAAATTGGAGGCTACCCCAAAAAGAGGTAGTTCAAAACACTGACAGTTTTTCGTAACAAACATGCTGAGGTTTGAAACCATGCCATCACTATTAGGAGACAAACATGCTGCAGAGGAAGGAGGAGTGTATTTGGATAAATGTGTTTAGTTTGTGCTTTATGAATGCTGTCTTGGGTACTGTCGTAGTGGTGGTACCAGAGTTTCTGAGTAATCTGTACAATAATTATCTGTATTCCATTTCTTTACAGGCTTTTGGAAAGATATAAGCTGTGCTGTGAAAAATGCCTTTATCTGTGAAAGGCATAATTCAACTTACTCAGGGTTTGCTCCTACTGTACTTCCACCTCTGGGAGGATGCCCTGAAACTTGGCTTTTGTTTAACAATAAGGTGCAGTCATAAATCTCAGCCATATTTAGCATATTTGCTATAGGTGAAGAAAACAACTATCCCTTTCATCTCACCATGTAAATTCTTTCTCTTTATATACCAGTTTATTAAGAGGCATCTAGTTATCAGTGTAGTAAATTTCCAGGTTGGCAAATTTGTAAGTAAATCTCAAGAAAAGGTGATTTGAATGTTCGAAGTTACAATTTTTGTAGTTGTCTATATGCCTTTAGCTATAGTTACTTTTCCAGTTTCTAGAATTTCCTGGTTATTTCAGACACACTTACTGCACGGAAATCTGGTTTCATTATCCTTATCTGTAAATGTAAGTCCCTTTTTCTGAGTAACACTGAGGTGAAAATATGAAAGGTCACACTTTTCCATATGTAATTGGTAACTCAGAACTCACAAACAGTAACAAACAGCAATAAATGTCAAATCAAATATAGAAAACAAGAAAGCTAAGTTAAGCAAAAAACCTGAACATATGAACTTTAAAACCCCCCAACAGACAAACAACAAATGAAAACCACAAATCAATCCCACAAGGCAATCAATAGGAAAAGTTTTTTATGCAGTCAAAGGGCATAAAAAGGGAGGAACCCTTACCTTTCAGTAATGTGACCTGAAATTACCTGTGCACTCTGGATACCTACTTAATTCCTCAAAAGCTTTTGTAGGTTGTCTGGTCTTCCCCAGTACAAACCCATGGGTTTGTAAGTACTATGCACACATTGTTGTGATTAGCTGTGTCACCTTCTTGCTGGCGAACAGGATTCATGTTTAGCAAATCCCCTATCTGCTGCTCCTTGCATGCAGGGACTAGCACTGAATTAATACAAATCAATGGGTTTTGATAGCTGAAATTCTTTCTAATTCTTTACTCTCTCTGCAGTGTTATAAAATATTTGGATCAAGAGAAGAAGAGAGACTAGCTTGGCACTCAGCAAGAGCAATTTGTATAGAATTAGGGGGAAATTTGGCCTCCATACACAACGATCAAGTACAAGGTATGACATTTGAGCCTTATGGCACTATGTTTGAAGCCAGCGCATTTTCCCATCTAATGATGAGGCTGAGATGTCCTCCAGATCTAAACAGTATAACCTAAAAAGTAAGACCCAGAAAGAAGACTGGAGTAACATTCTGTGACACTTCCCAACTTGAGCAAAAGCATCATGTGGAAAGAAAAGAATAATCTGTTCCCCATGGACTTGGAAGATGGGATAAATTGTAATAGTTTCTAGCCAGGAAATGCTCACAGGTATTCAGATATTCAGATATTAGACAGTAAACAAACATCCATCAGAAATTACTTACATGCAGTTGATGCTGCCTTGGGGAAGACTGAATAATCCTTTTGAAGTCCCTCCTAACCCCCATTTCTATAATACTTCCAAGAAGCCTAAATATTTTTTATCAGAAAAATGTTTCCTTTATTTCCTCTGAAATCAAACTGCTTCAGTTTAACTACCCATTGTTATTTTTATCTTTTACCTTTAGCTCATAGTCTAATAACAATACTGAACTTGATATTTCCAGTATTTTAAAAAGATGATTGGTTGTTTTATTTGTATTTTCATTTACATGGAATTTGAAGAAAGGAAACTCCTCATTACTTTTTGTTTTATTTTATTTTTTAATCTGTTTTTTATTAGCTTTCCTCACCTTCCACCTAAAGGATGTTGCCGGTGGAACATGGATTGGACTGAATGACATTAAATCTGAGTATACATATCTTTGGACAGATGGAAGTGTGTTTGACTATTCAAAGTGGGCACAATTCCCATTTAGAGATGAATTGGTAAGGGCTGACTGGAAGTATATGGAGGTAAACAGAATAAATACAAGTAAACAGAAAAAAATTGGAAAATGCACAGCTTAGATAACATACTCAAGGTTCAAATAACCAGCCTGACTTCTGTCTCAGCTAAGATCTTATTTTCAATACCTTAAAGCAGAAGGCAATTGAATATTTTGAAGACCAAATTTTTAAAGCTGTACTCAGAGATTATTAGGCATTTTTAGAGTCCACGCTTATTGTCATTCCTTTCTAGAAGTCTAGAACTGCAGAAAAGGAATGCTGTATTATATTTACTGCTAGAATTAATTATATTTATTAGAATTATTATCTTCAACTGAAAATATTCAGTATTACTAGCTGTGATTTTCACTCTGGTTTACTGTTTTACCTTGTATGGCATGAATTCAAGTGAAACTCCAACAAATTCAGTACAGATTAACATAAACGACATAGTAAAAATAACATCAAGAATTTTAATAAACTGACAAAAGTTCTTGCATTAATCTGCCAATGAAAGTACATTTGCTTAAGATATATAATATAATACATTTAATTTCCAAGAAGCAATAAATGGAAATAAGAGCCAGAAAATTAGAAAAGAAAGCTATTGAATTTTTCTCCTCACACCTATTTCTATTACTTTTCTGGGCGTTTTGCACTTTATCAGCAACAATTCGTGGTTTAGGTTTTTTTGTTTGTTTGTTTGTTTGTTTTTCCCTAGGCTGACTGTGCTGCAATGACAAAAAGATCTGTAGGTGAAGATGGATCTTGGGAAAATACTAGCTGCATGAATAAAAAAAGCTATATTTGCCAGATGGACAGCAGTAAGTTTTAATTTTCAGTTTGGTTTTTTTTGTTGTTGCAAGACATTTACTAAACAATCTGAGCATATAAATCCTCAGTTCCAACTGCATGGCTGTGTGTGTAGTAGGCGGGGTGAAGGAAGCAGGGCTACTTCATCAGCTAAGGAATTCTAGTCATAAAAGTCACTTTGGAATAAGGACTTATAGAAAAGTTTTTGCTTTACCTCTCCCCTATCAGCACACTGATCAACACTCAGAGAGGCTGACTTCTCCTACCTGGTAGATATCCACACTTAAATCAGTTGCCTGCATGTGGCAAGCAGGTGCTTTGAAGGAAGGATTCACCTGCCCCATCATGAGAAAAATGCCTAAAGCAGGTTCCTGGAAGAGCTGTGCTTTCAAAATACCTGTTCTCTATTGACAGAAAGGTTTAGCCATCTGTGCTTTACCCAACTGTCATAGATATAGGTGTCTGAATCCAGTTGTTTTGCAAATACAATACAGAAAGACAAATCCAACAGTGACCTCCAGCTGAGGGGTTAAGTGAGGCCAGTTAAGCTGGTCAGTTTGCTTGTCGGTCTCTAGCAACGCCTTCATATCATAAGAACAGCAATACTCAGAAGGGCAAAAGCTCTAGTTTTCTTCGCGTAGCCTCAGGGTGGGAGACACATCCGGAGCACAGCTACACTGCAGAGTTTGCAGGAATAAAAATGGGGAACTGCTGAGCAGCAAGTACAAATACAGGAAGAAGCCACAGCTGGGCCAGATGTTTCACAGCTCTGTCCCATGCAAGTGCAGAAAGATGCATGAGGATGACACTAGCAAAAAAAATTGCCAGGGCACTCTCAGCAGTGGCTGAACACAAAGACAGTTTTTCTCCTTTTTTCTGTCCCCATCACTGGCTCTAAGGCCTTCGCCTTCTACTTCCGCATATGTAATTTAAGGCACAACTGCAGTTTCCTTTTTCACTTCATCCTACATGTAGCAGTTGGGTCACAAACTTTGCTTAGAATAAAATTCACACCTATTTTGAGACTGAAGTGATGTGGAGACCCTGTCCTGTGCTTGTGCCTGGGAGGAACTTCACTTGCACTGAGGGTGGGTAACAGAGAGAACTCTGGGCAAAGGATCATGGTGGGACCAGTATTCACATAATTTCATCTGGTCAGTGTATGTCTATAGATACATACAGCTCATTTTCTGCCTCCCCCTAATTCCTGAATACACTATTTACACTATAGTTTAGAATAATTCCAAATTACCATTAAAATAAGTCTGCTGGGTTTTAAATAAGAAATGCTTTTACTTGATGCTTGTGCTGCCACAATATATTCATCTATTACTCAAAAGTAATACTGCTATCTGACAGCTAGTAATTTTCCCTTCCCTCTAAAATTTGTACCTCTTTCCCATAGAGCCTGAACTGTTTCATACTACAAGTGCTCCAGATTCTGATTTCATCCATTATGGTAATGGCAATTATTTAATCATTCCTTCTAAAATGAATTGGGAAGAAGCAAGAAAAGCCTGCAAGGAGAAATCTTCAGAGCTTGCCAGCATTTTTGATTATTACAGTAATATATTCTTGCTGCTGCAGGCAGTACAATATGGAGAGCCTTTATGGATTGGGCTCAACAGCAATGTGGTAAGATTAATAAATTCGTGGTTGGTGCAGTTAAATACTATGATTGGGTTACTATCAGCAAAAAAGGGGAGGGAGGAATACTAAACAAAGACTCAAGAATTCCTGCTCCTGCATATTTATCTTTTGCTCCTTAAAAAGTAATAATTTTATCAGGTTTTTATAGTGATAGCTGCAGTTTAATCCTGAATGTTTCTCCTCAAAACTCCACTAGAGCTTAAAGTGCTTGCTTGACAGCCAACTCTGAGACCCATTTCCACCTGAGCTTCCCACAGGTTTCATGTTTCACAGTATGGGAGGCAAACTGCTGTGTCCTGTTTTTGTGTTGCTGAATCCTGATTCAGTATTTTAAACTGGTATTTTAACAGTACTGGGACAGATATACAAATTGGGCTGTACATATCACTTTGAAAATGTGCTTTTGTATAACTCCATTTACCTGAAACAGCAGATGAAGAATGTATAAAAATTATGTTAAATGTCTGTTTCAATTTTAGAATTCTGGCTATTACAGATGGACCGACAAAAAGAAAGTAAGCTTTTCTAAGTGGGACTACGAAGAACCAAAACAGAAAACAGCCTGTGTCTATCTAGAGCTCTCTGGGGCCTGGAAAACAGCATCTTGCAATGAAAAACATCTTCCTCTCTGCAAAAAATCTGAGGGTAAGCTATGGTGATGACTTTTTGTTTTATGGCAGAAACCCTGCTTTACTTGCTTTGACTGAAATATAAATTTCTAAGTGCATATAAAGGAATAATAAGCCTGAGTATGTAATGTCACTACCTTTATTTTGCAACAATACTTTATTTTGATGGAGCTGTCATTCACCAGCCAAGATACTGCTATTTTACTGGACTGGAGTGATAGCTGCCATGGGAGCAGGCAAGCAGCTCATAGAGACCGTGGGAGCATTAAACATTTCACGTGGAGTCTAGAATGCAAAATGTTTTGCTGACAGAGGAGTTGTGGGAAGGCCTGTAGTCAATGAAGTTTACTGAGTATAAAATAAATTTGGGTTCTTCAACATATATGCATCATTTATTACTGATTATTACATCATTTCTATTAGATTCTAAAAGCTGGGTAAAGGATGAAGAGTTGTATTTGATAAAAAAAGGGTCTGGTATTGGTCCAAACAAAAGTTCATACTTCCTAGGGATTCTATGGGTACCACTGAGGAATAATACAGTTAAAGCTACAGGCAAACCTCAGGATGGGACTGAACCTTTTGGCTTTCTCATTCGTATTACAGTAAAATCTTTTAGCTCTAGTGGCACAGACTTAGTAGAAATTCAGAGTTTATTTTGATATGGCTTTGTGTTTTTTTTTTATTTATTTGGTTGGTTGGTTTGGGGGTTTTGTTTTGTTTGGTTTTGCTTTTTTTTTTTTCTCGTTGTGTGTGTGTGTGTGTGTGGTTTTGTTTGTTTTTTATTTCTTTTCCAGGTCATACTTTGAACTTCATATCTGTTAATTTGCAATTTCTGTTTTAAAAACACACCTACCAACTGACAATGTTGCTGTTTCTTTCCATAATACCATTGCTTGAAGAAAAATAAGGGGCTACTACATAGGCGTTCAGTGACCCTGAAATGATTCTATGTGTTGTCAGAGTGAAAGAAATTTTATGTAAGGATTGTTATCTTGAGGAAAATATTAAATGGGAAAATTCCACTGTGAACTAGTGCTTAGATGACATTTCATTAAAAATCAAACTTATTTGAACATCTTGAGGGTTTGGGAGCTTTCTGGTTTGAGGGTTGGGTTTTTTTCCTGCTTTTTACTGTTTCTTTTATTTAAACAAATTTGTTGGTTATAACAAAATAAACTAGAACCAAAATCCCTGAGCACTCAAATATCCTTGAGACAGTCCAAGTCTGATTCAGTTAGCAACACAGAAGAGCCCAGGTTCACACTGAGTCATCCACTTGTGGCTGAGTATTCCTGTTCCTCGTAGTCACTCTTGACTTAGTCACTGATAATTCTAGCACTGTGTGCCGAAGGATATTTTAAGTACTTTTAAGAAAAGGTGGTTTTAATATTTTACTTCGTAT
Source organism: Lophotriccus pileatus (assembly GCA_035583135.1). NCBI lineage: Eukaryota > Metazoa > Chordata > Aves > Passeriformes > Tyrannidae > Lophotriccus > Lophotriccus pileatus. The sequence goes on along the minus strand of JAWWES010000081.1, from coordinate 19,277,239 downwards.
CTAAAGAACTGCAATCTCTACTGAATGAAAGCATCCATAACATCTCATTTCTTCTAGACATACTTCCTTCTGATCCCCCCCAGGATATTGGAAAATGTCCTGAATCTGATCACATATCTTGGATTCCTTTCCGAAGCCACTGCTATTACTTCAATGCCAATGAAATGAGCTGGGCTCAGTCTGTGACTCAGTGCATTCAATCAGGTAATTATTCTTTTTACCCAAAGATAGAATTTCAATCTTGACATAAAAAAGAAGACTTTAAAAAAGTCTTGAAAGGTAATACTACAAACCCACAAATGCTAAAAAAAAAGGGAAATAAATGTGTCATTTATTTTTCATCGTTCTGTGCTTTTCAGCTATGTTGAACTTCAGGTGACCAGATTTCCTTGTTTTATTTTTCCAGTAGTGCTTTTTTCTTGCTATATTTCTTCCTTCACAAAGTTTCTCTTTTTAGTAAGATTTTAAATTTTATGTAATTAAAAAAAACCCACATCAAAACACTTGTTTCTGGCCTTATCCCTTCTTTTCCATACTTTCTCCTACACAATAGTTGAAGTAACTATCATAATAACAATCACTCATTTTTAACACATATCACATGTTTGTGATCTGAAAGGGGTTGTGTGTGCTGCCTGGAAGCCCTTGATTGATCAGCAGATGGCAGAGCCAGAGGAGGGCAAATGGTTCCTCCCCCTCCTTGGGGACATCTGGTCCTGGCCAAGGCCATGAGCCGCACCTTGGCACTCTTTCACCTGTGCTGCTGAGTCATCACCTACCTCATCCCTGTCTCAGGAGGCTGTGAAAGAGAAAAGGAAGCACTGTAGTGCAGAAAAGAAATGGATCCTTTGTTTCATATCTTTTCAGATCCCCTTAGCCCTCTTGCTCTACCACCATTGCCAGTTTGAATTGCTGTGTCATCCTGTCAAACCATGAAGAGCAAATGAATAATCATCCATAATTCCTATGAAAAATATCATCCAATCACTTGAAAATATAGTGCATTTTGCCTGGTGTTTAAAAATCATCATCTTCACTGTGCTTTCGTGTCTTTCACTTGTGATGACATCGCTCCCTGTCTGTGCTGTTCCCCTACAGCTGGACATGATTTTGTGGTCTCTATTCAAATACTTATTTACTCCCTGCCTGCAGGAGAGGTTTTATTATTAACTTTATCCTATCTCAAAAGCTGTAACTATGTTGGGGATACCTCCAGTCATCTTGTGTGTTGTTTCTTTAATAGGTGGTATGTTGACTTCCGTAGAAGATCCGGCTGAATCAAACTTTTTAGTAGAACATGCAGACTTATACACAAGCAAGACAAGCGGCTTTTGGATAGGAATATACAGAAACGTAAAGGGTAACTATTCTAAGTACTATAAATAAACATAAATAGAATTTATTAAATGGACAAAAATATTAATAAGATACATTGTTTTTAAGCAACTAATAGGAGTATAGTAGAAGTTCTAACCTGAGCCCTCCCTGAGGATGTCTCCTGCTCCTGGTCTGCGAGAAAGCCTTTCCTAGTGGGGAACATGTGCTGGCTGGCTCTCATCTTCTCATGGCTGGGGAGCACCCATGTAGGAGCTGAGGGTGTTCAGCCAGAACCCACAGCATTAACCTTCTCTCTGTCTCTCTGTGGAGAAATTTAGGCTGCTGGCTAAAGAGCGCAGTGGAAAACATACATCTGGGAAAAAACACTGGTATCAATCCACAGACAGTCAGAAGGGATTTTATTTTAGATTATTTTCAGTTCATTGAAAAATCAGATTTTTTTTTTCAGAGTTTATACAAATAAGTTTTAATTTTAACTAAGCATACATTTAAGCATTGCAATAAAAGTTGCTTGATTTTCACTGAGTACTGATGAAATAATGATTTAGAAATTAGAAGAAAAAGGCCTTTTTCAGTTTGAAACTTTAGTATCCTAGACAAAAATATAGAGCAATATAAATTAAAACTAAGTAATGGCTGAGAAAATCTGCAAATTATAATTTGGAAAAGCAATTATACCATTTTTGAGAATCAAATCAAATCAAATCAAATGCATTAGAAAACAACTGCAGATGGAATTTTTAAAGAAAGTAGTATTGCTTTATTAGGCTGAATAAAGTAATATTGTATTAATATTCACTAAGGTGAAGACCTTTCATGTGGACCTATTAATAATACAAATAATATAAATGTTAGTAATACTAACATTTGCAACATTAGGGCAGCTGCTTTGGCAAGACAGCAGTGCCTTAGACTTTGTCAACTGGAGTGAAGGACAGCCCTCAGAGGATCAGCTTGATTATTGTGTGGAGTTGTCTGCGTCCACGGGTTACTGGAGTATCCTACCTTGCTCTTCTCAGAAAGGTTTTATTTGTAAGAAGCCAAAGAGTAAGTTATTTTTAAAATATTTGTTCTTGATGTTTATGGGTCTTTTTAGTATTAATAGCACAATATGATCATTACAGAAGACCAACATAAAACAGTCCTGCTTATAACCTGTTACAGTGCTCAGACAAAAATAATATTATTATATTGTTATCCTTTTTCGTTTCCCCTGTTCATGATTTCTTACTTCATAACCTCAGATTTTCTTGCATTCTGTGGTGAATATTCAATTATTAATTAAAAATGGTCAATATTTTCTGAAAAAAAATTTCAATGCCTCTTGTTTTGTTCCCCTCCAACATAAACCCATCTTTTCCTACTAACATTCCTATTGTCTTTCTGTGGAACAAGGGCTGCATCAATAATTTGCTATTCTTCCTCTTGCTGTACTATGATACATGCTGTTCCAGTAAGAGATGGATGAAGCAATTCTATTTAAATAACAACAGAACGGAAGCATGATCCAGAGAGCATAGAGTGACCTTTGAAAAGAGTAGAAGTGTTTTGGTTAGCTTTTTTTTTTTTTCTTTAATATTGTGTTTCTGTGTAACTGAGCACCATCTGCTTTGGTCAGGAAGTAGAAATATCAGAATATTATGAGCCAAGTAACCATGTGGCTATTTTGGAGTTTAACTGTTAATTCTGGAAAAAAGCCTGATTTCCTGCCCTGTTTCACAACCCTGAGGTTCAGGATGTTTCTGAGGTTCGGTCATTTTGCCCCCAAAGCAAAGCTGCAGCTGGGGCGGGAAGCAGCAGTCACAGCAGTGTTCAGTGGTGTTCAGGGCACATTTTGAAAAGGAAAAATCCTGCTTTTAGGAAAACTCCTAGTTTTGGTAGTCAGGCAATGGTCACTACTGAATGCTAATTCTTTGTTACCAAATGCGTCAGAAAGCCTAAACTCACTATCAACACACACTTTATTCTATGTGTTTGACTGTGAGTGGCCCCAACATGCAAGCCAAAGTACAGCGAATATTCCCTGACATCAGGTTCTCCAGCAGAACAGCATTTCAGCACAACCAAATACTCATTCCATTACAGCCAGCTCTGCATCCTTTCACGGAATAAATTCAACAGCTGCTTTTCCTTGGTGCTCACAAACACAGGAGAGCTCAGTGCACTGCTGTGCTTCTGCAGCAGCATCCCAGCTCTTGGTGTATCCCACTCTGCCGGGGGTCCCACTGCCCATGGAGAAGATCCATCCTTGCCGTGGCCTCCACCCAACTCACACCATCTCACGCCCAGTGCACCAGGAAAAACCTGGCAGATGGCGCCCTCTGTGCACAGCCGGGAAAAGCTGCACAAGCAAACTTGCGCTTGCAAATGTAATTAGAGATGCAAATGAATTTTGGTAAATGAAGACCTGCTGGGTCTCAAAGCAATTGTGTGCAGTATAGGAAAACTCAAATACCTTCAGCATTTAATCAAGTCTCTGCAGGAATCAGATCCAGTGAAATGCATAAGGTTTATTTATAAGGGGAGAAAAGGGAGTCCAGATAAACCAGTCAGAAACTACCAGTGCTTGGAGAGTTTTTGGTTTTTAAAAAAGAAGCAAGAAGAGGGCTTTAGTATGCGAAACAATGCAGTTTTGTTGAAAGGAAATATCGCATTAAAAATCTGTCACACCTTTTCATCTCTGTTAATTTAGCAGATGTTTTTCCAGGAGAAATGATGATGTGCAGGTTACCAGACCTTTTGCTAACATGAAACTGTCAGGAAAAAATGTGACCTTTCTAGATTTTGACTAAACGTTTTTCTTTATCTTTGACAGCTATTCTTAAAGCAACTGCAAATGTGGAAGGTAGGATTGTTTTTCCTTCCAAATTGTTTCAAAGATACATGAAAATAAAACCTTGTGGCTTTTTTATTAACTTACTATTATTTCTTTAGGTTATATATATTTATCTATATGAGATTAATTTACTTAGTTGACATTCAGTTCTTTCCCAGCATAATACAGCAGTACCTACAGGACATTTTAGGGCATCCCAGGATAAGTAAATGCTTTGGTAAATTGATCATCCCCTCTTTGCGCCTTCTTTTGCATGATAAAGATCGGTGAGGAGGACTGACCCAAAGACAATATGATAGATTTTACCCCTGGTAATTAAGGGGGAAATTATAGTTTTTATACCTATTTATGGCTACAGTAAATCCATTTCTATTTGCTTTGTATTTTATTTACAGATGCCAAAAAGGACAAAGCCAATGGTCACCTGAATATGTGGATACTACTTACTCTGGTCCTCATCATTTTATTAGGGATGGTCTTCATGATTTATTTTGCATTCAAGATCAAAACTCGAAGTGACACTGCAAGAAAGGAGAGGTGGTGCAGCACTCAGATAGAATACAGCCATGCCCCGCCTGAAGGGGACAATGAAAGTGATTCTACCGACAACAAAGAAAAAAATGAACACAGTGTTGTCTGATACGATAAACCAGCCAAACTAAATGGTTCAGCTTAAAAAAATATAGCGAAATAAAGTAAATCTTAGTCTCTATTAGACGCATTTACTTCTACTATGAACTAAAACTGGCAGTTATTCCCTTGGTAAGGATGAAGAACTATTGCTCTGTGCTCTTCAATAAATATTCTCAGGTATTGATTGAGTTGGTACTGCACAAAATGGCTAATTAAGCAGAACAAGTGGGAATTTTGATTTAAAAGTTATGGGTTAATACCATAGTGTTGTCATTATTTAGAGATTTGTGGCAGCAGTGCATAGTCAAGACTAATACTGAACACTTTTTGCAGAGCACTCAGCCCTAATGCCTGCACCTTGAGAATATCTCACCATACTGTACTGAAGCATACTGTTACTCAAGCCAAGTGGTGTTTGGAATAAACAGAGATTTACATGAACTGTTTGTCCCCATTGTTGCCCCTGTCTTCACTCTTTACACAAATGTATATCTTCCTTGTGATAGTATTACTTGTGAAATGCAAATACTTGTCCTTCAAGGCTTCAACTTGGATTTTGCAAAACAAGTAAATCTTGCCACACAGTCTTATTATATGACTTTGAATGTTTTGTATCAATTATCAACATGAGAGCATATCAATAAATGATCTATATATTGCATAATAATATTTCAGTGTTGTTCATTTAGCATGCAGAGATGTTACGCACTTCACTGATCGAATGAATCATCTACCTCAAAAGAGAGGCTAACAGGAGGAAACACAGAAACATGAACAAGGCACGTGACTAAAATAGGCATAAATAAACTATAAAATAAAGTAGATGCCAAATAAAGCTGGGAGAATCGATTCCTGGTTTTATTTCACTTGACTGCTCATTTTAGGATATCTTTGCTTGTTATCCTCCATCTCTCTGATAAATAGACTGAAAACTGGGCACTGTGTCCATGCTACAGGCCACTAAAGCAGTGGGGCACACCACAGTGCCTTGGTGTGAAATGTTTTAAAGGTTTACTGTGCTGTTTAAGTTTTCTATGAATTCTTTGTTGTCTGTGACATACTGCAGGAAAAAAAAGATCTCAGGGATCTCTGGGAAAAAAAAAGCTTTAGAAAGTGCATAAGAACAGTAGAGGAGATGTCAGGTGGCATTGGATTGATGGTTTATAGATATGGCAATTAAAAAAACATATTGCAAAAGCTAAGGAATAAAAGACATTTTGTACTCAAACTACTTTTACTGACAGTCTTCTCCATCTTACACCTTTTTTTCCCCCTTCATATAAGGTATAACAAACGCACGTATTTTAGGGTTTTTTGTAAATACTGCGACTGAATTAGATTCAGTGCTGTTTGATGGCTAATAAGAAAGGCAAAGCAAATGAAAAGAGTTAACAGATAAAAAAAAAATTCAAAATAATATCATTATTTAGAATTTTGATATTGATAACACAGCTCTGAAGACTCTGTACTTCTCTCACACTAAGTGATGTTTTACCCTTGCAGAAAATATTGTGAGCTTTGTCTACATAATAAATCCAAGAAAAATTTGAAAGGCAATTTCAGCTGAATATTTTCCTTCTTTTTCTTCAAAATAAATAGGGGATTTTGCATCATAGCTGAAGTTCATTTCCAGTTAATAAAGGACTGAAGCTCATTTGTAAAGTTTGAAAATAGTTATCTTTCCTTGTCTCATTTTTCACTTGGAATAAAGGAAAAAATAGGTATTAAAATTCATTTGTACTTTATGGATTAAATAATTTTGAAAGTTTTGCTGCCAAAATCACTGGTTAAGAGAAGGATTTGTGAAGATTTGGCTAATTTGTATATTAAGGTTCTTCTAAGATAAATTCACATGAAATAACAGCACAGTAGCTTTATCAGTTAATAAGTCAGAGTAGATAAAAGCCAGGTGTATACATAGTGCCCAGTTTGTCAAGTCACCAAACAAAATTAAACTGTCCTGTCTGGGTTAATTTTTCACTGAAATAGTTGCTCACTCCATCAAATGAAACTAATGTATCATTTGTAGCAGTTAAGACCTATCTGCCTAAGATATTTGCATATATTTTTCTCTGAGTTTCCTAGGTATTTATTTACAGTGCATCCATTTAAGTGCACTTCCTACTTCTTTGTCTTTGAGGATCAGAATGTTATAATTTCAAGCAGAACCAAGAATGTTAAAAATAATTCAGCAGAATGATGCCAAACTATTAAAACTTTGCCACTTGCATTTGAATTGATGGAAACTTCACTTTCAGATGCAAAGTCTGAATTTTGTAATTATTTATAGATTTCAAAATACCACATGTGACAGGATATTTCCTTATTTAGAGCCCAGAGTTTTCTCTTTCAACTAAAAATCTCCAAAACTAAGAAGGAACCAGTACCAACTGATCCCGTAAGGACTTCTACTGCAGCAATTAATTTCAGCTCATCTCTGCAAATAAGAAGACAGAATGAAACACTCAACTTTTTCTACAGTCTTAGTTTTCAGCTCATTTGTTCATATTGCATTTCAGACACTTGGTGAGTCTATTTTTTCCTATCCCCTGAAAAAGTGGATGTGAAAGTGGACATCTTTGTTGTCTTGCTGGTTTCTCAGGCTCTTTAAGAATTTCACATGGCTTGACTATTCTGCATTTCGTATTTGTCCTAATGGGAGTGGTCCACAGAAACTTATAAAATACAGATACAGAGATGTTGGTTTACTTTAAAAGAGAGGGGAAGAGTCAAAAAGAGGTAAAGCTGGGAATCAGTGGGTAAAGATTGACTTTTGGATAAAAATTAGTTATTGGATATGTCTGTTCTGTGAAGTAGATGGTCTTCACAGGGTGCTCCACAGTCCTTGTCTGTAAGGTGAGTGACTTAGAAAAAATGGAAAAGGAAAGAGAGATTAAATAGGGTGTTGTATGTGTATCTCTTAGGTTTAGCATGAGCTTGTGTGGGATGAGATGGAACTTGTGGATTGATCTAAGATGTAACACTGTGGCTGCACAGCCCCCTTTTGATGTAAGGATGATGACAATGTTCAAGGACATTTTTTCTTGATCCTTCAGTTCATTAGATTTGTGCAGTGGGGTACATATCACAGCTTCCAAAAGCAGGTACTGTGCCATGTGAGCTGTGCCAGCACTGCCCTGTGCAAAAAGGGGGTTCCCCACCTGCTCTATGAGCTGGGAACCAAACCCACAAGTGGGAACCAAACCCACAAGTGGGAACCTCATGGCTTCCACCAAGAACTTGTATTATTAGTCCCAAAAATACTATGAGGGACAATAGCTGAAACTTAGGGGTCTACACTAAGCACTTATTTATTTAACAGTAAGACATAAAAGATTTAATAATATTTAAAACATTCTGCCTAAATGAACAAGAAAAGAAGAAAATAGGTCTCAGCTTCAAATTTAGATTTGCAGAAGTGACACTTCCATATTTTACTGAGCTGGCCTAAGTAATACAGGGACTTTCTGCGAGGGCTCAAGAACTATTCTTTCTGTCATAGCATCCCAGAATTTTCCAGACATTTTCTCCTCTGTTCACTACTTAACAGTAGCTTGCCCTAACATCCTACAGTTCTAGAAATTTACTTTAGTGTTTAGAGGAGAAGTTCACTGTCCCTTATGTCTTATTCTATCAGATGGATATGGCAACAATGCTGTATCTCTGTTTCCAGGTGGCGATTTGAGGTACAGAGAACTGAAGGGCAAAGCTTTGCCCGTATGTTCCATAGGTCCTAGAATATTCCTTGTACTCCAAATTCCAACTCCTCGTGACCCAAAGCCAGTGATAGCTGTATGCTACCTGGAATTTTGAAAAGCATGCAGCTTTGTGCTCAGGCTGACCGGCTTTGGATGTCGATAGTACAGCTTCAGTTCTGGACAGCCCTTACCAGCAGGAGATACTTGTTTCAATGGATTACTAAATTAGGCTGCCTATAACCCTTTGGGAGTGTTAACCACCTTATTCAACACTCACATTGCACTAGCACAGAGGCCCACACCTGTATCTCTATATGCTGTCCAGTTCTTGTGAGAATTTTTGTGATTTGATTGTGTGAATTATGCTGACTTATGATGGACATACTAATGAGAGGATACTGAACAAGGCAAGATAATGAGTCACCATTATACAGGTTTTTCATTCTTAAAAAAAAAAAACAAAACAAACCATAACAAAACATGCCAATTCCAGAAAGAGCAAGAGTCACAGAAGGGTCACTCATTTAACTGTATTAAGGACAATTGCAACCCTATGGAGGTGTGTGATATGAGCTAAATCTATAATGCATGAAGTGATGGCAAACTTACAAATTTTCAGTAAGGTCTCTTTTGTAAATCTTGAATGAAATGTGCATTTCAGGAGAAAATTAAATTCCATTGCAATGATGACATTTTTGAAGTTCTCATAATGTGTTTTATGTATTCTTATTTCTCTGTATTGTATATATATGTAGTTACATGGGCTGCACTTATTTTTCCCTCCCAGAATGAAGTCTTGAAAATGCCATTTGATCCTTGCAAATGTGACTCATATTTGCAGTCTTCTGACATGAGTCAGATCAGCATAGAAACATCTCTGCACAAGCTCCTTCACCATGTGCTCACCATAAATACAGTAATTCCGAACGTTTTGTTTTACAGACAATGAAATATTTATCATATACAATGAGGATACTAAGCTCTGTTTAAGTGCTCAGAGTTCTGAGGCAGTCACTACAGCCATTTGCAGGAAAAACACAGACTTACAAAAATTCAGGTGGGTCTCTGATCATCAACTGATGAGCGTGGCATTTGCACAATGTTTGGGAGTGCCCTACAAGCAAAACCAGGCTAAAATTTCTCTGTACCCATGCGACAAGAAAAGTGAATTCCAGAAATGGGAATGCAGAAATGAGACCTTGGCAATCGAAGGGGAAGATTTATTTCTCAGTGCTGGCAAAAAAAGAGAAAATATTGTGCTGAAAACAGGATCAGAGACAATGAATATATGGAAGATCTATGGAACTATGGATCATTTGTGTTCTCGAGGCCATGAAGGTAAAGTTTAAAGGTTAACCTTGATGGTTTATTATTGAATGCACTTGTTTGCCATCACAGACATGGTTCTATGATTTCTGCTCCCCTCAGTCTAATATCAGCTGTTCCCCCTGAGGCAGTGATGGACTAGAGGATGATTAGTTCACATATTCAGGCCTGTATTCTTCCCTCCTGGAGAAACACAGCTGCTTAGGTTCAGACAGCATGCTGTATGTGCAAAAATATGCTTTATTTTTTCTTTACTTTTAAAGCAAAGGTGGAGATTATTTTTAATTGTTAGCATTAACAATTTTTCTCAGTAATGCCTAGCAATAATATAAGAGGCAGAGGGAAGAAACTGATGCACAGAAAATTCCACCTGAATATGAGAAAGAACTTCTTTACTGTGCAAATGACCAATCATTGGAACAGAGTGCCCAGAGAGGTTGTGGAGTCTCCCTCACTGGAGAGATTCAATATCTGTTTGGACACAATCCTGTGCCATATGCCCTAGGATGGTCCTGCTTGAGCTACTACTGAGGTTGTATTAGTATTGTTGGACGAAGGGCAAAAATCTCTAAGTTTAATACACTAGTATTAAATGTTAGGAAATAATCCCGTGCGTGCTACCTTCGTTTACTCTATGAAATTTCAGAGGCAAAAAATCAACGGTTTACTTTTAATGACTTACAGGAAATTAGGTTATCTAATAAAAAATTACAATTTTTAGAAAATTATATTTAAATATATGAAACAAAAATATCTACAATTCTTCCATAGTTGGCTACAGTATGAAACTGCTCTATTTTCAGCTGTTACAACTGATAATGTACCCCAAAAGGAAATAGTAAATTGCAAGCCCTACCAAGAACTTCCATGAAAGACACTGCTGATGACAGCAGTTTTCCACTTATACTGGTGTAACATTTGCAACGCTTTCTGCATGTAGTCTTATGGAGAGCACAGATACGTAGATTCATGTACATATAATAAAATTTCTCTTTGCCCCCTCAGATCTGTTTACACTGTTAGGAAATTCCAATGGGGCTCCCTGTACCTTCCCCTTCCAGCTGAGTGGTAGATGGTATGTCGAGTGCACTGCTGCTGGCAGGTCAGACGGCTTGCTCTGGTGCGCAACAACGCCCGACTTCAGCGTCGACCATTTGTATGGGTTTTGTCCAACTGCCAGTAAGTCCCTCATGCTGACATAAATATTGCAACACAACATTGTTGGGTAACTATATCCATACTGAGATGCTGTCAATAATATGGAAAAGAAAAACCTTACAATGACCTAATTTTACTCAAAAATGTCTCTCACAACAGAACATTCCTGACAGAAGAAACAAATCTGTTTGGTATATAGTCTAGTCAGACTGAAAGTTGTCTGGGCGTGTCCATCAGTAGTTAACAGCCAGGAAAAGACCAGTGTGCTTTAATACGGCTGTCTGAAAATTGAGATGCTATTCACAGCCTAATACCCATTGATACTTGTGGTAGCAGTAGTATAACCTTTTCTACCTGAGCAAAGCCCTGTTCTGTATAACAAGATTGGTCTACAGAACAAGGGAGTATGTAGTTTGTCTTCTGAAAGATATAAAATAAGAAGATTGGCTCAAAGATTTTACTGAAATAGTAGTACCATCGGCATTTCCCTTGTAACATTTCAGAAAACATTACAAGATAATGCTACATGAACAGATAAAAGTATGTGCATTGGAGTGCAGGATGAAGAACTCCAAAATATGGTGTTAATAAAGATATTTAAAGTGCTGCCTCAAACCTAATTTTTCAGTACGATACCACAGGATGAGCATTTGTCATTTTTATAGGACCATTGCACTGGGAAACCAGGTTCATCTCACTCACAACCACCGATTCCCTCCATCATTTTGACTGATTTGGTAAAAATTATTCCCTGGTGCAATATTGCAAGCACTAGCTTGAAAAATCCCATAACATCCTCTCTATATAAACTAGAAAATATTTTGCGATGGTTGATTGGGAAAAGGGGAAGCCCTCAGGCCTTGCTTTCAGACCTAGTCTCTGGGGGGCGTGCTCTCCCACCCTGCCTCCCTGGCACGTGGTCCAGGAAACCCCAGAGAGAATCACAGAGACCACACAGAGGGGCGGGCGAAAGAGGAAGTTTATTGAAAACAGGGGTCCTATATAGGGTTCAGGAGGATCATGAAACAACCAATCACAACGTCTCCTGAGGGTCAGGAGAAAACCACCAATCCCTG
>JAWWES010000081.1:19246114-19265074 GCA_035583135.1 Lophotriccus pileatus | reverse complement strand
AAAGCCATTCTTGTAAACATGTAAACAACATTAAACCCAGGATTTTTCCATCCTGTGTGTGTGGACTTACTGCCACAAAAATATGATGTATTTCACATTATAAAATTGATGGGACATTATCACTAACATTTGAGTCTACAGTTTAAGAAGCATGTTAAAATCTATGAATCAGCAAAAAAGAAACACAGTAAGAAATAGAAAACATTTCCTCTAATAAGTCATGCAAGAAATGTAATATCTTTTTCTCAACAAAAGCAAAATTTAGGAGAAGTTGTAATCACAGCTTATTTCAGCACTTGCCCAAGGAACAGTTTTGCTAACAGTGAGCTTTCAGAAGAAAATTTCTAAATTCTAGAACACATGCCAGACTACAAATACAATCCCAGCTCCTCATGTGCTCCTCATTGGACCCTTCACCAGATCTCTTGATCTTCTCTGGACAAACCTCAGCACCTCAATACCTTTCTTGTAGCAAGGAGCCCAAAACTGAAACCAGCATTTGACGTGTGGTCTCACCGGTGCCAAGTACAGGGGGATAATCACTGCCCTGGTCCTGCTGGCCACACTATTTCTGCCATTGGCCTTCTTGGCCACCTGGGCACACTGCGACCCATGTTCAGCTGGTTATCAAACATCACCTCCAAGTTCTTTTCCACTGGAGAACTTTCCAGCTGCTCTTTCCCAAGCCTGTAGAATTGTAAATGTAATTAGTGATGGCATAATTTCAAAAGCAAAGTTTCCATTACTGGAAATGTTTGTACTTCAGTTGTGTTTCAGCCAAGAATAAAATTGGACATAATCTATGAGCTGCGGAACAGGATTTCAGAGTAGACAATGGCCAAGATACCATTGTGGTTTATTGATATTTTTACAAATTTTTTTTAATCTATAGATTATAAACTTTGAAGAGGAAAGTTTAAAAAAAAAGAATGAAGGCCCATCTGGGCTAATTTAAATTGCAAACTCTCTTTCACTTAACAAAGATCAAGCTAATTTGCTTGCTCCAGAGGGTCATTTCCCAAGTAAGCTTGCAGTAGAATTTTGCCATAACATTTTGTGTAAAATGCTTATTACAAACTGGGACACTAAATCTCCTTTCTCTCTCACACAGACAATGACAGATTTTGGAATACAGACCCTTTGACAGGAATCTACTACCAGATAAACTACCAGTCGGCTCTCACGTGGCACCAAGCAAGGAAGAGCTGTCAGCAACAGAACGCAGAATTACTCAGTGTTACAGAGATACATGAACATATGTATCTAAAAGGTGAACTAATAATCAAGATTCAGTAAAAAGTGTGTCAAAGAGCTTTTTTTTCATTGATTTCAAGTGTTTCAGGGTTTTAAGCACTTCACAACGAATAGCTGATGTAAAAAAAATATATGTACTAATAAACCATATATATGTACTAATCAGAAATAGCAAAATCACTGTAAATTAAGCTTTTAATAGGTGGAACTTTTCTAAGTTGTGGAATTGCCATTTGAAATTATTTCTATTATTATCTAAGAAGTTTCAGATAATTAAGCAAAAGTTAGCTCAAGCTCAGAAAATATCAGAAAGGTCCTAGAAAGGCATCTTAGAAGAAGAAACAACATTTTAGGAGGCAGTCATTATATTACTTCTGTGTTAATGAATCGTTATTCTTCATGTATATCTGATGAAATAATCTTATTGAAATACCATGCAAATTTTATACAGAAGACTTCTAAAAATCTAAAGACTTTCTGGATTTATGCACATTTTGTAGGATGAAAGTTCAATATCAGTTGCATCACAATCAAGCAAAGTTGTAACAGTGTTAATAATAGCAATCTAGTCTTTCCATTTGCAAAGCTTATTGTTTACATATAACTGTAGAATAGCACTAAATTCAGGTAAACTAAAATAGTCTTTTGCAATTCTCTAACCTTTATTTACGGAAAAACCCCTCTGAGTTTATTACCAGTAAACACGGATTCTGTACTGAACTTAGAAATCACTAAGTAGACTTCTCATATCTTCTTCTAACCTTTGAAAACACAGAACATTTCCTAACAAATCTTACTGGAATTCAATTCTTTTGGTTGCCTAGATTTGATTGACAGCAAGAGATCCTCTCTCTGGATTGGGCTTAACAGCCTGAATCTCAACAGCGGCTGGCAGTGGAGTGGTGGCGTTCCCTCCAGATACTTTAACTGGGCACCAGGTAATAATCTTTTTGAACAATTTTAGGAATTAATATTTCCTACCATTATGATGAATGCATATTAATTGAAGTCCTGTAGTATTCCCCATGAACATGAGGAAATGGAGCCGAAAGGCATGGGAGACATGAGATGGAAAATCTGGGAATTTTGCTTTCCTTCACTAGATGTACCTTACGGAATGTGAAGCAGAAGAGCTAAATAGTCTCATCTCCTACTAGAAGCAGATAAAGTAAAAAGCACTAGGTGAGCTGTAGCAAACTGGGAATGCCTTCAAGTCATTAAACCCTCTGTGTCTTTACAACTCTCACAGGGGTTATCAGACCCTGCCTACTGCAAGGACTCAGCTGTCAGTGAGCGTCACTCTTGAAAAGCCTTCCTCTTATGCTTTTCTACTCTTTTTCTCTCCTCTTTAACATTCAAGAAAGACTGTAAATGGAGTTCACACCACTGTCAGTTTATATTTGAAGGTCTCTTAATGATTGCCATGGCAACAGTGGATTGCAGCAAATGCTGAATAAATCCAAACGTAGTCCCTCTTTTGGCCTTCCTAAGTCTCAGAGACGTCACCTGCTTTTATCTGGCACAGAGGATGAAGGAAAAGCCCAGAGCTGCTGAATCTGGTTCAGGATTTTTGTACCTTCTGCCAAGCTGGTCAAATTTCTTAAGCCTTGCAGAGAAGAGGAGTTGGCTCTCAGGTCAAGTTGCCCACACACCAGAGCTCCTGTATCCCCACATGATGGCTGTGATCATGAGTTCATACACACATTTCCAGTTCACTGCAAAATTATTTTAAGTTGTATCTTCCGGGGGGAGGGGAAAAAAATAGTAATTCATCACACTGTGGACCTCTCTGAGAAGAGGAAAACACCGACCATTCCCAGATAGGGATTGTGGTCCTGGAGAAACTCGTGGAGGGTTGGTTGAAGAGGTAGGCAGAGGAGAGACACTCTGCAATTGTGAGGAACTCTGCTTGCAGCAAGGTACAAATCTGCATCCAAGTTACCAAAGGGACATGCAGAAATGACCTTTTCAAAGGGCCATTTAGTACAGCCTTTCCACCAGTGAATAGTATAGTCTCTCTTCTGTGCAATCCAACAATTTTGATAAAACTTACAGGACTGTCTTATTTTTGAGACCACTATTCTGCCAATAAATGTGGCAGAAAGTGTTAATTATGCAAAAAGCATATAAAGAAATGTTTTGATGGGTACTTCCAAATTGCATTTTCTTATCTCTGGTAGAAAAATAAATGTAGAAGTAAAGTCATGAGCCTATAACTGACACATTAAAAGGCTGGAAGTTAATCGTTCTTTTAGCTGCTGACATAAAACCTGTGCTACATAAAAATAATTTGGTTTTCATTCCATGAAGGAAGCCCTGAGCCTGAGTCTGAGAAACTCTGTGCAGTACTAAATCCCAGAAGAGATGCTAAATGGGAAAACAAGCCATGTGAGCTGAAACTTGGCTATATCTGTAAAAAGGAAAACTCCACAATGGATCCTTTCATTCTTTCATCAGGTATGTAAAGTAAATAAAAAAACTATTTTGATAAAGACAGTATTTGTGTCACTAAAATTAAATTTGATGGCTATTTGATTTTTTTTTTTAAAGTAAGAATTGTAATTTGTTTTTCTGATATGATGAGGGGTAAAGAAGAAAGCATACTGTCATTTCTTTAGACAAATATATTTAAATACTGAAAATGTTCCTGGTACCCAGTAAACACACAAGCATTTTTACTGGGGTAAGCTGTACACTGTCATAAAAGTATCATGGACATGAAAATACAGTTAGAGATGCCTCACCCTTCCTGCAGTGCATTCTAATGAAAACACTGAAGTTTACCCCTGTAGACTTGGCAAAGTGGCACCAGTAGGCTCAAAGCAACATCTTGGTGGAGTTTCCTGTAACCTAGAAAGATGGTAAAAAAGAGCAAGTTCCTTTGGAACACTTTTCTAGTACACTTGTCTCTGATTTACTTAATGAGACTCAGTATGGGAAGCCACGTGTGCAGAGAATTACTTACACTGAAGTAATAATGCCTTTTTGAAATACATAAAACATAATTGGGTAGGATATATTGTGTGGAAACACTATATATGAAATTCCAAAGTATTCCTCTGTCCAACAGTGAATACTTCACAGTAGTGAAGCCCAGCAATCACTGGCTCTAGTATTTTCCTCTTTTGTTTAAGTGCAGTAGGCTTTCTGTAAAAGTACAGTGAGAAAAACACACAGACTAAAATAGCTGTGTGAGGAATGAATAGGAGTACTGCTTACTTGTAATAATTTTCATTCTAATTAGTTAATTAACTGATTTTACATGTAATTGCAGTTATTCTAGACTTCAATTTGCATTTTAAAAATTTGAAATCTCTGTTGATTTTGAGGGGATGCAGAGCCTGTTAAATGCCCAGAAGGATGGTTACCCTATGGAGGTCACTGTTTCATGGTTCACAGAGACCCCAAAGAATGGAGAGAAGCCCTAATTTCCTGCAATGAGAGCAATGGCAGTCTGGCCAGTATCCACAACCCTGAGGAGCATGACTTCATACTGTCTCAGCTTGGCTACCGTGAGTTTTTCTACAGGAGAGTGTTTGGTACAAATGGAGAACTATATTATTAGAAATCTTACAGGGTTTAAATAAAATAATTCTTACTTGTTTGTTATGAACATTTATAGGGAAGGCCACAGATATATGGGTTAGAAAAACCTCAAACACCAACAAACCACAAGAGGAATCATTATGCTTTCTTCATTTTTGTTTTCATTCTTTTCAATTTGATTTTCATTTGGTTTTCACTGCATGAATCACTTGAATGAAATAACAACTCTAGTCACTGCAGCATTTGGACTGATTATCTGCCTCAGACACCTTGTAGCTGTAGATACAGACTTCACTGATAAAGCTGAGGAATCTTATTTCCTGCTGATATCTCATTTTTTAACTTCTTGAAAGAAGAATGTGAATTAGGGCTTAAAATAAACTCCTCTGCCTTTTAACATAGATGAATTTGCATTGAACCATTGCAATTTCAGCTCCTTTCCACAAAATCTCGCTCCAATGGACTGTTTCAACTTGGGTAATAACATAGATGAATTTGTGTTCTTAGAAGCTGTGGATGAGCTGTGGATTGGCCTGAATGACCTCAAAACTCAAATGTACTTTGAGTGGAGTGACGGGACTCCTGTTACATATACCAAATGGTTGCCTGGAGAACCAACCCATGAAGTCGATGGGCAAGAAAATTGTGTCATTATGGCAGGAAAGGTGAATCATTTCACATTTGCGTAGCACTGTACTATTTGAGTTTTGGTTATATTTCTAGGGTTTTTTTTTTAATTCAACTTAGCAACAAATCAGAGGGTGGTATCTTCATTCAGACATATGGTTGTCCTAAATGAAATTTAAAATGAAGTTATATATAACTAGATAAATATTCATATCTGATTTTGAGTGTACGATACATGCCAAGCAAATCTTAACTGTCTGCAGTGCGGCTTAGGTTAACATTAACCTCTCAATTAAGCACAAATACTTGGAATTCACTAAAAAGTACAGATCTTCATTGTCCCATTGAAACAATATTTAAAAGAAATAATAATGTTTCTAAAGGAAACAGATTCTGACTCACTGTTTTTCACTTCTTCCCAAATTGCAAGTAGGATGGATACTGGGCAGACAATGGCTGTGACAGAAAGTTAGGTTACATCTGCAGAAGGGACCCACTACAAGGTGTTTCTGAAACAGCAAAGACTGATCCTGCCTGCCTGAAGGTAAGAAGAAAGCATATCCAAGAATCTGGTTAGCAAAAATCCACTGTTTTCATAAGCTCAATTTGACACTGAAACTAATTTTTTTTTCTTGCCCCCGCAACAAGTGTGATTCTACAACATATTCAGGGTGATAATTTTCACTAAAATCCCGTATGTAAAATAAAGTTATTTTGAATCTTTTTTTAGAGAATATGAGTCAGGCCTACTGTATCAGAACTGTCTGTGAAAGGGGCTAAAGCCATTACTGTGGTTTTCTGCATATTTTTTTATACTGTTCTACAACCATCTGTGGTTACTGAAGCTGTAGTAGGGACTGCTAACAATTTCTAGACTATGTGACATGACGCAAGATGATGAAAAATCTCACTATTCAAGAAAAATCAAAACAATAAAATCACTTATGAGTGAATTTTTTTGGAACAAATTATTGTATCTTACTGGGGTTTTTTTCCTTCTCTTTTCCCTCTTTTTACCTTTCTACTTGCTACTGTTCTATATTTAGTAACCTTTCCCACAAGCCCGTATGGGGAGCAGAGCTGAGACTCACTGTGCTCAATGGAACTAGGCAGCAGCCAAGTACTGAACACAGAATTTATTTACCTTTCTTGGGTGCAGCAAGCAATCTATGAGCTGGCATAAAAGGGAAAATTACTTAGAATTCAGCTGTAATTTTGAGTATTTTACTTTTCAATTGTACTTGTGTTAGCTCTTCAGTCAGATTTTTAGGTGAGCTGAGGAATTAAAGCAATTAATTACTCTAGTTACTGTACCTTTAGACTTGAAACATCAGGAAGCTTGAGTCAGCATCTCTACTATGACACAGACTACTCTTTTCGGTTCTGAGCAAGGAAATATTTTATTCACCTGATTCTGAATTCACTGTCTGTTCTTAGGAGAGTCCTAAGTCCCTCTGACTTCTTTTAGTAGTAAAAATGTATCCGTTATTAGCTGTCAAAGAAGTGAGACTCACACACATGAAATCTCTTCTTTTTGCACTTAATGTTTACTAAGTTTAATTTCCATTAGAACAGTGAAATCCAAATGAATACACATTAGGTCATATAAAAAATATGTTCATTTAAGAGTATTCACCGAAGTTCAAGTACTATAACATATATACTTTTTTTATTGCAACTACATTTCACGTGTTCTTGACAGGGCTGGGAAAGACATGATTTTTACTGCTACCTGGTTGGACATACCTCTGTAACATTTTCAGAAGCAAAGAAAACCTGTGAAAGGAGCAACGGCTATTTAACAAGTATAGGAGACAGGTAAGAAGACAGTTTAAAAACTGTATATCTGGTGCAACAATACTGGAATTTTAAAAAATAGTTGAGAACTTCTTGGGAAAAAAACAGTAAACCAGAAAACCACAGAATATCCTTTTCTGAAGAAAAAATAATTAATAAGGACAGTATGGCTTTTCTAATTAAAAATAATTTACACGTTGATGTTTTACAGCACTTGACTATGAAAGGACAGACAACAGCAACTTCTGCCCTGTAAAGAGCAGTTTTCCAGTATAGCACAGCTTCACCTGCTATTGAAGCTTGTGCATTTGAAACCCATTTAAACAATATATTTCCATGTAAGGGAAAGCCTAATGGAGACTCCATTCATTCTAATCTTGTGATGTTTGGAATGCTGAGGAATGGAAAACTTAAGGGAAAGCTAGGTTTAATGCCATCTGACTCCTGTCATTTCAGATATGAGCAAGCCTACCTAACCAGCCTCACGGGTCTGAGCTCTGAGAAGTATTTTTGGATTGGTCT
Organism: Lophotriccus pileatus; assembly: GCA_035583135.1. Classification (NCBI taxonomy): domain Eukaryota; kingdom Metazoa; phylum Chordata; class Aves; order Passeriformes; family Tyrannidae; genus Lophotriccus; species Lophotriccus pileatus. The sequence continues at coordinate 19,257,328 of JAWWES010000081.1, read as the reverse complement.
TTCAGACATGGAAGAGCGAGGGAATTTCAAGTGGGTGACTGGTGAAGGTGTTCTGTACACAAACTGGAACGCAGCAATGCCTGGTACTCTGTCGTTGGAGTAAATCTATGCTACTAAGGAACTTCCTGTGTTGTTCTTCTAAACTGTTTTCCAACTTTGATAAAACACATCCACAATGACCCACACATTCTGCCTTTGAAACTCGAGCGTCTTTGATACATGTATTTGGCACTAGTGAGGCTGCAGCTTCAATCCTGGTTTCAGTTTTGGGCTCCTCACTACAAGAAAAACATTGAGATGCCGGAACATGTTCAGAGAAGGGCAATGCAGCTGGTGAAGGGTTTGGTGCACAAGTCTGATGAGGAGTGTCTGAGGGAGCTGGGATTGTTTAGCCTGAAGAAAAGGACACTCAGGGGGGACCTCATCACTCTCTACAACCATCTGAAAAGAGGTTGTAGCCACATGGGGGCTGGTCCCTTCTCCCAAGTAACAAGAAATAGGGCAAGAGGGAATGGCCTCAAGTTGTGGCAGAAGAGCTTTAGATTGGATATTAGGAAATGTTTCTTCACTGAAAGGGTGGGCAGACCCTGGACTAGGTTGCCCAGGGAAGGGGCTGAGTGACCATTCCTAGAGGCATTTACAAGATGTGTAGATGTGGTACTGAGGGACATGGTCTAGTGGTGGGCCTGGCAGTGCTGGGTTAATGGTTGGACTCAAGGATGCCATGAAAATATTTCTTTTCTGACTCCTCACTGTTTACAAGAGCAAAATCAAACTGAGAAGAAGAGGTGAAATCCCTTCCATCCTTGGTGAGGGGCTGCCAAATCCTTGCCGTGAGTGGCATAGGAAAGAGGGAGGCAAGGGGCTGTTCATGCCGTCAAAGGGGAGGGAAGATGATGAAGGACTTGACTTGCTGGTTTCCCCTTTTTACAAAGCTCCTTTTCTGAGTGGACACTACACTTTATATTTCAAACAGTCTTTTGTAAATTAATCACATGAGCTGTAAAAACATCAAGGGAACCACTGGAAAACACATTTCACCTTTTTTTTACATCTCACAAAGGGAATGAAGCTGGCTGTGTTGCCCTGAGGACTGGAAATGCAGCTGGACTGTGGGATGTTCAGAACTGTGAAGTAAAGGCAAAATTTCTCTGCAAAAAATTAGCTGAAAAAGCCATTGTTCCTCTCACTCCTGAAACCATTCCTGATTCCAAATGTCCACTGGGTTGGGATACAAGCAATAGCACTAATGCATGCTTCAGAGTAAGTATTGTTTTTTGCAACAATCCTAGTCATTAAACAGAAGAGCACCAAATAAATAGGGAATCTAAACCTCACAGAATGGCACATTATAGCTCAAATATAAGCTTTTACACAACCGTTCAGTTTTGACTGCAGTTTTCACTCTATCAATGGTTAGGTTATCCAATTAGCATACTTTTTAATCTATACTATAAATGATAACTGCAATGGAAAGTTTTCCTGTTTTGCTTATACAAGGCATATGTTTAACACACTGTAAATACAGTGTTCTAACTGCATCTACAGGCTTTTGTAAGAGAAGAATACCAAAAGAAAACATGGTTTGAAGCCCGAGATTTCTGCAGAGAAATAGGAGGAGACCTGGCTGCCATTAGAAGTGAAAAAGAGCAAACAGTAATAGAAAACTTAATAAAGTAAGCAAACGAACTATCTAATAATTGATAATTTGGTGTAACAACACATTATATAGTAATAAATAATAATATTCTTGTGTTGCTCCTGAGATAATTAGTTGAAAATCTATCTGTTTTTCATCATCATAATAATAAGAAAAATAACTAAGAAAATGGCTCAGATGGGTAATGTTTTCAAAGAAATTTTTGGAGTTCCCAAAGTTTTTCATAATCTGTAAACATTTTAAATTTGGAAAAAAAACAATCCAAAACCAAAATTTGTTGAATGCTTCTCCTTCAGACCCTGTTCTAAGTTTGTTTACTGAACCATTTTGAAAGTAAATCGTGTCTTCCAGCAATCCCTGAACTTTTTATTTCCCAAAGAACACTATAATCACAATATCACTGGAGGAAAACAATGTGCTCTGTTTTCAATACAATCACTTGCAAAGTACTTGCTTGCCAATAGGAGTTTGCTAATCAACAGTACTTTTTGTTTTTAAAAATTCCGCTGTATTTGAAGTCTTCAATAAGTGTCGAACTATTGTCCCATGTAACTTGTAAAATTGAGCAGCATTAACCATATATATCCTCTTCTTCCCCATCTTCTTCCCCTCTTCTCCACTTTTTTCACACTGTAGAAAAAAATCGCCATCATCTCAGCCTTTCTGGATAGGTTTGCAGTGTTTGGATCCTGATGGTGGGCTCTCCTGGAGCGACGGATCACCAGTGAGTGTTTCACCTTGCCAGTTTCTTTCTGTTCTGACTTTTTTTTACTGCTGGAGCTATTTCCATGACCAGTGTACTTAAGTTGTACAAGAATTTCCAAAATTGTCTACCTTGTAACTGGGTAACTCTAAATCATTACTTTTCATACTGGATTGGAAAAAAAACAAACAAACAAACACAAACAAACAAGAAAAGGCCAATAAACCTTAAGGTTATACCATCACAATACTGATGGTCACAGCAGAGGACTACGTTCAGCTACGCAGATGATTATCCAAGACACAAATACATGAGAAAGGTCTTAGTCACTGGCGATATATTGCCATGTTCCTTTCCCCTGCTTTTTATTCATAATCTCATTTGATTCCAGTTTTCATGCGGCTGCTACAGTCTGTTAAATGCTGCATAAACTCAGAGCCTTTCTTTTCTCTTGCATAGTGTCTGTAATTGCTGTAATAACCCACACTGGCTCCACAGACAGAAGAGGAAAGAAAGGAGTGGTTTGAAACTTTTTCAGTGCTTCTCATTCCTTACAGAGTATAACTTTTTTCTCCTCTATGATAAGAATAAAAACTAAAGCTGTGTTTCATCTGTAGGTGAATTATGAAGCAAAAAACTATTTGTATGATATTGCATTTGAATATTGTGGAGCAATCGGGGAAGACGCTTCATGGATTAAGGAGCACTGTGAATACAGTCACAACTGGATTTGTGAAATAAAGAAAGGTAGGTTAATCCTTACTCTAAATTCACTTTAGGAAGAAATTTAAGCTGAATCAAAATGGGAAGGTCTGCAAGTTATATACTGATAAAAAAATCAGTTGATTTCACAGGAATTTTGCATACAGAAAAGTAGATCAAGACATATAAATACTTTCAGAATAAAGCATTTCATCTGTTAGTGATAACATTTTTTATTTTAATTTTTAAAAATTCCTTGATACACTTTACTGAAATTATACTTCTTTATGTAATTATGTAAACATAGAAAATAAGTTGAAAGAAGAGCTTACCTTGTAGAATCCACTGCTCTGCACAAAAGCAGATTTTTGTGAAAACATGAGTTCTGACCAACATGAAACTGCATGTTTCTTGGAACTTTTACCTGTAGGGAATATCCAAGCTGGGGGGCATAAGGGGGAAAAGAGGCAGAAAGAGAGGATTACAATTTGAAAAAAAAAGAAACACTAGTTTAAATTTCCATATCCTTTGTGAAATGAAACTTTCAGTCCTCTGCTCAGATGTCGCTAGGGTGCTACACAACACATTAGTCACCTACTCAAATTTAAACAAGACTACAGCATCATAGAATCTTTTTGTAAGATGACACTTAAAGACACTCCTGTAACAACAGGCTTGCTGTAATAAAAAGAAGCTTAAAAACTTAAAAATTCATATACTTGAAGACAGTAGACAGATTCATATCTTCCTCTCATACAAGTAGTGACATCTCTGTTTATACTTCTGTATTTTTTTTCCCAAATTAAACTACTGTTGGCAAAAATATTCAGTGAAATAGAGAGGAATCAATTATAACTATGTGTTTAGCTACATATTTTAGTTCCCAGACTAACAGCAGTGTTGCTTTGGTGGCTCCCTGGGCTCCTTGACAAAAGCAGTAAGGATTAACATTTCAAGTGATACTTCTCTAAATAGCATCATTTCTGTGCTGGTGAATTATTCAAAACAACCCCATTCTAACCAAGGCACAGTCTCAGCTTTTCAGACTTAAAAAGTCATAGTCATAGACTTCTATCTCAAAGACATGTTATAAAAATACTTTTCCTGATAACTAACTTCCCTTGCAAGTTTTCACCTGCATGATCATCGTAACTAAAAATCATTAGCATAAGTGTCGATCATAGCTGTATACTGTTAATTATTATTAGTGTATGAATGGGAGAAATTATAGCCTGAATGAAATTACCATCATTAGTCAGCAGTGCATAATGGCATGCTGAAAGATGCTGAAATAGGCATAATGCTTCGTACTTCCAGAACAGAAATATTGGGGGTTTTTTTGTTTTAAATACTGTCACTGATCACACAAGAGATTATCTTCAGAAGTTAACTTTTTTTTCACCCAAGCACACGTGTCACACACATAATTTAATGCAATTACACATACAGCAGCACAAACATTATGATGAATTCGGGGGGGGGGGGGGGGATGAAAAAATAGAATCACAGAATGGTTTGAGTTGTAAGGTACCTTAAAGATCACCTAGTTCCAACCCCCTACCTTTGACCAGGTTGTTTAAAACTCCATTCAACCTTGCCTTGAGATTATAAAGGTGACATTTGTTTTACATTTTTATAGCTCTTGGCCTTGCATGTTTAGAGAAACCTTGCTCCAATATCATACTCCATGTGAGTGAAATTTTTTCCTTTAAATTATTTTTCAAAAGCTGATGGATTTTCAGTCAAGTATGATTCTTCTCAAAGAAGCTACAATGAAAAAAGTTTAAAAAACAAATAAGTAGTAATAAAATGTAAAATAGTTTGAAGTAAAACTTTGTTTAATATTTGAATTTCTTTTTCAAATACAAGACAACGTCCATAAAAAATTGTTCAAATTATACCAACACTGAAGTATTTTCACTATTTAGTTTTTTTTCAGAAGCAAGTATTCTTTTAGACTACTTTCAGTCATCCAATTTAAGCAACATTCAGGAGGAACAAGATTCACTTATCAAACTCTACCAAGACAGAGATGTATTCCTGTAATGCATCTTTTATTCCCTGAACATCCACTATTTTATCTGCACCAAAGATACTAGAGAAATATATTCTACATTGAATATGTGAAATACAAAAAAATAATAGACACCAAGATAATTTCCGTTAATTGAACACTTATATTGGCTCAATGTTTGGCAAACATTTTACATCCTCATTTTTTTCCCCTCATTTCGTTACAGGGACACCCTTGAAACCAGAACCTCTGGGCCCTTCTGCCAGTAAGCTTCTGTTTGTTTTCACTTATCTAAAGGGTGGCATCATGTAACACCAGCAACTTTGCATAAGAACTACGAAGAATGCAGACTCTTCTGTTTTGCAGCATATGAAGTCACAGAAGATGGATGGATTATAAAAGGAGACAAGCAATATTTTTTCAGCCCAGAAAAGATTTCTGTGGAGAAAGCCAGAACATTCTGCAAAAACAATCATGGAGATCTTGCTACTATTGGAAATAATAATGAAAGAAAATTTTTGTGGAAATATGTAAGGAGAAATTTGGCTATCTTATATATTATATGGCCTATATACCCTCTGCTTGTGAAGTACAGAAGAATGTGCTTGTTGCATAATATTACTATATTTTATTAGGATTAGATTTAAATATTCTATGAAATAATATTTATCCTACAAAATGGATCTTCACTTCAAGAGAAAACATACAAAAGAATGTTTACCATTTACTAGGGTTGGTATATTCTTGCACATTCTAATCTGAACAGAGTTCTACCTGTGACCAAAATATAAGGAGCAATGAACAGGCAAATTATATGTATACTCAGAAACCCCTCGACAGGGTGGTTACCTTTCATCTGAATATCATCTTCTAGAATACAGTGTTGTATGTAGATGTGAGGCATCTGCCAGTCCAGCTTTGATGCTCAAATTTGATGGCCATATTGCCCTCCAAAACAACTTTTCAAAGAAAAGTTTAACCTGGTCCATGTTAGACTAATGAAATAGGACCTTCATGAATTAGTTTTCCCACAACATGGCCAAAGCATGGCAGGGGCATGCTAACAGCTTACTGAATGGTACCTCAAACCTCTGCCATAATCCTGTTTGTTTTTGCTAATACAGACAGCTTGAGACACAAGAATGACGTAGATGCTTAAGAACAGGAAAGTACCAAAAATGTCATAATAAATTTTTGTCCTCAAGTCTTCTGTGACGTTTCCTTTTTCAGTTGAGAACAGAACTTTGAAAGCTTTGGTCATACCAGTAATGCAGCCAAAACTGAGAAAGCATCAATAAAAATAATAAAGCAAAAGTATGTGCTGTACGGTATCTCAGGTGACTGACCATTTAAACAATGAGTATTCAAATTCTTCTTCCATAATATAAAATTTGCACTTTTCCTTTCAGATGACTAATAAATAAGAGAAAACACTGATTAAAAATATGTTTTTGTGTTTAGATCTTAAAAAATGGCAAACTGGATTTGTATTTCATAGGATTAATTCAGAATGCTGATGAACAGTTCAGGTAGGTAAATAATACATCAAGATTCATAAAAGGTGGTTGTAGAAGTATTGTACTGCCAGAGCTCCTTCTGAAGGAACCACTGCAATGGAGTTAAATGCATGTTGAAATCTGTGCTCTCCCTTGGTTCCACTACATTGTACTAACTCTGTTTTAAATTGAATTTTTATACGGGATACATTATGAATACATAGATTTTAAAAATAAAGGTATTTTGGTATTTGACTTGATATGCAGGAATTTCATTACCTACGCTCTTTTGATCCTAATAGAATTTCCACTTACAGACTCAGATGTAAGGTTTAAAAAATATTTTTAGCATGTTAAGGTAGATTTTTCTCAACATGAACATTGTCTGAGTAACCACTACTGTTTTTCAGTTGGATGGATGGAAGCCCAGTGCACTATGCAGCTTGGGCACAGGGTGAACCCAACTTTGCACAAGCTCAAGAAAATTGTGTGGTCTTAAATAAAAAGGATGGTGAGTTACACAACCCTGGGGGCTTTTTAAGTTATTTTATGGGCACTGCTCTTCCTCTGTTTGTTAAAAATGTCTTGTCATTTTTCACCCATTCTTTCCCAGCAATTTGGAGAAATATGCATAATAAAATACACTCATTATATCTGAGGTTTCTTCAGGGGCAGTATTAGCCATTAAAGTGGAATATAAGGTATTGATTTTAACGGGGAATGCAGGGACAATTCGACCACTGATTTTTCAAATGCACAAAAATATATTCTATGCAAATCACCTGCAATTTTTTTTATAAATAATTAGAGAATTGTTAGAAAAGGAACGGAACGTATGGCGATTTTCACATTTTACAGTGTTTTCACCAATAAAATGTTGTTTACACTTGCATATTTCAGTGCAACAAATCTGTTTGGGTGGGTTCTACTCAGAGGTCAGAAAGTTGCCATATCAGCCATCTCAGACGGCCACTTCTCTCCTGATCACAGCAGGATCAAAGTTCCCCTGCAAGTGATGATGATGGGAAGCAGAGTGGAGCCACATGTAAACCCATATTCCCAGGCAAATTTTTTTTGAACTTACAACCATAGAAGCCAGTTCACTTATCCTCAAATTTCAGTCTTATTCAGTGTCTTATTACCTATACTTCAATTGATTTCAGGCTTGTGGAATGATGTCAGTTGTGGCTTTTCCAACGGCTATATCTGTGAGAGGCACAGAAGTTTTACAAATGCATCACTTCCTTCAGAGGTACCTTCACCTCCTGGAGGATGTCCTGCAGATTGGCTGTTATTTAAAAATCAGGTATGGTAACTTTTGTCTAAGCACAATTGTATTAATCCTTAAGAAGGTACTTAAAGACATGCAAGAGGCTTTTTGTCTCTCTGACGTCTAGCTTTTGACAGTTGTATTAAAAAATTAACCAGTTACCTAATTATTGCAAAATGGTGGGTTTACATTTCCAACATAAAATTCCTTTTGCTGTTACTCTAACAGTCTATACCTGTTTTTGCCTTAGTGTTACAAATTTTTTGGCTCTTCCTATGATTACTGGTTTACTGCAAGAAGAACTTGTATGAGCCTTGGAGGAAACCTGGCGAGCATACATAATGAACAAGTACAAGGTACAGTGCAGCAGCACCTTAAGAAATAGACGGCCTTTATACTGTATACAGTGGGCATTTCCTGCAAAGAAGGAGAGAGACAGTATGTAAATATATAAATTTTATAGTATGTCTACTCAACATTGGTTATATGACCATGGCATGAAATATTTTTAGAACTGGAACAATCTGTTTAGGGCATGCTAGTGATGCTAAGGATTGCTTCTTCCTGTTCCATGCAAAGTGCCTTATGTTATTTATAGGTATGAATTAGTATAAAATTAAAAATCCAGCTCTGGCATTTGTAGCTTTAGACACAGAGAAAGAAACAGAATGCATGGTCTGTTTCTCCCAGAAATAGAAAGGGATATACTACTATACCTCTGCCTAAATTCTGCCACTTAATTCAGCAGAATGTCAGAGAAAGGTACATTTTCACTTTGCCTATGTTCCCTGGCTTCCATTTGCAGCTGTATACAGCTGCACATTTCCATCAGTCAAGCGGCTCATCCTGAGTGTTGAAATAAGTGAACTCATTAATCATGGTGGTCAGACAGGTTTTTTTATCTCTTTCCTCTTTCCAATCTTGCTGCATAGATCCAAATACACTCTGAGACTTTTCACAGGCAAAGTCTTGGCATGACCTTGAAATAATGAACTCAGGAAAAATTCTGATCACATGCTAATTAAAATGTTTTTTACAAGACTTTTAATGAACAAAATAGTTAAGTATTTTTTTATGAATTGATGTTTTGACCGATGACATGACATAAATTTTCTTTTCTATTGGCTTTTTTCCTAGCTTTTCTCACTTACCATTTGAAGGATGTTTCAAATGACCCTTGGATTGGCTTGAATGACCTACTCAGTGAACTCAACTTTGTTTGGGCTGATGGAAGTGCTGTCTCATATACAAACTGGGCTCCAGATTCCCCAAAACTCGTAGAACCCCATTTGTTTGACACTCTGCGTCCAGAAGAGGGCCGCCATCTGCAACAGGTAGTTTACCATGAAGTTTAAATCTGAGAAGCAATATCACTTCAAGTCAACAGCTCACTTCACTACAGACATCTCCACAAGTTGTTCACCTAACTTTACACTGGGACTAGGGATAAAAAGTTTCAATGTTTGAGTGATCTAAGAGCATAAAATGGCATTGCTGTAACATTGCCAAAGTATTTGGTAAAATTGCAACCATGTATAGATCTAATTAAGATTGAATATAGTGAATAAAGTTTTCTTTTTCATAGTAATCTGTTGTTCATTTTTCAGAGAATATAAATGCAACATTAGAATTTTAGAAGTTAACACACAGAATCATTTTCATGTCTAGGAAGGAAGGCGGAGAGAAGACAAGAGGAAAGAGCTCAACCTTTTTTAACATTTTCCGTATTTAAAATTGGAATTGAATTGCTAAGGGCCAAACTACTTTCTAAACCAATAAAGCCCTCTCCACTGCTAGCACTGAAAGCAAACATCAGAATGGTGTAAATAAAATAGCATTCTACATAATCATACCAATATAGACTGATTTGCACACCCATATTGCCTTTCTTCCATTTATTTCTATATTTTGCTTTCAAAACTTGGCCATCATACTATGCCATTCCACTCACTGCCCATCCTCCCTTCATTTGGTACCTACACCTTCAAAGAACCCAGAAATCATAGCTGTAGACATCCAGCGCAATCTGCACCTGAGTCAATTCAAGCTGCTCTTGCCCATGTAGCCCCTGGTCAAGACATATGGAAGACATAAGGATACTGCTCAATAAATAGCTCCACTGTAGCTCTAATAACAGTCCTAGGAAATAGCAAGCAGGAAAAAATATGTGCAAAGGTATGTCCTACTTTTTCTCCCTCACCTTTAAGATGTTAACAGATCTCTCCTTCAGAGAATCCTTTTCAAAGGACCAAAAAGTTCAGCATGGCAGATTATTAGGTGATCGCAGCTTGTACTAAACTTGATGTTCCAGCTTATTAAGAAATTCTAAGAAGTAGATGATGATAGCTCTGTTGATGACTGTAATGTAGGTGATTTTGTCAAGAATGACCACTTTTTAAAGCTGGCTTTGCAAACTAAATACAAAGCATGACCTCCATTTCATTCTTATTCAAAATCTTATTGATGGTCGCTCATTAGTTGGGACAGAAAGTGTCACAGAACGATCTCAAAAATAATAGTACAGAAGGGGAGCTGGATGCCAGAAAGAACAGGAAAGTATAAAAGAAAGGTGTTTCTAGAGTTGTAACATATACCCTACAACATCAGAATTCAAAAGAAAAAAAAGGACTGAAACTATTCAGGGAGTTACAGTACTTTGTTTTATAACTTTTTATATCAATCTACCCATATCTTTCTGTTTTCCAACAGTTTGATTGTGTTTCTCTGAAGAGAGGTCCTGCTGATGACATAGGAAAATGGAACAATGAGGAGTGTTATAAGTCAAGAGGCTTTATATGCCAGAAGAATAGTGGTGAGTTCTGTATTGCTAATCTTGAAATTTATAACACAATGACTAAATCACTTTTCTTGTTTAATACGCTTTGCTCGAGTTTGGGTTTGTTTTATTTTGGTTTGGTTTTGTTTCATTTGTTTGTTTTTTTTTTATTTAGGAAAAGTATCAATAAAACCTAAGGGCCCATCCTGTCTCCCAATGCTACTTAGCAGTGTTTTGTTGAAGGGAATGATAAAAAACACAGCAGAATTTAGGAAATGATTTTTTTTTTATTTTTAATAGATAAAACCCACAAAAATTTTAATGACATACACTTATAAGGATCTATAGAATATCAAAACTAGTAATTTTTACGCTTATCCAAATAAACTTGATGGTTACAAAGCTGCTAAGCTGCAAAGAGTATTTTGCAAACGGGCAGGTGTCGTGGGTTTGTCTAGATGACAATTTTTTTCCCACACCCCCCAACCAAATTGTTCTAAGTTGTGAGAGAAGGTGTATGCAGACAAAACCAAATCCAATTGGGGAAAAATAATACTAGAATTTATTACTACACAATGAAAACTAAACAACTA
>JAWWES010000081.1:19173373-19246014 GCA_035583135.1 Lophotriccus pileatus | reverse complement strand
GTGGCAGGGATTTTAGATTTCAGTCTTTTCCCTGCTGAAGGGAGAGAGAGGGAGGGGGGAAGAAGGAGCTGTCTCTCCCCCCTCCTTTCACAGTCTCTCTCTCCAGCTGCCAGCACTGACCTTGAAGACTCCATTATCTCTCCGGCCGGAATTGTTAAGTTTCTTTTATAAAGTCCTTTTAAGTCCTTTTTTTTTTCTTCACTCCGTTCCATGCCTGAATCAGGGGGGCTTCCATGGTTGTTTCAACCCCCGGCCCAGGGCCGGGAGAGGAGAGAGGCCTTGGCCCCCCACCTGGGGGCCTTGCCACATCCTCCTACATGACTCCTTGATTTTAACTGCGCAACCAGCTTCTCTTCCGTTTTTCTTAAACATGTAATTGGCAAAGGCGTTACCAAAACTTCTGATTGGTTTTGTCCTGGAAATCAACCTGGACAAACCATCTCACAGTTCCCCAGGGAGGGGGTACCCTGTTAACCCATGACAGCAGGTCAGGTGTGTTATTTTTGACTGATGGGGTGAATATACCTCTACAACATAAGATATTATGCATTTATAGATTCAAAAGTCAGATGCTGAAAATATATTTCTTTCATCCAGAAAGTTTGTTGTTGTTTTAAAGTTATCTTTTACTTATAAATAGCTAAGAAGATGGTGTTCCATTCCATTAGCAATTTTATGCTAGGTTTGTAAGTAATGAAGATGTTATTCAGTTGCTCAATTCATATATATGACTTCCAGATTAAACTGTTCCTGGGGTATTTTTTTTCCCCTTCTTCCTACAGATCCTGAACTCTTTCAATCAACAACAACAGTGCTGGACTTGGCTTCTGACCATTCTAGTGGCATTAGCTATTCTGTCACCCGTTTCAAAATGAACTGGGAGGAAGCACACAAAAGCTGCAGTAACAATGCCTCAGAACTTGCCAGCATTTTAGACCCTTATAGCCAGGCACTGTTGTTCTTACTTGCACAGGAATATGGAGAGCCTCTGTGGATTGGTCTTAACAGCAACATGGTAAGAACACGTACACTACATACAGGAAGTCAACATGACACCAGACCTGATCTTACTTCATGCTTTCATCTTGTTACCCATAAGAATTTCTGACAGTGTAGGGTTGAAAACAGCATGTTAGATCATTACAGTTCCTCTTCCCATTGGAAATCTTCAAATAAGACTTGTGTAGTGGAGATTTTAATGAACTAAGAACTCTTACAAGTTTTAGCACACGGAAATATTCCTGCAAACCAGTATTTAACAATGTTGTATGTTGTTTGGAGTCATTTGAAATATCTTGAACATTTTGAGTTAATTGCAATCTAAAAGATCTTCCAGGAACAATGTGCATCCTGCCTTCCTGCCATGTGTTTATGTACCTCAGTGATCAGTGCCAAGGTATCTCAGGTCACACACCAGACACCTGAGAAGGAATGGTTTTTATGTGTGTGTTTATGTTCAGATTTTACTAGAGTGTTCTTATTTATGCTAGCAATAGCAAAATAAAGTTGTGGACAGAAACAGGGTAAAAATTAGTTAAAGGAATCTGGAGGCTATATGATATGGTACGTATTGACCAACGACTATATTTTTGAAAATGCAATTGGTGTAATCGCTCCAATTAGAAGTTAGAAAAAAACCTTCCATTTGTGAGTGTAATTGCTCCTATTAAGAAGTTAGAATATTATGGAAAAATAATCCTTTCTGTTTGTGGGATGTCTACATCAGTTGTATGACAGGAGAAGGTGAACATTGGGATGGTAGGTGTGTTTTGACATGCTACACTCTTCACCGTGAATCACAGTCACGGTAACTACAACAGCGCTGCTCAAGAACACTCCCACCCACGCTTCCATTTTCCATGCAGACATTTGGGCGGTCATACCAACACGATGTCTTATCTGACTCCTAGTTTTATGCCTTCTCTCATGCCTACTTTCTTTTTTTCCTTCCATTTCCTAATGCTTGAAAAATGCTCTGAATTAATGTTACATACTTTTTGAAGGGCATTCAGCTCTGTGGATGACACTGTACATTTCATGCAGTTAGTATTTACAAGCTCAAAGGGGGCAGTAGTAAGCCTATGATTCCACATTGGTTACATGAGAGTCCTCTTGATGATCCTGTGTAGTAGCTATGTCGCTGTAAACAACGTTGAAATTGCCACATAAATTTTGCTTCCAGATGAATGGCAAGTATCAATGGATTGACAGATGGAGATTAGCTTACAGCAAGTGGTCCAGCGGAGAACCAAAACAGACATTAGCATGTGTCTACCTAGACACTGATGGCACCTGGAAGACAGCTTCTTGCAAGGAAAAACACTTTTCTGTCTGTAAAAAATCAGATGGTAAGTAACTTCATACGACCTCCAACTGGAGGTTGTATAGATTTATCAACTGTTCTAAAATATAATAATCCACTAGAAAAATACTTGGCTTATACACTAGTGTATTGGAAGACATGAGTAGCAACTAATTTTAAATATCAACATGAACTATACCCAGAAGTAAATTGATTCATAACAATTACCGGAAGCCTAAGAAACAAAGGATTGGTTTCTTGGCTATTCAATCTAATAGGGAAAGTAATGAACTAGCTATGAGATCTGTTTTTATTAGGCATTACATGACATTCTGTATCTAGTCTGAGGCACCAAAGTTTGAAAAGGTTCTCAGTCAACTAGTTTTCATACGACCAGGAAACAAGAATTAAAAGAAAAGATTGGAATTGGACAAAAAACTAAGAAACAAATGACTAAGAGAAACCATAGTATTTTAGAATTGTCTAAATATTAAAAATGAGACTTACAGAATGGAATTTAATTATTCTCTATGTCTGATAGAGGTTGGAAAGGGGTAACACTTAAGACTTAAATACAGCAAGGAAAACTTTCTGATTTTATCAGTACTGAAGCCTTTAATAAATACTCTGGACAGATCAGGGAATCTCCATCACTACAGCTTGCAAGAAACAGGCAGGACTAACATCTGTTAAAAACAGATATCAATTTCATGTTCCTTGTGAGCACAGGGATGAAGTAAGTGACCCCTTGAGGAGCACACCAACTACAAAATTCTATCATTTATATGAAAATAAGTACAACTGTGATTTCACAATTTAGTTATATTCTTGATTTTGTCAACATTATGGAAGATCTTGGATCATTAACAAATTTAAAATTACATGCCAAATTACCTTCTAAGATGTTTTAATTTGAGAAAAATCCTCAGATTTTATATATAATGTCTCTTTCCAGTTTATTATTCTGGAAATCTCATTTGAGAGCTGAATGTTCCTTAATAGGGAAAGAAATAGACTGTAGAAGACTCACAGGAAGAAAATGTAATTTGGCAGAACATTTAATTTTCACTCCATCTGCATTTACCTACCCATCCAAAATCTTCCTATTATATCAATCACTATGGAACATATTCAGGATGCAGTTTAATAAAAAATCCTGCAAGCCATGCTTAGTTGTACCAACACTTTCATACACAATCACAAATTCTGCTATACAGTTTTGATCCTATGAAAAAATAAGAAAGAAATGACAGAAGACATTTTAAAAATAGCAGTTTTAACTACTTAGGCAGATATTTATGCCAGAAAAGTAACTGCATATTTTATTGACAAGACTAATTACAAAAATCACCATTAGACAGAATCTCTACTTCTTATAGACTAGCGTATCTTTCTAATCACCTCGATAAATATGAAGCAAAATACTGTCTCAAATACAAAATCAGAGCCATAGTCAAACTCTTCTTTGACATGTTTCATTTCTTCTACTATTACAAACCTAACAGTCTGTTTAGTTTTGTCTTACTAGTATAATGGGAAAAACAAATGTTATAACGTAGTTGGACTCCAACTACCTGATCTCTTATTAGTAACGGCACCTACTGAGCCCCCACAACTTCCTGGAAAATGCCCTGAGTCAAGAGGACACAAATCTTGGATACCTTTCCATGGTCACTGCTATTACTTTGAGGCCTCCAAGAAAAGAAGCTGGTCTCAGTCTCATCAGGAATGTGCCCGCCTAGGTGAGTGTTTTGTCCTAGAAAGACTGCTGATATAATTAAACACACGAAATAATGAATAATATTGCTAAGCAAATCTCAAATTACTTTAAAACTTCACATTTAGTGCTTATTTGGTTGCTCTTTTCGAGCATGTTTTTCCATAATAAAAGTAAACTTTGTGAGAGACAAACTTTATCTCAAATATATAAGGTGAAATATGAATACCTCAAAAATATTAAATTTCTACTAGTTTTACGGTAGTTGGGTAGGGAGATAAACACTTTTACAGATTCACTGGCTGCAGGGTTGGCATTCCCTTTCCCAAGCAAGAAGGAATCCACAAGCCATGTAAAACAGGAGACACGAAGTCACAGGACAGTTGTCTTTGTCAGTTCCAGGGCACAGTTTATTAATTGGATCCCACTGGATGGACAAAAAATGAGATGGAGGAGCAGTTTAGCTTTCATGAACCAGTAAAACACATCCAGGCATGCAGCTCTTGCTCTAGAACAGCCTCTATGGTGTCCCCATGGAGGGAAGAGCAGTATGTTAATCAGGGAAAGGAAAAGCCACTTTGCTCCACAGTTCTGAGAACTGCTATGATGCAACACACATTTAGTGTGGGTAAGAATAGGAAACATTCTATACATTAGCACTATACGTCTGAGCCATAGTCTTTAAACTGTAAGAGAATGAAAGGATTTCTAGAAGCATTTCCTCATATGTCTGAAAACACTGACCTATGCATGAGCAAACTGGAAAAGTAGCTTTGCAAAGGCATTTTACTCCACAGCTGTATGTAAACAGAATTCCTGAAGTTGTTCTGTAGAAGGATAAATGACATAACTACTACAAAAAGTAAACATTACACTAATAACCAGGATGCAAGGTTACAATGGGACATTGCTCCATGTTCTGCATTTCTACATTTTTGCCTGCCTGTTACCCAGTGGCCAGGCCAGGAAGGTGCTCATTTCTCGATGACCCCAACACAGCTTTGTGTATTAGCAATGCCAGGGCATACGGCATTTATAAATCAACTTCTGGACATCTTCTGGACTTCAACCTCCAGCTGCTGGCACATTCTACTTAACCTGGCAGATGCTGTCATCAGGGACTGCCAAAACTGCTGTCCAGCCACTGATAAGGGACAGAGCTGTAGTGGCAACAGGCATGGTGCTGACTACATGGTGCTGACCACATCACATATATCTGTTTAGCCTGTTTGCACCACAGTCTGCAGTGTGGTCAGACCTATCCAGAAAGTATCGCAGGAGAGCAATTTTGCTTCTCTAAAATACCAAAAACTAAGAAAATCCAGAAAATTTCAGAAAACACATGTATTTTTACTGATTTGCATCCATACAATATATAGACATGCTCAAAATACGGTAAAGAGATTTAATAACCACAACAAGACCAGTGAATATTATACGCAAGAATTGGTGTCTTTTATATATTTTTGCATATTTTTTATGTGTTTATTGACCTGACCTTTAGGAAAATGAGACATTGTGATGTATTCCTTAATATTTTTTCAGGTGCTGATTTGGTATCGGTAGAAGACTATACTGAAGCAAACTTTCTGGCAAACACCATTAAGATACTCCATGGAAAATCAGCAAATTTTTGGATAGGGCTAAAGAAATATTACAGAGGTAATATCTTTAATATTGAATCACACATTATCATATAATACAAAATTATATGTTATATTAAAAAGAAATCAACTTTGTGCTCTTGAAATTACATATACATAAAAATTATATGAAGTTTATTTCCAAGTATGCCAACATTTGCTTAGAAATGTAACTGAAACATTTAACTAACTATTCATGTTATAAATTTTCATTTTCTCCATCACAACATATTCTATTTGTCTAAACCACTGTAGTTTATACATATATGCTCATTTTAAATATTAGAACAGTGGGTATGGACAGACAAATCTGCAATGGATTTTGTCAACTGGCAAATGGGAGAACCTTCAAACAGAAAGTATAAAGACTGTGGAGAAATATGTGCATTGTCTGGCTACTGGAAAACCAATGTCTGTTCTTTCAAAAAAGGATATATCTGCAAAAAACCAAAAAGTAAGTAATATTTCTAATACATTAAAGTTCAATTAGAATTCCATTGCCAACTGAGAATTAATGAAAGTGGTGCAGAAAATGGACATTTTGTTTGGTTAAACTTCTTATTTCTGTTACCTTTCCATTACTTGCTAAGTTCAGAAAGTGTGATTGCCATAGGAACCACTTCCACATGGAATGGTTGTCTCTGACAGATGGGGCTACCACAATAGAAGGTACTTTTCAGCTCAAGTAAAATGCTTATGATGCATCTCCAACACTCAATACCTTCTTTTAGGGACACTTTAAAATGATTAGGGATCCTGTCATTAGTTCTAAAAAATGAACATATCTGAAAACGCTTTTCAATATAACAGAAATCGGGCTCTAGTTTCATGTCTTTTTTTGGGTATCTCAACTGAGGAGGCCAAATGGTCATGGAATTAAAGAGCCAATAATCCTAGCAGAGTTTTACACATGCCTCCCCTCTCCCATCTCTGTGGGAGAGGAATTGTCACCAGCACAGTGAGGGGGGAATTGTCAGAAACACTGGGACCTAGGAAGTTGGAAATGCCTGTTTTCTTTTTTTAAAGCATTTGGAATAAACATTTTCTTTCTTTTCAAAAGCTCCTGGAAGCACAGAGGTGTCAACAGAAAATATAGGTAAGCATACTTCATTTTAAGTAGAATTATAAGGTGATGTTCAAATATAGCAAGAAGATAATTAGATAGCTTCTAAGTATTAGTTTTGAGAGTATTTAAAAAAAAAATCCATACGCTATATCTGTGCCTCAGTATAGGAAATAGGGCTTGCCCTGAAGTAAATATTTATTTATTTTTATATTTAAATTTTTAATATTGGACTTTATTTCACTTTCATATTCATATTTTTAATACTGGGTTTTGATCAAATTTAATTATATTTTGTTTGGTTTTGTTAGTAAAAAAAAACCAAACCCATATGCTGAAGTGAAAATCTACAGGCACATTTCATGTTTCTGCCTTCAGGTTAAAGAAATCCCATTTATTACTAGATTCTGAAATCTTTTAAAATCAAACGTGTTGATTCTATTCTATCTCCTTACAGAAGAGAAAACAGAGACAGTACTTTCCGCCAGCGTCACTTGGCTGTTCGTTCTTCTAGCTCTTTCTATAATTGGGGCTGGAAGCATAATTTATTTCTACTTGAGGAGGAAAAGACAAAACCCGCCACAGGTTTCAACCAGAATGAGTGGATCAGAAGGAACTGTGGATATTCAAGATAAAGATGCAAATACCGGCATGTAATCTGACCAAATGCCTACATGTTCCATCTAACAAAATCCAGGCTATGGATCAGTGAAATCTTCACGTTTTCCTAGTCTCCTCTCAGTCTCCTCTCTTCTCAAATGCAAAGTTCATGTATTATATAAATACACAGACATGTATACGCCCTCCAAAATCCCCTCCAAAGTGTCAGAGAGTTGTTTAGTTTGGGAAATGTACATATATTTTTCACATAACTGAGCATGGCTGACAAGTTGGCTCCAGAGGTATTACACAAAAACTCAGACACATATTTGCTACGTGAAAACTACTTTATTTAACTCAAGGTAGAAATTTTCCTTTTTGCACACAGGGGAAGTGTGCAAAGCCATGGGAGCGCACATGGCACTAACAGGCCTCAGTGAAGAAGCATATGGAAGAGTAGGGCTAGAGCAGAGGAGCTGATACGAAATATCTGTATCAGAAAACAGATTCTCTCTTTGGCCCTTCTGCGAGAATTCTCAGAATTTCTTACCCATTACTAATCATTACTCATATCTTCAAATTATTTTTTCTCTGTGTATTACTTCAGTGGTACCTAGACTATGATGGGACACATTGTTCATTTCAGGTTTTCAGCTTCACAGTATCTTTTCATTCATGCAAAACTTGTTATGATATCTGCATCTGTGTACTATTTGGTTACCAAAAAACCCAAGACAGACGATTGTAAAAAAATTGAAGAGGTTCCTTTATTTCTACCTCTAGTCTGACTTTTTGGAATAATGATGCCATTTCCTACAGCCTTGCACTATTCTATTATTCTGCAAATATCTATCTTTTTCTGTAGTTCAAATTAATAATAAAGATAGAAGAGTAGATAATAAATAATAAAGATAGAAGAGTAGAAGATCTTTCCATTGGGTTTTATTTCAGTAATGATGCTTTCAGTAGGCAGAGGTGCCCCTTTTGAGATCTAAGTACGTATAATAAATGGCTATCTTATACCGCATTATAGAGCTCTCCAGTTTAGAGACATAAAATCACTGATGTATTTTTTGAAAATAAATGCTTTCATTTTTGTTGTGATTTCACTTGATAATGTGCTGCCTAGACCCCTCTCACCTTTTCTTTCATTGTACCCACTAGCAGTGTTTGCCTCAGGAGGCAGTTTATCAGTCTGCATATTTTAAGACATGCATCATCCCTCCTGAGGAATGAGAACACCCTTTTCAAAGCCATGGGAGGGCACACGGCACTAACAGGCCTCAGTGAAGAAGCATATGGAGGAGAAGGGCTAGAGTGAAGGATAAATATACCAAATACATATATCAGAAAACAGATTCTTTCTTTGGCCCCTCTGCGAGAATTGTCAGAATTTCTTACCCACTCCCTATGCCTATGGTCTCTAACTGACAAAAAGAAGATACCACTCTGAAGATCTCTGCTAAAGAGAAGAAAATATCTGGAAAAAGTAGAATAGGTTTCTGATTTTCAGGACATCTGTGTCTAAGCCTGCTCAGCCTAAGAACACACTTGAATTATCTCTGTTATTTAGATTTCTTCTAGATATCCAGGAAGCAATAAGTGTTCCTAAGTAAAAATGTTATTGATAGCTGCTTAGAATGGAAGTATCCTCTTTCTTCAGGAATACTTACTTCAGTTGTTTTACCAAACGCTATCTTGAAACATGAGTCACGCCTGCTAATGTGTTTTCTCCTGAGCATTCAAACTTCCCCCCCTCCCCATCACCCTTTTGCTGGACAGACACAAATTATTCCAAACATTATTCTACACATTTGGCTAAGTTGGTAAAGAAGGTTCACCAACCACAGACAAAGATGTCTGAAGACTGTATGGCTTCTCCCTTCCTGGTATGTCTGTATGACATTACTTCCTGTCATACAGACATAAGGTCTTTTAACTAAGATGTGATTAAAAACAAAACAAAACAAAACAACCAAACCAACCACAATACCAAAAAAAAAAAAAAAAAAAAAAAAAAAGAACCAAACCGAAACACCCATCTACAGGTTATTTAAAATAAAGTTAAAAATTAAGTTAACCAAAATTAATTTTTACTCTTAATGTCCTTTGACATTAAAGCCCAGACATAACAGCCCTTAGATAAAATTCCATAAGTTACTATAATAAGTCCTGTAATACCAACTCCTTGCAATAAAGAAAGTCACTGCCATTTCCAGGAGGAAATAGGAAATAGCTGAGAGAGCTCTGCACAAAACTGTGCAAATTAGAAAAACAACACCTGCTTCCCATGGAGATGACTAGAGATAAAATAGTT
Organism: Lophotriccus pileatus; assembly: GCA_035583135.1. Taxonomy (NCBI): domain Eukaryota; kingdom Metazoa; phylum Chordata; class Aves; order Passeriformes; family Tyrannidae; genus Lophotriccus; species Lophotriccus pileatus. Next base: position 19,236,372 of record JAWWES010000081.1, on the reverse strand, counting down.
TCCTGGTATGTGCTGCAGATATCTGGGAATACACGCTTCTGCTTGTCCTTTGGATGAGTGAATACTGAAAGTGCTTTTCCTGTTCTATGCTTACAAATACTACGTGCTGCTGGATAATACCATATATATGCCCAGGTTAGTGAACCTGATAAATTAGAGTTACCTTTCCCAAAAGAAAAATGGAAATATACAATAGAAGAGACAATTTTTTTTAAGTTATTTGTAATTTAATTATAAAATTTGGGAGTTTATAACAGAAGTATTCTGGTGACTAAATTCAGCACAGCCTGGGACCTCCAGAGGAGAAGCCTGGCAGGAAGTCTGCAGAGCTCAACAGTCAGGCTGCTCTGTGTGCTGGCTCTCTGTGTTATTCCATAAAAATATTTTGATAGATATACATCTTTATGTACAGCTACTTTGTAGATAAACTGAACACTATGACCAAAATGACAAGAAATGGACAAGATCACAGACTAGACACAAAGCATGTTGCTGATCCCTCTGCGAGACACCGAGATACCACAAAGACTGACACGAAGTGCCTCTTACAGAAAGACAGAGAGATTGTGGTGAGAACAGCAGTGGAAATAGATGAGTGCAGAGTGAGCCAGTGCAGTGGGGCTCATACCTGGGGAAAGGGATGAGAGCCATAGCCCTGACCAGACCTGCTCACACCAGGCAGGCACCGTCATCATTGCCTGCTGCTTGCAGTGTGGACAGCAATTGCCAGAGCACAGACACATCCTTCAGTCTAGTGTCCCACACAATGAAACAGCCACTGGGGAAGAGACCAACGCACTTGAACACTGTCTTCTCTCTATCGGTCATTTGGACTTGGTATTGGATATGAGTAAGACATCACCCACACACCTCACACATTGCTCAGACACAAAAGACGGTTGGGTTGCACTTGTTTAAATTCTACAAGGCAGAGAAGGTCCTTACGTCTTTAAATGCTTAATCCCAAATCCCAGTGTTTCTGCACAAGTCAGTTGTTTACATGTTTCTCTTTTTTCTTCGAAGAGTCCTGTATACTTAAAACAACTGCCAGTTCAGTTCTTGGCATAGGAAAAACATTGCTTATTAAGAATGCTGCTGCTTAAAATAGTTTCAGAGTGGAAAAGACACCTCAGCATCGATTTCTAACATAAGAGTTTATAATGATGTGTGCACATGTGGGATTTTCCCTCACATTACCATAAATAAATGGTGCCTGATTTTCCTCACTTTTGATCATTACCATTTGCAATGACAACATAATCTCTTTCATACTCTTTCATCTCTTTCCTCAGCTATCTAAGGCACCTGAAGAGGATGGAATTCATTTCACATAGTGTAGATATCTAAAATGCAGCCACATCATGCTAAACTTCTCAGCTAAGGTCATCACTGTGGTCATCACAGAGAGATGGATCCATTAGGGTACAATTACTTGATCTAGTCCAGAGAGTGATGAGAATTTCTAGACTGTCACTGGCAAGAAGAAAGCCTAAACCAATTATCTCACAGAAAATGAGTTCTGCAGAATCCAATTCTTAATTGATATCTTGTGCATTTCAGCACAATATGCACTAATAGTTTTTTGTTGATTACATTTATCATCAATAGCTTCAGGCTAGTTCAGAAAACAGCTATCAAAAACACGGATTTTTTTTCCCCCTGGCTTGAAAACTATTTATTACCTTTGGAAACAAAACATCTGTCAAATTCAAAAATTTCTGTCGATTTTATTTTTCATACTGATTCAGAATGGAAACTGAACAAGTCGTGTTTCTTAAACAAATGTTAAGAACATTGACAGAAAATACAAATCAACTCCCAAGGAAATCATCTGCCTTTTTACGCTCACAAACACTTCTCAGCGTGCCAGGATGGGTGAGAAATCAGTGAAGTGTGTCTGCTTTCTGTTTCCCTGAGCAGCTGCTGATGTGTCCTGTAAAGCAGTGAACCCTTGAGAAGGTTAAGTTGTGCTGAGCATCAGAAATGAGGGCTCTGCTGCTTCTGTCTCCGTCACTGATACATAGAGCTGAAGAAGATAAAGGAAGCATAAAAGTCCTGTTCAGTCTCATACCAAATCCTGCTGCTAAACATTCCCCCTCCTATTATGTGCAGACTGTCATAAAGCTACTGCACCCGCTTTGGCTACATTCAGTTTATATTTCTCCCATCTCTTTCCTACTGCCTTCATGACCTTAATGCTAAGCTGGAATACCAGAAGACTCATATTTTTGGTCATCAGGCTGATTATCTCTGTTTACCAAGAATTGTTCAATTAAGCTAAATCTGGTCAATTTATTTTTAATTTCTGTAAGCCCCATTTGTATTCACAGTATCATAGCTTTAGTCATAGATAAACCATAACTATCACTGACACATCATTATTAAGATTTTGTATATCTCAGCCACTCCACTGAATGCTGCCCTCATCCCATGTATGAAACATTCCCGCATTATGCGATATTATTTTCCTAATTGTTTCAAATTGTGACATGTCCCACCAGTAAAAAGTGATCAGAAATGGCTCTTTACTTGAACTCTATTAATAAATAATTTTCAAATTATTAAAAAAAAATACACAGATAGTGCAAGGTTGAGAATGGATCAAGAGTAGCCCTGCCAAGAAGGACTTGGAGGGTGCTGGTCAGTAAGAAGCTGGACATGTGTGCTTGCAGCTCAGGGCCAACCATGTATCCTGGGCTGCATCCAAAGCAGCGTGGTCAGCAGGTTGAGGGAGGTAATTTGCCCCTCTGCTCTGATCTGGTGAGACCCCACCTGAAGTGCATCGAGCTCTGGGGTCCTCATCACAGGAAGAACATAAGACCTGTTGGAGCGAGTCCAGAGGAGGCCATGAAGATGATCAGAAGGCTGGAGCACCTCTCCTATGAAGACAGAGAGACTTGAGGCTGTTCAGCCTGCAGAAGAGGATGCTCTGGAAAGACTCAGAGCACCTTACAGTACCTAAAGGGGGCTACAAGAAAGCTGTAGAGGGACTTTTTATGAGGTCATGTACTGATAGGACAAGGGGGAATGGCTTTACACTGAAAGGGCAGATTTAGATTAGATATTAGGAAGACATTCTTGACTTGTGAGTGAGTATGCTGAGACACTGGAACAGGTTGCCCAGAAAGTTCTGGATGCCCCAACTCTGGAAGCATTCGAGGTCTGGTCTTTGAGCAACCTGGTCTCTGGAAAGTGTCCATGCCTATGGCAGGGGGATTGGCACAAGATGATCTTTAAGGTCCCTTCCAACACAAAACATTCTGGGATTCTATGAAATTGACTTATTTTGCATCTTGTTACATTTTCCTCCTCCCCCTAGTTTATTCTCTTTATTCTTTCCTTTATTCTCCCAAATCTTGCCATTTTTAAACTTTGACTCAACAATTACTTTTTAAAATATTTTCACAGGAACACTGGTGCTTCACTTCTCACACTCCAAAATACTTACAAACCAACTTTTAGCACCTAAACTGCCTAAACTGGCTATAGTGAGAACATGGTTTACTTCCTTTCTCCTTAAGAATAGAGTAGACAAGACTACTACCTTCTATTACCAACTACAAGTTGGAAGGACCATCTAATCAAACTGCCTGATTAATTCAGGACTGACCAAAAGTTAAAGTGTGTTAGTAAGGACACTGTTCAAATACCTCTAAAACACTGTCAGGCTTAGGGCATTGACCACCTCTCTATGAAGCTTGTTCCAGTGTTTGGTAAAGATTTGCTTTCTAATGTCCAGTCGGAGCCTTTCTTGGCACAGCTTTGAACCATTTTCGCAAGAATTAAGAATTCTCTCCCCCTCATTTTCTTTCCCTGTTGTAATTTTAGTGTTAAGCTCCAAATTTAAATGTTAAAAGGAGATCAGTGTATTACATCACATTTTTTTGGTGAATGCTGTATCAAGAGATTATGTCAAGGAGAGTGGACTGGTTACTGCAGTTACTTAACTGGTCATATAGTTATAAGATTCTCAAGAAAAAAAACCACTCTATTTCTCAAAAGTTTCTATTTACCATATACAAGTTTGGAAGACATACTGAAAGATATTTAAATGTAAGTTCTTCACATAATAATCTCAGCATTTTTGTAAAATACTTGAGAACTTTTTGTAAAGTTTTATGGTTGAGAAAGATTATTTGAAATTAAAGAGCTGATACAGTTTTATGTTAATTAGCACTCAAGCACAACTAAACTTTTTTTTCCTAACTGAACATTAGTTTTCTTCAGTGGGTTTCAGCAATTCCCACTTGTTCTTAACTTCATAATTCCTTGTTCATAAATTTGCTATATATCCAGACGAAATTGTTCAACTTCATGACCTGATCCCTTTTTTAATAGAAAAAGAAGTTGAGTGGTTTGCATTATTCTGACCTTTCTCTGAGTGAGGTTCCGGGTATTTCTAGACAAGCTGCAATATGGAAAAATGTTTTTCCAACAAGATCACACAGACACTGAGATGACAAGTTTGCAGTGGCATCCCATAAGCCAGGCACCGAGGACAGGGCTTCATCAAAAACCAGACGCAGATGACAAATAAGTTTTTGTTTCTACCTCCTAAAACTGCAAAGGAACTGAAGAAGGATCCTCCCCATCCTGGGGCACTTCTAGATGTCCTCCATGACTCTGGTTACTTGGCTAAGGAATGACCACTGGAGAGCATACTTCCTGCATAATAGAAGAGCCCAGATTTGGTATGTGTCTCCAAGACTCTCATAGGCTGGCCACAGGGGATGTGGAGTCTTCAGGTTTGGAGATATTCAGTGCTTCTCGGTGCCAGGGGCTGGACTGTCTGATTTCCATTCCAACCCCAGTCCCGGGGTGACTCCATGACTTGGCCATCCTCCCGCACTGCAAGGGCAGCCACGCCGGTGTCCCACGCGGCGAGCCAAGCCTCACAAAGCAACGTGTGGGGCGACTGCCTAAACCCTTCTTCTGCCCCGTTCATGTGTAGCCCCGGCCTCAAAGTCCCGCAGCCTTCGCCGATGCCGGAGCTCATCCCGGCCGGGGCTCGCCCCTCACACCCGGCCAGGCTCGCACGGCCGGCACCGCCACCCTAAACGCACTGCCCGGCAGCGACGGAGCCTCTGCTGCCGCCTCCATGGGAGCTGCCGGAGCCAGGCAGGCTCTCTGGGGCCGGGGCTCTCCCAGGGGCCGGGGGCGGAGGGCAGGTGAGGGCGGTGGGCGCGGAGCGGCCGAGATGGCGGCCGGGCCCAGCCGCGCCTCGTCCCGCAGCGGCCGGCGGCGCCATCTCGCGGGGGAGCGACAGCGACAGGGCTCTGCTGCGCCCCGGCTTCGGCTGAGGCGTTTGTTCCCACTGGCCGGAGCTCCGGGGCCAAAGGCGGCATCTGAGCCTTGACAGGAGGCTTTCTGCGCTGCAGGGGTGAACTCCCTCAGCTGAGGCGTCCAGGACGCGAACTGCGCTGCTCATGTGCGTGAGGCCCTGGCAGGCAGGGCCTGGGGGCGAGGCGATGCGCTGCCGTGGGGCTGACAGGGAAGGGATTCAGAGTTCATACTTAATTTTTTAGATGACAAATGAGATAATGCCCTGGTCTTCTCTCTCAAGCTGGACTTGTCTCTTTTTTTAGCTTAAGGTGGTATGTACAATTTTCTCTTGTGTGTGACTTGTAAGTGAAGCAGAATTAGTAAAATGATAATTTTCTTCCATTTCTCTTTTGTTTCTTTTTCTTTTTTTTTTTTCTTTCCTTCTCATAAGTCTTGTGGGACGATCACTGCAATGTTCCAGGTAGAAATTTGCCTTCATACACGCTATTAGGGTCAGTTTGAGCAATATTAGCAATGGAGAGAGAATGTGAGAGTGATTCACTGTTCATTCTGGTAATCAGTTAATTATGTGGCAAATCAAAAACTCTATGCCTCCATCTCCCTTGCTAATAAAGGGATTATAATGTGCGTTTGTCTCTTAGAGGCATTCTCAAGATCAGGTAATTGCTTTTAAATCTTAAAATTGAAAAGTCTACATAAATGCAAAGAACATTAGCTTATTATCATTAGAGACACAGAACTGACAGGAATTCTCCTGGCTCAATTTCAGAAACTTGTTTACACACCAGACTTGCCCCTCTTGGGGGCATTATAAATATGGTCGCTTTTATTTCCAACTGTTTTGTCTTAATGTAGAATGAACATATCTCACTTCATCACTAGTCTTTCTGTAAATGTCCATTTGCTGTCTTTCCGTAAATGTCCATTTTGTTTTTATTGGTTTTTTTTCCCCAGACTCTAATGAGGTACATTTGTTTCTTTACAGATTTCTCAAGAAGTGAAATGGAATTGCACTTAGAAGCAATATGGTTTTGACACACCAGAGAGCAACAGTACTTATTTTCTTCTGTTCCTGTCTGTTTAAACTATTCACTAAGATGCTATTGACTACAAGCGACTGAGAGACGTCAAATGAAGAAAAAAGTAATTATGGAAGACTTCAGTTCTCTGCAGATAGCATTGTATTTATTACATGGGTGGGCTGTCGTGCAAACAGCACATGTACGTGTACTCATACATCACTGCTTTTTGGAGCAAAAGCTCACAACAGAAGGTTAATCCATCCCAAGAACACAAGGCCCTGGTTAGTGTTATGCTGTGTAAAGGTTACTGTAACACTAGTTACATTCTCCTCAAATTTTACATATATTAAGAAAAAAATTAAAAAAAAAAATAATCCTAGAAGTTTTTCTGAAAGAACTAGAAATTGGTGTTTGCTGTAGTACATAACCTGTTCTTGAAAACGTCTGGAATAGCGAGTCAAAAAGACCACATTGGTTTCTAAAGCAAGCTCTGTTTCCTGAGTACTTTAAGACAGCTAATTAATTTTATACAAGGTAGAACAGTAAGAACAGTAAAAAGGAAAGAACGAGGAAATACTTATGATAGTGTATAGAAGAGTAAATGTGGGGTTTATACTGGAAAATCAGTCCTAACAACTCTACTAGAAGGTTCCAATAAACATGGAGAATATTGATCATGTGCTATTCAAGAAGTCCTGTGTCACATGGAAGAAATGATGGAGTTTACTGATTACTCATATGTATTCATGGCTGTCAGAACTAGAGTGTGAGTATGGAAACCTGGAGAAGATTTGTCTGCTGCTGAGCTATGAGATAATGAAATGGAAACTGAATTTGTGCTATGAAAGTCAAAGTAATGTATTTGGGAAAATTAACCCTAAAAATACCTGTGTGGTGACAGTTCATATTAGCAACATTGTTACAGGACTACTGGATGCAACAAGGTTTTCAGGTGTAAGACAAGGTGTTTAGGGGTAAATGTTATGGAAACCTATACAATCATCATCTTTTTATTTGCCATGGGATGGCCTATTGTGAAAAATGGATTTACCATGTTTCTGCAGAACAGATCGAGAGGGGCTCTTGAACAGAGTCATCCAAATGTGACTGACCACTGGCTCAGGAGGTTCCTTAAACTTTAATTCAAAGAAAACTGTTGTCTTCATCACTGCTTTCACAAAAGCACGTGTATTGTCCTTTCAGAGACATGAAGGGATTAAATACTTTACACTGAGTACCTCAGAGGGTTGTAAAATGTACTTCTCTCTCTGGCATGTGTCCACTGGTATGATTTCCATAAAGTGTTTCTTCACTGTCTGAAATAGTCAGCTAATTTTCCTTTGTCTGCCACTCAGGAGTTCTGACAGTTCATAGCAATGGTTATTAATTTTAATGGTTATTAATTTTGTCTTGGAAAACAAAATACATCTTTTCATAAGACATTGCCACGTGTATTCTGCTGCAGAAAATATACTTTCAAGTTCCATGCTTGCTTACATAATGGTTTTCCAGCATTTGAAAACAAACCTGAAATATGATCTGTGTATTTGTATGGAATCATTCATGGAGATAGATTTTATTGACTAACGGACACTTTTCTGTAACACCAAAAGCCACAAATGTGCTTTGTCAGGGTGGCTTCTAGCTCTGTTTACTAAGAGACTGTCTTGAGGACTTCCATACAAGTGCTTTAATAGGAGCTCAGAACACGAGTAGAAATCCATATGTTTTGTTTGGTATTCTGAAAATGTTGAGTGTTTTCCTTGATCTAGTGCTCGTGATGGTTGGAACTAGGTCATCCTTAAGGTCCCTTCCAGCCCAAACCATCCTGGGATTCTATGATGCTCCTTCTATTTTTCCATTGATTCATATGCTTAGCCAATATATAGGGCTATGCTAACTTGCTTGTATTTAAATAAATATTTTTTTAACACAAGTGATTAATAGATTTCAAGGTCAGAAAACAGCATGGTAATTACCTGCTTTAATCAGAGACCAGAGACTGTAAGACTTATCTGAGTCTTATTTGTATCAAGCTATTCTTCTATTATATCTTTTGTTTATTTTAATAAGAGATTACATGTTTTCCCACTACCGTCAACAACAGAAACAAACATTAAACCGTCTCCCTTCTTTGTTTTTTGTAATGTCTGCTTTGTTTCAGCAATATGCTGTCTTATTTCCTGCAAGATTTCCTTTATGGGCCTTTTTTTCCTTCTCACATTAAAAATATCTTTTTATCTTGCTTTGGGACTAAGTAATGAACCTCAGCACTGTTTTTATCTGTGCACCATGCTGGAAATAGAGAACAGGCTACTTTCCCCCTTAAATCTAAGGATACTTAAAATGCAAATTACTTAACCTGTAAAGACCTAGGATAGGGCAACTAAGAATGCTTTTCAGCATGCAGCCTTTTAACTACCATCCATTCAATCATCTTATCACTTATTCAGAGATGGGTGCCTTCTGGATACCCTCATATTCACAAAAATGTAGCTTGATGTGGCAGTAAGTCCACACACACAGGATGGAAAAATCCTGGGTTTAATGTTGTTTACACATGTTTACAAGAATGGTTTTTGTACTGGTTTCTTTTGTCCATGGTTTCTTTTGCCCCAAAACCCCCTGCAGTTGACTGTTGGGCAGGAAAGTTCTAGCAAGATGTCTTGGTTTCCCTAATTGGCTGTTAACCCTTGCCTAACTTCTGCAGGGATTGGTGGGTTTCTCCTGACCCTCAGGAGGCTTGTGATTGGTTGTTTCATGATCCTCCAGAACCCTATATAAGACCCCTGTTTTTCAATAAACTTCTCTCTTTCGCCCGCCCCTCTGTGTGGTCTCTGTGATTCTCTCCGGGGTTTCCTGGACCACGTGCCGGGGAGGCAGGGTGGGAGAGCATGCCCTCCAGATACTAGGCCTGAAATTAAGGCCTGAGGGCTCCCCCTTTTCCTAATCAACCATCACAGCTTGACTTTTAGTCAGTTGAAAATAAAAAAATGTGAAGTTTCTTTATATAACAACAAATGATGCTTTAACCTTTTTTTTCCAATTTTAGCAAAACCGGTTTAAATATCACTCTCGAAACTGAAATAAAAGTGCTACATGTAAACAAGCCTGTAGCCATGTACAGCTGCTTCCTGGGAAATTTATTTGAAACTACTGATGCTAAAAATGTAAGCTGGGTTTATTATGCCTAATGTAAACTGGGTTTATTTGTGCTCCTGCATAGGCTCTGCTTATTCTAGTCAAGTGCTCCAGGCTGCAGATTGTGCAGGACCGGAATTTTATATAAATGTATCGATGGATTCAAGTCCAATAATTTGTGAGCATCTAGCTGATATACTTTTATCTTTCTTTCCTTGAGAAAATATCTCTGGAAATTTGAGGCATCTGCTGTGATAGATTTTGCATAGCAAATGTCAATCCCAACCAGTAAGTTAATTTTTGTATTTAAATTGGTTTGGAATGGCATAAATTGCACTTATGTAAATACTTTTGTCAGGGAAATTTGTCACAGCTTTAAAAATTTTATCTTTTGGACATGTCCCACAATGTATTATTAAAACAAACATTGTTAAAAATCTGTGGTAACAAACTATGATGGTTTATTTCACAGATGAATAACTTATGGACAAAGAAATATTTTCTAATTACACAGTTTAAATCCCTTATTAATTAGTTGCACATTTAAATTTTTATTAGAAAGGTCTTTTTATATTAAACATTAATCCAGCATGTAATATTAAATTGTTAAGAAATATTGCCAATATTAAACAATTATTATGTAAAGTTACTGGTGCAGTACTTGTTATGTCCACTAATTTTACTGTTTTATCTTTAGTTTATGTTTGTTGTAGGTAAGTTATGCACTAATGCAAATGCCATCTTTGTAAGAAAAAAATTTAAAGACAGTTCTCTAAACTGTGATGAATCAGGGAAAGGTACAAATTTAGAGCTCTAAATGATAAACTTTGGTCAGTTGCTTTCCCGATTCAGACATTTTTTCAGTATAGTACTTTACTATTGCTTAGGGACTAAGACACAATCTGAAAAGAAGGGAAATTTGCACAGTCTGTTACTTTTCTTTGACATTTTCTACTAGTCTGGGTTATTATGGCAATGTTACAAATCACATAGCAGACAAATGAACTGCAGAATTGCTACAAGTTTGAGATAATGAATATTCATTGGCTCAATTAGCAAATTAAAAATGAGAGCTTGGTAGGTTTTAGTGATAGTTTTGCAGCTGTCTTCCATATTTTTACAATAATATGTAATCAAAGTCTAATGAATTCTTTGTCTTGATAATATTTTTTTATTATGCTGTTGTGATCCTTAATGTTTCATATATAGTTCTCTCTGATACACGATTTAAAAGCTCCCTTCTTATCAAAATAAATGGATTCTTTATTAAACTAATCACTTATGAAGGTGTTTTACATATCAGCTTAATATTCTCAGCCTTGGGTAATATTCTGGATGTATTCACAATTTGAGTTATAGCTAAAGCTAGAAATTGAAATTCAAAAATGCTTAGTTAATGAGAACATTTAAATAAAATGTCATGGAATGTATCCAGATGTACAACTGTACTCTTCAGTTTCCTGTGGTTGAATAAGGCCAGGCTCCTGTTGGAGCAGCTGGAATTGTGCTATTACCTAGCAATCTAGGTTATAGTCACTGTAAGAGGACCATCAGAATCAAAAGCCATTTCCTTAATGAACAGAACCTTAAAAATTTCATCAATAATGACCCAAGTGCCTCCCTGTCAAACAACAGAGTATTTTCTCTTACAGATGGTTGGGAACAGCCGCACTGTAAAGGAAACTGTTGGCCAGTGTCTTTATACAGGCAACGACTGTGTTTTAGGCTAACAGAGCAAAGGCTGGCTGTGTTGCTCTGTATACCCAAATTTACCACCCTCAAGCAGGTAGGGGTTAGTACTGCTAGCATGTCCTCTGTTCTAGTGTGTAGTACTGCACTTGCTGACACACTTCTGCAACAACCTGTGACAAGGCAGGTCTGCTCTCGTGTGCGGCACTGCTTCTGTGCCTGTGAATGTCGGTGCCTGTCAGTTCAACTGTCCAAACTCTGGTACAAAGCACCTGAATCATGCTGACAAATAAGAAAATATAACTTGAGTCTAGAGTATATTTATCTAGTCTTCTCTCACACTGGCTCCCTCCAGAACAGCTCTTTGCTGAACTATATTAATAGTGCAAGTAATATAATGGCTATCTCACTCTGGCAGCCCTAGCCAACAGAATCAGCCAGGATTGATAAGGTAGAATATGTCTATACACATGTCCAGTATTTTCTAGTTCAGGTATTTTCTGTTTAGTAGAAACTCAGAGGTCTTGGACAGTATTAGACTACAGAAGCTTTATTCTGTTCTTGGTACAATGAATAACACCTTTAAACTCCACTGGGCAGTGACTTCCTTATTTGTGGAGCATTACTGAGAATGACATGCTGTGCCACTGTCTTACATGTCTTACTGTCTAAACACTCTCACTGCATCATTCCAGTATTGTTATTGGTGTGTTAATGGCAGCTGGAAGCAGTCACTACAAAAATAAAGACATTATACTCATGTTTCCCATGAATCACTACACAGACTGTTTTAATTTCTTTTACTTTTAGACTAATGGTGTTTCCAAGTGACTTGCCTGTTGTAATTGGACTATATTGCTAAAAAAGCCAGAAGAAAACAGAAGCAGACTGTACCCTGTATTTGTATGGAGCTAGCTGAAACCTGAAAGACAGTAACATAAAAGGAAAATTACATCTTTTTAAACAGCTTGAAAGTAAGCAGTTTAATTTATTAGTTTCAGTTTGGGGAAATTGTGGTTTTTTTAAGTGCACCCAGGATTGTATTTAGCATGTTAGATATATATTAACAAGGAGTATTTTGAAAACCAGGAACATTAGGAAGGGGGTAGGATTGAGTGGTTTAGCAAGAAAGAGAAGTCACTCAAACAAGTATTTGTTCCTTAGAAAAACTGTAGCGAGTCAAGTAAAACTTGTCAGTCATCAACTCTAAATATTATCCCTTAGAGCTGAATCTGTTCACACTCAGTCTAAGGTCATATTCCAATTTGTTAAAATTCATGAAGTTCAGTAGAAAATAACCAGATTATAAGTAGTTATTTTTATACAAGTGTTCTGGTAATTTTCCCCAAATTTCAATTCAACAGGAAGCAATACCAACTCTGACTTTTCTAAGCTAGCAAAGTGCTGCATGAAATTAATAATGGCTCATAGAAAATGTTCCCCAAGACACCAAGAAAATGCTTAGAAACAAGATTTTCTTCAGGAATACAGGATGCCGTTCATGTGCAACTCTGGTAAATCCAAGCAACATTTATTTGTAGTTTGAGTAAATACCTTTAAAGTGCTTAAGTGGTCACCAGGTGAATCCATATTCAAAGCTTACTCCCACGTCAGCAGCAAGGGGCATCTCCTTTTAACTTCTGATTGCAATACACATGCTATGAGGCAGGATTCGTGGAAAGAGTTTTTTCCTGCCTTCAGCTTCACTTTCATGTACACCATGCTATATTTATCTACCACCTCCCCACCTGAGCATATATTTTCCTTGCGTTGATTTTTAAAGCCAAACACCTTACAAAACATGTGGGAGGAGGGGGAAAACTGTCACAGATTACTGCCTTTATCCATCAGTATGAATGTTAAGATGACCTACAAATCAATATAATATGTCAGGAGCCGTGTTATATTAAGATAGTAAACTAAATTAAATGTCTGCTCACAGTGCTTGCTTAGAAATACAGGAGGATAAGAAGGGGCTCTGCTAATTCTACAAAAAAAGCCCCATTTATGTGTATTCAATTTCAGCTATGGAGAGTGTAGTGTACTCTCCACATCCTAAATATTGTTTGAATTGGAAGGACATGGGTTTTCAATGGGTACACAGGCAAGTGAAATTATTTAGGGATAGAACACCTGCATTATGAGGGAAGAAGTAGAAGGAAAATACTTAAATCTGGACTGGAGAAAGCTGATGAAAGATATTGGTAATGATTGCAAAATCATGAAGGTTGTCGGTAAAATGGTTACAGAACTCTTATTGATCAAATTTTACAGTGTAGTAATTGAAAATAATAGACTGATTTTAAAGGGATTAAACACTTGGTAGGAAATTCCAGAAAAATGTTAGCGCAGGATCTTGTGAAGGCAGTGCAAAGAGGGATTTCTGCAAAGATAAGTGGAAAACATGTTTATAAGCATGTTTGCTAAAGGCAGCAAGCATGGTCATGGGTGTGCCCTCTAACAGCTAATTTTGATGACTGCATGTGCAGGGGATGTGAAGGGAATGGACCACATACAGTGTCAGGCTTGCATGCACTGCCTGAATAACAATTTCTGTTGTGATAGAAGCTAATCTGGGTAAAACATTTCTTATCTTACGGTCTTTTGCTCTGGGTGTCTTTTGGGTTATTCCTTTCATTACCCTTCCCATCCTTCTCTTCATAAGGTTTGCCTTGCAGTTTTATGTTTATTCCAGTCAAAAAATGATTGAAAATACTGATCCCTATTAAATAGAATAAAATTGACAAAAGCTGTGGACTTTTGCAGGGTTTTAATAAAAAACAAGGATCTTGTAGAAAATACATAGGAAGAAAAAAAGCTGCCTCAAAATTTGTGAATGTGGCTAAATTACTGATGAGCCTAGACTAAGGTTTGTGCTCAAAAAATAAATTTAAAGAAGTCAGTTTTAGGGTATTGTTAAGATTCTGTGACAAACATCATATGGTTGTCTATGCCTTTTTTTAGCTAAATAGGTAGTTTGATGTGTACCCATTTAAAGGTGTGTTTTTAAAGGTATATTACCTCACAATAATGTGACAGCTACCTTGCAGTGGAAGTTACATCTTCCCAGAAAACAGGTTTATTATTGTTGGGGGTATGGCATGTATGAACAGCACTTTCTCATGAGATGTAAAGATGGATGGATGGGTTAAAAAATAAGAAAGAAAAAGAAAGAGTAAGAAAGGAAGAAATGTTGGGAACAAACTGTACTGGAGAGGGCTATGAATTCATAGATTGTTCATGTTGGATTTTCTTCTGTTCTTACTGCCTCCTCACATTCACTGAAAGATGACATTTAAAAAGACATTAACTTTAATGTCATGAATATTGCAGCATATATCTCTTGAAGTAAGTCATTCTACTTTACAAAACAAATTTGAGAATACATTTCTTCTATGTATCATGTATCATGTTTGGTGATTATTTACTTTGACAATTTTAAGTCATCCTGAAAAATTCACATTTCTCTGTTGCCAAATAAACTTCCTTGCAAGTTAAAGGAAGAAACAAAGCAATCTGGCATATGCACTGAAACATCTACCTCTAAAACTAATCGTTCACAAGCTCAGTAAGAAATAAAGACACTTGGAAACTGTTCCATGCAGCAGAGGGCAGCAGTGGCAAAATGGCATAGCAAGGAAATGATTACAGCATGTCTTCTTTGATCGTCTTTAATATAATGTAGCTAAAACAGTAAAAATAAAAACTATTAAACAAAACCAGGGTTAAATCCTTCATTTCTGTTTTCTTAATGATGTTCGTGTCAGCATTTATTGTCATAATTAAGAGAAAATTATTTTTATATGTAGTTTCTAAATCCAGGGCTAGAATTACTGTGGTTTTCGCTTCATAAAAAGATCACCAAACCTTCTACCCTGTTAAATTTTTATTTTTCTTTGAAAAAATGAAATTAAATCTCGTTCTGAAGTAGCAAAAGGGCATATTTTTTTCCTAAAATAATAAATTACTGCTTCCACAGATGCGTTTTATTAGGGATTGCTCCATTACATTCTAGTGGTCAACATCCTGTTAAACTGCCTCTCAGTCTGTGAATTCTTTTTCATGAATATAAAAATTATTGGAAAGCCTTTCTAAATTAAACAAGTATCAGATGAAATGAAGACTGATTGTGTCCAACAGCTTTGAATCTTTTCTTTGTATTCTTCATTTTGAATAGCATGGTTTATGGTCTAACATTTCTCTTAGTTTCTTTCATGTCTATAGCTGAGTCCTACAGCTTTCCTGAATGTAGGTACTAGTAGAATGCTCCTTCTAGTCCTTGTTTTGCACAAAGTTTGCAGGAGCTAAACATCTTTGAGATTTTTGCTTCTCTATCAAATATACTTAGAAGTGGTAAAATTGTTAATGAGTTACTCGGTGAAGGGAGTGGGGGAATTCATACAGAGACAGGGAGTGATTTAACTTGCAAAATGTAGTTGATAGTACAGATGTCTACAACAAAGACAATCTCTCCAGGCTCTCTTAGCTATCAAGGAAGTTATCGTAAATATAATTACAGAGGCTACAGTGCCATTCTTCTCATCCAAGTTTGCTGTGAAATAGGCCAGACAAACTGCCTCCTAAAATGCTTCACCCTCCCATGTCTGTGTAGGAAGCCTAGGGTGACTTGTCCAGATACTTCCACATACAGCAAATTTAGAAAAGATCCACCCTGACTACATACACAGATCTTATCAGCTTAGGCCTGGCTACCTCAGGAGATCACACTGGGAAAAAAAAAAAAAAAAAAGGCAAAAAACCCCACTCCTCTTTAAATACGAGGGAAAAATGAAAATAAAATAAAAGAAAGAGAAAAGATAATTATGATTATACTGAATTATGTATATAAGGGCAGCAAGGTGGTCTTTAAAAAAAAAGTAAGTGAAGGAGAATTAGTGGTCTTTGTGCATATGTTAAAAGGCCTTGTGGAACTATACTTTCATAGAAAATATTCCAATCAGAGACCAAAGGGTTGCAAGCAGGTTAAGGGTGTCAGCTTTACTGTAAAGGTTGTAGGTGTTTGAAGAACTGATTAGTTGACATAGAGCTAGAAATTTAAATTCTGAAAGATTAAATTCAGCCTTATAGATGTGTTAAAGAGGAGAAAATATCAAGGAGAGAGCCAAAAGGGTACAGGGTGTATTTTTCCTTCCCTCATGCACATAGATTTTCCTCTTTCAATATGACAATAGTGTTTAGCAGGTGAATCCCAGATTTCTGCAGTAAGAAAGCAAACTGGGTTTAATACATACACAGTTAGAACAGTGTGCAGGCAGCCAGTATGCTGATATCATTTATTGACTTTAGTTGACAAAATTTGTTTGTGGAAGAGTTCCATGTCACTCAAAAGAAGGCATAGAAACAGATAAATGAGAGTCATCACTCAGAAGATGGAGTGGAAAGCCAGTATATTGGATTTATCCATTCTCCAGACTTCCATCTGAAGGTGCATACACTCACACTCTCTTTTTTTTTTTTTTCCACTTTGCCACTAGTTTCTGAAGAATCTTAGTTTTCTTCCTCTTACATAACGTTGCCTCAGCTTCCTCTTTAGTTTTTTGGGGGATTTTTGCAGGGAAAAAAACCCAACCAACCAACCAATCAAAAAACCCCAAAAAACAAAACCCCAAACAAACATAAAAAACAAAACCCAACCAAAACCAAAAACCCCACAAACAAACAAAAAACAAATAAACAAACAAAACAAAACAAAACAAAAACACCAAAAACCCCAAACCACTCAAACCAGCTTTTTGAAAAAAATTCTGGTAAAGAAACCCCACAACCCTCCTTGTAGAGAGTTAATTTTAAAAATTACCTCAATGTACTAATGCTCTGCATACTAATCCACTTAGGCTTTCTTTTTCGAGCTTATGAGTGCCAGCCATTGACTTGCTTTACTTGGCTACTTTGAACCTCACACTGGGCTGCAGACTGTATGTTGTTAAGTGTAAGAAAATATATCTAATTGTTAATAAACACTCACTCTAAGTTCATCTAAATAAAATGTGAAAAATAAGATTACACTTTATATTTATGGTTTTCCAAATTCCTGTGTCAGGTCTGTGTGTATGTTTGCGAAGGGCAGTG
The DNA here is from genome assembly GCA_035583135.1 of Lophotriccus pileatus. NCBI lineage: Eukaryota > Metazoa > Chordata > Aves > Passeriformes > Tyrannidae > Lophotriccus > Lophotriccus pileatus. Next base: position 19,219,147 of record JAWWES010000081.1, on the reverse strand, counting down.
GGGAAAAGGCAATTAGAATAAATGTTCTTCTTGCATACCTCAAAATCTTGCACACTATTTCCAAGTGTGTGGAAGGCATCATGGGAGCAAGAACCACAGCAGGAGCAGAGCTGCAGGAGGCTTGCTTAGTGTCATACTAAGCAGATAATGTGCTTGTAGCAGACTCTCAGGGCCAGGAAAGTTTCTGCCTTCAGTGTTCACAAGCTACTCATATTGAGCCCTTCCGTATAAATCCCTAGCACACATGAGAGCTTGCTTAGCTGCTGACTCAAAGTACAAGCAGTTGCTTAACAGGGAGTTAGCATGGACTGCAATTCAAGACTACCTGCATAGTTGTTGGTATTGGAGCTAGTAAGTGTTTGCCTCATAAATACAATTTTAAAACCTCTTTTTTTTAAAATCTTTCTTTTTTAACAGATGTTTTCTTGTCCTTATCTGTAGAAATGAGACATGAGGAGCAAAGGACAAAGTAAAAGCCTTTAGTTCTTTCTGTACTGTTGGAGGAATTTGTTCAGCAGAGAGAAAGGCTTGAAAAATCTTTACAATGAGACTATTGGTATGAAATTGTCACTATGCTGCAGGTTGCTGTTTTGCTTTATAAGATCTAACTTACTCTTACTTGTGTGGATTTCTAACTCATGTCCTTTTTACTTAACTTTAATCTTTTTGTTAGCTTTAGGCTGAGTATATTATCTTTAGCACAGTGCTTTGAAGTTCGCATTACAGACCCACCAAAATCTACACAGCCTAATTCAAAATTAAAGGCTATTGAAACTGAATTGATTGCTGAACTAAAAGTTGATGCCTAGTTGATTCCTGTTGTTTTCTTGATTTCATATAGGTGAATGAATAGTACTAAACAAAACATACATTAATAATTCTTTAAAAAGACTCATTCCTTAAAGCTGTTAATAATGATGAGCAAAACTGGATGAGTGGAGGTTTTTAAAAGTTAAGTGAGGATAACTATTAGTAACTAAAAATGTCCTGTTGAGCAGGTATAGTAAAAAGTCTCCATTCATTTGAAAAGGAAAGTTTATCCTAAAAATAATATTTAAGAGAAGATGCAGTAACAATCATAACAAAAAATTTTGTGAAAAATCCTGTATTTTGCTTTATCAATGTAATTAGCTAATTTATGTGTGATCTTCTAATTGTATGTCTATATAGAGAAATAGAAATGTGCCATCAAATACTGTTTAAAATAACAAGGAAAAAAAAAGGCTAATGCTAATGTCTAGTCATGCTGAAGTTACAGTGAAAAAAATCATAGTACTTGAAGCTAAACAAATCCACACTGGATTAAAGGCACATGCATATGAAAGATGAGGATAACAAAGGTCTGAAAACATGTTTCTGATGATGAATGAGTTATATCTTCAAATGAAGATTTGATAAGACCTGAATTTTGTACATAAATATATCACAGAATACAAACTCTGAGTGGGTTTATTTCAGAAATTCTGGGATATAGCTTTTTTGTCCTGCATTAGTGCAAAACTGCGTAATGTTCCTAAATGATCCCTTCTGTCCTTAAAAACTGTGCACTGGAAGACATAGGTTGAAATGCTTCCTTTTAACTGAATAGAAGGTAGTAGGAAGTAATGTCTTACTGACACCATATGAAGTTGACTTCTATCTTATCTTGAGTTTTCTATAAGACATCATTTTCCATAAAACATGCTTTGGTAAGTAGACAGTGGAAGTTTTATACAGCATGGAATACTTTCAAGATAAATTGTGGGCATAAATGCTCAGAAATTGGAAGAGCTATTTATTTTAAATCTTCAGTTGCTGTTTTGATGAAGAGACCACTTTAATATAGATTGTCACTGTTTCCTATATAGGATATTTTAATTAGAACTAAATAGAAAATTCAGACAAGCAGTTCTTGGAACAGTGTGTGGGAGCTTAAAGGTACTGATTAGCCATAGATTGTCTGGATGGTAACAGTTCAACATTGGTAATTAAGGTTTAAAATACCAACCAACATCACAATGAGTGAGAGTTGTGCTTGATCATTTGCAGCTGAGTATTACCAGGCTTTCCATGACTGATGAAATTCATGTCCCACTGGTGTAATACCTTTCCCACTACCAGCTGCTTTAGAGAATGTTCTGTTCTGGTACCCAACAGGGATGGGCTTCAGCCCTGAAATACATAATTTTGTATTAGTTCCAAAATGTGTCTGCATTACCACTATTTATTCCTAGTCCTCATCATCCTGGTCAGGATCCCTATGTGTGTCTTCACTAGCAAGTGAAGTGAGCTCCCCATTATTATTTGTGATATAAATATACAAGAATTGCCTTAAGGCAAAAGACTGTACCGTAGCTTCATTTATTTTCTGGAGATTTCAGAAAATATTCAGGCAATAAGATGAGTTTTTTGAGATGTTTAACAAAGGAGAGGAGTCCAAGGCCCATGCCTGAAATCTGCTGTCCAATCTGCAGTCCTCCATGATGTTCTGTGTTCACACTGTTATTAAGTGATGCCACCTATGTGATTTTTAAGTACAGTCAGTAAGCATTTAACTTGAATATAAGAAGTAGAAACCAGAAAAGACCAGAATGGGATAGAGCCCTGCTATAGCAGTATTGTTAACTTCAATAGCTGAAGGACATTAACAGCTTTTTAGTTCTTAAGAAACAGCTGTCTAATGGGAATAACTGTCTTTATAATTAGCCCACTTACTCTATGCCTCAGTTTCTTATTGGAGCAAACATCAATTTCAGAGTTGGCTGGTTATGTATATATTTTTAGTAGCTTCCAGCTGAATTTGCCAGAACAAACACAAATATTTGCTTACCTAGAAACAGTCTGAGTACAATAAAAAAGACTGAAAAAGATCTGAGAAAATGTTACTAGTGCCAAGTGTTTGATGTAGTATAACTGCATGTTAAATAGAGCTTTTCTTATAATCTACATCTCTTTTGGTTTTATTTTCAATATGTTCAATATTTTCAACCTTCAATATTTGAATATTTTCAATATTTTAATTTATTATTGTATCTACACAACTGGAAAGGACTAATCCTATACTTTGTTAATTTTTGTTTTTATGAAAGCAAATGTTTTTGGCGATAAAATAAGCCATTGTTTCAATTCAAAAGCTGATAAAGAGGGACTAACTAATAAACTAGTAGGAAGCTAAATTTTTTTGTTTGTTTTTAAATGACTGATTTACAGTACAAAGCAGATGCCAGGATCAGATAACCCAGGACGTCACTATAACTGTCTGTAACTATTTGGGGTGGTAAAAATCTAGAAGGTTGTAGGTTGCTTTGAAAAGGCATTGATTGACCTGCCATGAGATTGATAGTGTGATCTTCCAGGATTCAAATCTTTAGAGTTTTCTTATACTTTCTTAATTTTTTTTTTTTTGGGGGGGGCATGAAGTTAACAGATGACATTGGGTCAAGAGATTACAGATAATATTCAGGTTTTCAAGCAGAAAGAATGAGAGATTTGGAGTTTTAGATATGCTGTGAAATGTAATAGTACATAACAATCATACATTACAGGGTGGTAAGAGTTTCTAAGACAGGAAATAATGAAGGGTTAAGACCTGTGTTCATCCACGGGAGCTGTGAGTGAAGTAGACTGTGCGATCATAAAAGAGGAAAATGTAATTACTGCATGAACATGGCCAAATATTTTGAGGAAAGATATGAACATTTGAATATTATTTTGAAAATACTTCATGGATAATAATGTTTATGGTTATAATCACACATGCCCATCAGGTGAATTTAGTAAGTGGAGAAAAACCTGCTGTGTTGACAGAATAATCATATTGACTTAGACCTAGGGTTTTTTGATTATTTTTCATATTCTTTGGATTTATTTCATACTCCTCTTATATATGTTTGTGTACAGAGAACATGCAAACATAACAAAATGCTTATATAGATAAGCACTATTGTTGCCCATCATGAGAAGGTCTTCCATACACTTCCTAAACTGCTTTAAATGTTCCCTTACAGGAGAGGAAGCCAGTGAAGAAACCAATATGTCCCCTCAGTATAGTGCGCTATTCTGGTGATTCTTAGTATAATAAATACTGAACCCAAAAGTTTTTTTCTTCTACAACTAAAACCAAAAATCACACGATCAATAACAAAGACATGCTAAATTCACTGAAGTATTATTAAAGTACAGCAGTTCTGTTCTAGGAACTAGTGATACGAAGAGTTCTGTAGCCAAGACTGAGCAGAATGAACAATGATAAAATAAGAATTTTATCCTAAATTGAATAGAACAATGTTACAAGAATATATAGTGTGTTAAACTGTATTTGCAAAGTTAAAATAGTAGTTGAAATTTTGTATGTTTCTTATGGGCTAGAAAAATAAAAGCATGTAATTTAGAATATAAATGTTATATATGTGCATTTATTGAGAATTCTGGTATTTAGGTTAACTACTTAGGTTATATATAGAGAAAAAAACCTTTTAGCAGTAAGAAGTTTCTTTTGTAAAATACAAACATTGTAACAAACATCTCCCTTACTGCTCCTGTTACCAAACCTTTGAACAATGGATATAATACAGAATTACAAGGAGGAGATAGTATTTGGTCCGTAGTTTTAATAAAGGTGAAAACTAAGGTCGCTGTAATACAATCAGGTTTGCATTTGGCTAAATTTTTTCCTATCTATACTGGTTCTTTCATTGTACTTCCATTTTAGGATTTCCCTTTTCTTTTTTTTCTTTTCACCTTTATTGCTTCAACATCTGTTACCTGAGGCATATTTAATCACACAACTATTCTGTAAGCTCTTTGTAGTACTGGTGCCAACTACAAACTTCCTGAATTTAAGACAAAGAGACAGAAAGAAACTGTCTTCCCTCCTCTCATCCTGGCTTGTATTCATGACCCGGAAACTTACATTTTTCCTTTGGTTTTTAGGTAGACTAGAAGATCTTGAAAAATATCAGTCTTCTCTCAGGCAACAGGGGTTTGCCTGCAATGACTTTTCCCTATTGTGAGAATTTCTTTAGAACAACTGAATGCTGAATCATAGTTTGAAAAACAAAATGAAATGTAAACACTTGAGATAAGTAAACACTTTTTCTCTAATAGTAAAAATTATTTATAAATATTTTATGAATATTTACATAAAGGAAAAATACACACAGATTACATAAAGAATATTTGAGTGCTTTTCAAGCATAAGTTGGTGAGTATCAGCAGGAAAGGAACAAATCAATATTTTGGGGTCAGAAGTCAATGGCTGAAGACGAGACATAAAATACATGTCACCTACATGGTGAACGGTATAACTGTCAAAGGTTATTTTTCCATTTTAAAACCTATTTTTTCCCATTAAAATATCACTTGGTGTTCTAGACTGTAATACTACATTTCTACTACATACTAATATTTCATTTGGGATATTTAAATTAATAGTTCGACGTATGTAATCGGACTGTAAATGCTTTGGACTGAATAGGACACTGCTAAAAAGGTCAGCTTGGTTTTTGAGCCCAGTTTCTTTGAAAACCTAAAGGAGCAGGAAGAAAGTATACATAATAATGTTGTGATAACACTGGGACAAAACCACACAATAGGCAGTGAAAAGCTTAGTAGCTGATTTCTGCGTCTGTTTAGTATAAGGGGAGGTGAGATAACTGAAGCTGACGATAGTCTAGTAGCTGTACTTTGATGTTTAGGTACCTTCAGTAAAGTTAGGCTGATAAAGTTCCTAAGGATGATCACAACAGCATTTTTTCCCCATGTGTTGTTTAACTTAGAAATGAGCATCATCATATCCATCCTTATGAAAACCCCTCTTTTTCTTGCCCAAGATACTACTATCTCCCATTGTGTTCAGGTTCTTGATCGTAATTGTTGCCATTGAATAGTCTCGATAGTTACTTCTACATCTCAATTTTTTGGGGGGTTTTTGTTGTTTGTTTTAAATTCAGCCAGATAGTGAGCAATAGAGAGATTGTGTGAGGGAGAAGTCTGTAGTAAGATGGAGGCAATTAATGAAGTTTTAGATTACACTTTCCTATAAATGAACACTTTTATTTCATTTAAAGACTCAGTTTTCATGACGATAATATCATAGGACAATAAATATCATCGTAATTCTGTAATATGTGAGAAGACAGTTTTGGAGACATATGTTATAAAATATAAGGGCTTTGCTGGCTTAGAGTGGAAGTAATCTGTGGCTTCTTTCTGTTCTACAATGTAACTAGATTTCCAGGTCTAAGAAAACTTTCTAATAACAGGTGAATTTTGCAATTCTGAAATAAAACAAAACTAGTTCCAGGCACATATATTAATATAGATGATTCTATATTAATATATGTAACTCAGATAATTTAAATAATATTTATTTAATTCATTGGCAAGCTTAATATATGCAATATTGTTGGATTGACGTGATGCCAAAGAAGCTTAATTGACTGGTAATTTTAAAGTACTGACATTTTTTATTACAGCACTCTGGCATTGATTCATTGGCATAGATGCTTTATATATTGAAATTCTACACAAATTACATGCAAAATGTAGTTATTTCATATGTCAGTGTACTGCCTATGGCTGTAATTATGCAATGTGCATACATCACATTAATAACATGGAGGTAATCTGCAGTACCAGAGGATTCTCTTGTACTTGCCATAATTGCTGCGATTAGTAAAAAGTAAAAAAGGCATTTGCTTAGTTCATCAAAATAAGTTACACAGTATTGAAGGAATGAGAGCTATATAGCTGCATTTCTCAGTATGATGTGAAGTTCAGCAGGGGCCTTGCTAAAATTATGCCTACATCCACTCCTATTCTTCTGTACAAATAAAATTAAGCCATTTATCATGTTGGTAGAGCTCATGGGAATGTCCTTGTCAGCTCAGAGTGAGTTCTCTAAAGAGTTTTCCTATTCCTACATTATTTATTTGCCAATCCTTTGAAACGCAGAAAATTGCAGAGTGGAGTTATCCATGGCATTTGTGAAGGGGCAACTTGCCTTTGTTCTCACAGCAGGTGCAAGGGTGGGAGAAAAAAGATAAGCTGCAGTCTTACTGGTTCACTTAAAACTATCTAATAAAAATCCTATAACCAAAGATGGCTTGCTGCACGCTCTACATCTAGTTATGCCATTTGGAAATTGCCTTAACTCCTTTTCCCCGAGAATGGAAGTTACTATAGGATATAGTTACAAGGATATTACTATATGAGCTTTCTAATCACAAATGATTGTGTCTGTATGTGGAGTTGTCTGGGATCAGGAATCCAATCATGAAATAAAAATAAGAGTTTTATGAAGTTACCATTTTTATCACTCTTCTTTTTATCTTATTTCTTCTGTTAGATGTTTTCCTGGGACATATGCCTATGTCTGTCAACCACCAGTTACTCTCTTGCAAGTACCATACCATGTTAACTGTTCAAACTAATTTAAAAATATTGATTATCTCTACAAATTCTTGAGGTCAGATCCTTGCTTGATCATGCCAAGGTACTTAAATATCCTGTATGGAATGGAATAATTAAAAAAAAAAAGTTTACATTGCTTATTTAATCAGGAAGTTCATCATACCTCTGGTTTTGCCATATGCAGTCTGTTGTCATTTTAGAATGGTAAGCTACTTGAATTTGAGTTACCTCAACTCTCCAGTTCCTCAGAAAGTTATGTCTTCCATGCAAATTATCAGTCTACACTAAGTGGAGAGGCTCTATCTTATGAGTATTGTGCATGAACCTTTTTTCCCCTTTATATTCGCCAAAAGACACGCAATAAAATTTGAGTCAAAATGGTAAAGTCTCATAACACGAGACAACATTAATAGTGATAGGTGCTTCGGGAAGTTTTAAGACATTGAACTGTACTGGTGATTTATTTCTATGTGCATATCTTAGCAAACTTCTAATGGGCACCTAACTCCCCAGCTCTGTTATTATTGCTGTCCCATTTTATCAGTTGGCACAGCTTCAGGATGGGTAGATAGTAAGGGAATAATGCTGCTACAAAAGGGTTTGAAAAAAGGACTTAGCGATTGATGCCAGCAATTACTTCAAAAGCAGTAATCCAAGTGCTGTGTAGACAGAATAATTCTTTGGTGACAATGGCATGACTGAAAACACAGTGTCAAGGGTAAAAGCAAATGCTGAGTCTTGAGTCACCATCAGTGATTTCGCCACCACTGAGAAATTCATTTCCAAGCCAGGGGAGGCTTGCAACACTTAGTCATAAAAAGGGAAGTGAATTCTTCTGTCTCCTTTGAATCAGCCGTAGTAACGTGCACCAAATATTATCTGTTGCTTTTTAATGTGCTGAATGCTTCCTTTTTTTACCATCAGTCTGTAATATAAATGTTAAAGTTGTAGCCATTATTATTATGCAAATCCCTCAGCAGCTTTCAATAGCTATAAATCATCAAATGTGTTTATAAATGTTAGCTTCTCTCAGTAAACTGAAACAACTCACCCACTGTTTGTACATTTTAATTGGATGGAATGAATTCTTAGTTTCAATTTGTAATTATATACAAAACAGAAAATTACATACAGATAAACCTATTCTCTGATTATTTGGGGATTGAGCAATCCCCAGAATTAAATGCTGGAAGCTATTCCTCCATTATCTGAGGAATTATTTTTATTAGTGGAACAAATCTGGACCTGGTTAGCTTTTTTTGACAGAGCAAATTATTTAATAGCCGGAGGAGGTGCATATTATCATGTGTTTCTGCTTTTCAGTCTTTCATATAAAAATAAATTTTCATATTAAAAATGTAATTTTTGTTTGCATAAAGTTGCATATTTAGCAATGTTAGTTTGATAAATATAGTTTGTAATTTATGAAGTAAAATAAAAGAATATTTAATCATAGGATGGATTTTTAAAATATTCAGCCTTGATCACACGAGAATCTACATACTTCTATGCAATTGTACTTTGCATTTTTGAGAACATTTCTTTACATTTTTCTCTTCCTTCAAGCTGGTGTTGTCAGTTTAATTTTTTATAGCCAGTATCCATTGTGCAGTTCTCAGGCTGTTCCCTTTGAGCTCGCCACCTTATAGGAGATACTACATACATTTTAGAAAGCAGGATTTTTTTGTCAAACTAGATTTAAAGAGAATTATGGTGTTTCTATTACCACAGGCTTTCTGCTTCACAGGATTTGTTGAGCCAGCTGAACTGCTAGTCCTTCGTAGCATCACTGAAGGTTTGGAAGGTAGGAGAATGATATGACTGGTGTACCTGTCACTGGGGAAATCTGTCAGCCGTGACAGTTTTCACTAACTTCCAGTGCAATGATATTGTAATGCATGCTGATGTAAATGTCAACATTGTAACAGCATCCCTCTGGAAAATCTGAGTGGGTGCAAGAAATTTTTTTTTCAGCACAGTCTAGGCTATCCCAGTTTTTTATTTGGTGCAGATGCAGCACAGAATAAGTGGGGATGAAAGAGATTGTTCTCTATGGGCAGTGTTTTGCAAACAAAAAATATAGTTTTTCTATGGAGGTGCTTGAAAAGATTTCTATTCTATTCTGTTCTCATATTTTCAAAAGGTAGTAATATTTTAATAAAAAAAATTGTGGTTGTTGTAGATTTGATCAGATAAATTTAGTAGCGTAGAGAGCAGTTGTGTGCTTGCATGTATTACCCATCGTAATCAAATACATTCTTTAATAATTTTATACATCTTGCACTGCTAAAATGCTGTTTATATAAAATGATAACTACTAAAATATGTGAAATACATTCAATAATGCAATGCTCAGAACTTGCCAAGAAGAACATGTACTAATTCCTATCCACCTCCATTGTTACCTTAAGAGCAGTTCTCTCCATAGCAACTGAAAACTTTTCAAGGCAGCAATAAACTAATCCTCTCCAGCTTCCAGAGCACCATCAAGGAATTTTAAAAACATTGGACTTCCAGCAGCTAAATACTTCTGAGGATTCAGAAGGCCACAAAGCTAGATACACGAACATTCTTTTTCCCTTGAGAAGGTAAGAAAATAACATTTAGAAATAAATGCCCATAACATCCTTGTAACAATGATACATATTCCTAACTGCTAACAGTAAAATATACCTAAAGACCAAAGGATTTCCTAACATTTAACCTTTATCTGAGTGAATGCCCATTTGAATTCAGCCATTCTTTTCCATTTTTTCATTCACTTTGTTAGCAGAGTTTCCTTAAAAATAAGAAACGTCTTGTACTGCAGATAGAAGAAGCTGAATGTATATGTAGCTGTTTAGCAGATGTGCATTATTATCTGGGTATGTATGTCATTGCTAGCACATGCCCATCAATAAAATCAAAAACTCTGTGAAAAACAGAAGTGAAACTCATTTTTTTTATTGGCTATTGAGATAGATTATTGTTAAAGCAGAAGTGGTGGTTTATTAGGAAGGATAGTGACAAGACAGATTTATAGCAGAAAACGTCTTTTGCACCTAGAGTTAACAAGTTAAACTTGTTGCTTAGGCTGTTTTTGTCTTGTTTACTCACTGAGTTCTTTGAGAGAAACTAAGACCTCGGCTTTGTAGCTCTTTCATCTGATCATAAAATTGCACTAATTCTTAAGTACGTCCTGTTCGAGAATAGCTTGAGTTTAGTAACACTGGTAAAGTGTTTTGAAAATATAACCTGCTCTGTATCATTGCTATGTAACATTATTACTGCACATTCATATTAGTATTACACTTGTAATATTTATTTACAGCTAGTTTTGCTCCTAAAAACCTGTTTCATAATGGAATGAAAGTGAAAGCAATGGTATTTTCCTCTTCTCACCAAAAGGAATTATTAGTGAATGCAGTAACATAACACTGAAGTGAAAGACATACACTTTATTTTTAAGAGGAGGGAAGGGCACTTTCAGACGACCTCTTGTTGGTAATTCTACAGGAGTTTTAAGGCCATGGTTGTCTTAGTTTCCTGCTGTTCTGTGCTGTAAAGCCCTTACAAGCTCCCTGTTGTTCAAAAACAGCTTGTCACTGCAAATCAGCTTAGCCGACCAATTAATAAATCCTTTCAAACATATTGCATTCACACTAATTAAAGGGTTGGGGTTTCTTTTTTCCCCTTTACCATTCAGATTCCTCAGGTTTCCAGTTTAAGCTCTGAAGTGCAAACAACAATCCAACATTCAGTGCAGAACCCTTACTGCAAGAAGAGGAGATGTGTTTTCTGACCAAGCATTCAGCTTTTGGGGTGGTATGTTCTGCTTTCATATTCAGCGTGCTCATTGCTGAAGGACAGCCTGGGGAAGAGCATGGGCAGGATGGCAGCTTTGCTCCCAGCAGAGGCTATCTGATGGAAGTTTTACGCGTTCTTTCAGCTGAAAACACTGAGCTCCACATGAACCGCTCACGAGAACTGGTCAAAATGTTACTGGAGAGAGCTGAGTGCCCACAGCGGATTTATGGCATGCAAGAGGATTGTAACCTGGTTAGTGCTTCAATTAATGAGGGATATCTTTACAGCATCGTCAGTGAGTTCTAACATTATTTATTAGAGTGATACTCTCCTGAATACAGAACCTAAAAAAAAAAAAAGTAATTGTCCCTGCTCTAAGTTTTTAATTTTGAATTATTATTTATTGCTTGAGCTCATGAAGAGATATTCCAAACATGACATGCATTCCTTAAAAATGCCATGCTTCCAACACATAACACTAATAATTTTCCTCTAGAAGTTATGTGTTTGTTTGCCAACAAAATTTTTCTAGTTAAACCTGATCTAACAATAAAGCATGAGCTTCAATTTTAGGCACAAGATTTCCACTGTGGAAAGACATCGGTAAACACTGGGAACACTGGGGACCTGTTCTCCTTTTTTTTTTTTTTTTTTTTTTGCTTTTACTTCATAAAAATAAAACCCAGACAGGATTGTCTCAGATTTATGTACCACTTCACTGAATCATTCAAGATTTAGGGGAGGGTTTTGGTAAGCAGTTCAGGTCAAGGAAAATCAAAGGCAGAACAATGAATCCACAAATCCAAATTCAAACTGGAAGTAGTCCAGGGTACAGTTTCACAGAAGGATTGGTTGTCTAGTTGAGTTGAGAATATTTGCAGAACTGATTCATGATTCAATGAAGGAAGGACAGACACAGTGCTAAGTGGGCAACTTAGATGAAAAGGACGACAAAGGGCTTGGTCAGTCTTGGCTTTCAGTGACATTATTCTGGCTCTGGCACTGTTGTTCAGTGACCTACATACAGCAGAGTCTCACTTTATACCACAATAATGAGGGTGGTCATAAAGGTGAATGCTTTCATAAGGTACTATTCTCTGCAATCTGCCAAGCCAGTGAATTGGGAATCTTCTCATCCTATGCAGTAGACAGCTGCTTACTTAATTGACCCTTTCAGTAAATGTTCCCCTTTCTCATATGAACCCAAATGTGAAATTTCCTACATAAGTAATGTATATTCCTGTTATTCCCTAAATAGATATATATTTTCTATGAAGGAGATTATGCACATGAGGGCAATGGATGTATATCAAATATGGATCCAGATCAAAAGCTGGGAATGTGTAAAACATGGGTCCTCTTAAATTTCACAAAACAGGGTTTTCTAGGTTTTTGTTTGCCCTCTTTGTTTTGCTTCTCTTGCTTGGCATATTTTTGTCATAGATATTTGTGATATATTTGTGGAGCATCTGCCCACTATGTCCTTGGATGGAAGAAATCTGAGGGAAATTTAGCTGGGACTTACTTTGGTCAGCTCCTGCTCTGTTCAGGCTTCAGCTTGGAAATTTCCTGCGGGAAGAATTTGAAGACTTTCGCCATATGCAGTACTCAGTGTTGGCTGAGTCAGAAACACTGCGCACATCCTGTACTCCCAGTGTTTATGTGCCAGTGCCACAGGAACACAGTTGTCTATAGGAAATCCATGCGAGAGACGTGGCACCTTCAGTAACATGGAGCCCACGTGGAGCCCACGTGGCACTGTGCCAAAATCTTCCATGATGATTTAACAAGATTTAATAAACCAAGACAGCAAAGACTGTGCAAGGATCCTTCAATATCATCAAAATTTGAAAAAGAATGCCCCACCTTAACTTAGCATTTTTTTTCTCATACTTGTTGGGAATCACTAATTGAGTTCAGATTCAACTGTCCCCTCTAAATCCAGGTTTCTGTTTATACTATGACTTTGTTTTCAGATTTTTTTAATTATTATTTTTAATGATGTCTCTAATGGGCATTTAAAAGCAGTGAAGTTTAACATTTTTTTTTTTAGACTTCTTTTAGTTTGTTGTTACATTCTGGCCCCAAGATTCTTTGGGCAGGGCTGACAGCTATTGAATGGCATCTGACACTTCTTTATCTCCTAAGCACACAGAAGTCATATATTTGCAGGAAATTGGTATGACAACTTTTTCTGAACCTTCGGCTCCTTAAACAAAAGAAACTCAGAGTTCAATGCCCAGGTTCTGGGCTTTTCTTTTATAGCAAATAAGAATTTCTAAATCAAGGACATGCAGATTTTATTCCTCTAAAACACTGGCAGCAGAAAAGAAAAAAAAATAAACACTGATGAACCAATTTATATGCTTTTAATATCTCTTCAAGAGTCACTCTCCATGGCTAGGCATATCCTGTGGAGTAACTGCACCTTTTACAATGCACCTGCTTCCTTCCAATTAGCAATTTTCTTTTCAGTCATCTTCCTTGAAAGAGCAAACAATGCTTCACTGATTACAAATTATCCTCACTGGATTTCGAAATCTTACAGAAATCTTTGAAAACCTTCCACTACATGCAGTATATTTATTGTATTGAGTGTCATAAAGGCTGGTTGACTAACTTGAGGTCTTCAGGACAGAAAACAGAAGAGCCATATTCCTCCTAGCCCACATACTAATTCTCAGAGACATGCATTAGAAAAAGTTAGATTTACAGACCTTGATAGGCAATGTAAGCAGGACACAGTGGAGTATACTGTAATCTAGTTTATTTATGAGTATAAATAGTTACTTTAGATATTAATATCCACAGGTCTTTTCTTGGCTTTTTTTTTAGACTATTTTGAGAATTTTTGTTAGAATTATTTATATTAAAAAGTATCAGTTCTCTCAGTCCCTCCAAGGAACACTGGGTTCTGATCATAGCACTGTGTGTTTTATTAACCCACCTTCAGTGTAGGAAAATGAACCAATATAGAGGGTGAGCCACACCGACCATCATATATGCTGGTAGCCACAAACAATTTATTCTGACAAACTAGACTCTGACTGTATTCATTAATTTATTAGAGTGCAGTGTTGATCCTTCAGTGGTACCTTCATGTGTTGTAGTTTCTTCCCTGAAATGTACAGTTTGGCTACTCTACCATAATGGTTGAGATTAGCTGACACACCTGTATCATGCTTGGAAAAGGAGTCTGTTGGAAAAAAGCAGGTAAAAAATGAATTACATTAGTTACAGGATCTCTTCAAGAAAGATTCTTTATTCTGGAGTTCAGTATCTTATTTCTCATAGCCTGGCATAGACCTCTATTATTCTTCTTGTCTAATTTTAAAGACTTATTTTTTAGATGGCAAAATTTTCTGGAAACTGTTTTTGTATCAAAAAAAATTGAGGTTTATGTAGACATATGTAAATATACATATGTCTATACATACACATGTATTAAAAAATCTGTGCTCAGATAGAAAGCCTGCACAGGGTGAGTACATAATCTCAGTCCCTTTTTAAATGTATTTGAAGAACTAAATGGTGTTGAGACCGCGTGCTGGTTCTCTGCACTGGATTGCATTGTTGCAGTTAACAGAATTCATTGAGAAAACCATAAAAATAGCTGTATGATTACAGGGTCAATTAATTCTTTCAACAGTGCATCGAATATGATTCAACTTCTGCTTACATACCCTGAATTAACTACAGTTTTTATCTCATGATGTAAACATATATAGAATGCACAGATAAAAATATGAATAGCCTCATCTAATAAGCCTTATCTAATATAGTTATAACCAGTAGTATGATCTGTTGAAGCCAGTGGAAGGCTTTTAATCTCTACAGTGATTGATCAGAGTTAGTCCTAATTTGTAGTGTCTTAAATCATCAAATCACTGAATCAGAGAATACTCATAGAATGGTTTCTGTTGGAAGGGACCTCAAAGATCATGCAGTTCCAATCACCCTGCCATGACTAGGAGCACCTTCCACTCAACCAGGTTGCTCAAAGCCCTGTCTCTAGGACATTTCTTAAAAACAAAAATGGCACCGGACAAAAAACTATAGTGCGATCTTGTGGCTACAGAACTGCAATGAATTACCTGTACCTTTCTCCTGCCATTCCATCAGCCTTCATCTGCGTAGTTTCAGGTTCAATCCCTTAAGTATAAAAGTTGAATTCTCCTTTTGTCCTTCCTAATTGTACTTGCAGATGCTTGGCAGTGTGTTACTTGAACTGAATCTCCATTTATTTTTATTTCTTCACAGTGCCTTGAACCAGATGCTTTGTTACTAATAGCTGGAGGAGATTTGGAAGGCCATCTCAGTGAAGAAGTATTTGAGAGAATTTCTCTTATTCTTCTCTACTACGTTCTTCATCGCAGAGATGTATGTTCTACAGAACTCAGCTTGAAGAATAAGGATTATAAATTTTACCTACAGAGTATGCTTAGTTTAAGACATGATGAAGACTATTACTACTTTTCACGGAATGAAACTGAAGATATTTTAGCTGCAGTAAGGCAACATTTTAAAACTTCTGAAACCCAGGTAAAGAAAACATAAGTAAATATGGCTTCATATTTATTACTGATATAATGCCTTTATCTTAGTGCAGACGTTGTGTCAATATGTGACAGAAAACCAGTAAATAACAGCGTGAGAGCACGGGCTGAACACTGGTGTGTTGTTATACATGCTGACCTTTTCCTTGAGTTGCTTTTGGCTACCTAGCACTTCTACAGTGTCTGCTGAGACACAGCTGGGCAGATACTGCAGTATTATATACTTCAAGTTGCCCTGCTTAAAGCAGATGGAAAAGAGCATAGCTGTGTAGATGCAAGATCTTGCATTTGGCGCCAAGGACAGAAAATACTTTCCCATCTCTTAGTATTTTATAGTCAGTCACTAGCAGTGATTGTATTTATATGGTATAACGCAGAAGAGGTCCAAAACTGATCTGGCTGTATAGGAGAAGTAACAAATCATTTTGCTGTGATGAAATCCTTGCCTGGTTCTACACTTCCATGTCTATCCAAAGCAGGATGGAATAAGGAATCCATCCAAATGATGGCTTCCTTCAGCTAGGAAGGAAGGAACACATACATTTGTGACAAATTATCTACCAGCACAGATATGCCTTGTAAAAAGATTGATACAGATAAGCTTAAAGTTTTTAAAAAAAGAAAAAAAAAAAGCATACTGAGTATTTTCAGCTAAGATCATCCTTACTAGAGTCAGGAAACATGCAGTGAGTTTTCTCACTGCTGTTTATTATTCCTCACCTCAAGTAAGGGTCTACAAAACAATAGAATAATATTCTAGAGCTCAAAATCTAAGAAAAACTGTTTTCCTTGTAATGGGCAATAAAATAGTTTTTTGTCAGTTAAGATAACTCCTGAAGTGCAGATTGATCCCCTGATTGTAGCCCCTTAGATCTGTTCATAATATTAAGTTAAATTTGGTTTACTGCAAAGCTTGAATTTGCCCTTTTCCTTTTAGTATAATTAGATTTTAATTTACATTATACTGTAGTAGAGTTTTTGGCACAAGCAGAAGATGGGTAGGAGTGCTGGCTGTCTCCAGAATATTGAGGGGCTCCAGTTCCTCTTTCTGTCTTCTTTATGTAATCATTTCCCATCATAAATTATTCATTGACCAGTACTTTTGTTTTTGAGTCTTGGTGAACGTGCTGATTTCCAAGAACTCCAATGGTATCTGAGCAACTGTAAAGAGGCATCAGTGTGTATTTGGAATGTCAAGACAGAATAACAACCCAGAAAGTACTTTACTGTGGGTTCTGTTTGTTTATGCTGGCAGTATAATCAGTTGTCGGGCCTGTCCAGTAACTGAAACTTCACCATTCACTGACTTGAGTGAAAAGAGGGTTTTTTTATGAAAGGTACTCAAAACATAATAGCATAATACTTAGAATCACAACACCTGAGTTATGAAAAAGGGCCATTGATGCAGGCTAGTAATAGAAGAAAAGAATTTTTAGTGACTATGTGTTTTGGTTTCACAGAAAATATCCTCTTGTCATTCATAGCACCTAATATCTTGTTTGAAATGAGAGATTAAATGTTGAGTTGGGAATATTTTGATGTGTAATGAATGAACAGGAAAAGAAATGCCAGCCAGCCTCCTCTGCAGTGTTTATGGCCTATATGCAGAGAGATGAGTATGAATAAAATAAATTACTACTGCACTGGCTCATCTAGTTGTCTTTTTAGTTTAGTTAATATGAGTTAGAAAGAAATATTTTTTGCCTTTGTTGTTGTTGTTTTTGTTGTTTCTTTCAAACCCCAACATGTGAAGTGAAAACAAACAAGAAAGGCAAAAATGGAAGAAAACAGGGATAAATTTCCAGGTAACGGAGACAGACCTGCAGACATCCACACACATGGTTGTACACCACTGAATACTGTTTCTGTTTGGTCACCCAGCAGAGAAGTCACTCTTTATTTGCAAAATTGTATCTTTCCACATTGTCCCCAGATAACTACTCCGTAACAAAATATTGATGCCATTTAATAGATAGGGAAGAAAAAGCATTTAGAGAATTCTCACTGAAGTTAAAGATGAAGAATTAAAGTCTATACTATTTAACTCAATTGCTTGTGCCATAACGAAAATTTCTCCCTTTTCTGCCACTTTCTGGAATTAGATGTAGATGCAGTTGAGGACACTGGAATAATAGAAACATCATGAAAATAACGCTAAGAGAAAATAACACCAAGCACAAATAACCTGAATGAAGGACTGTAGTTCTTCCCCATCAGACACAGAATAAAAGTTCAGGATTTTTAATTCTATGCCTGTTTTCATGAAAATGTCCTTTGTTTCCTGTTGTCAGTTACAACTTCAATCTTAATTTTTTCTACTCTGACCGCCTGTGAAAGTGTTCTTCCCCAGCTTCTCCTCTTGTCACTCTGATTATTTAAATGGAGGTGACCAGGGCTGTCTTCACGCTGTTTTCTCCTGATTTCAGTGTGTTGATGTGAGCACTCTGGAGAAAAATGCTGATATAATGGACAGAGATGGTGCCGATGAAAACACTCTTCCACGCCTGGCTGCTTTAATCATTACTCTGGCTCTCCAAGGAGTCTGCATGGGGAAAGCAAGTTTGCCTTCCCCAGAATTCTTTATAAAATATATCTTTAGTTCCCTAAACAGTACCACTGAGCTCCAAGTGACAGGTAAACTATTAATTAATCTCTAGTTGCCTTTTGCAACACGCATTTTGAGTAAACTATCTTTAAATGCCTAAAGGACTTTTTTGCACTTCATTTTAGATCTTTCATTTTGAATTTTTTAAGTAGTCTCTTCTAAATTTAAAAACAAGGTTGGAAAAGAAACTCTTTATTTTGATAATTCTCTGAGAGGTATAAAGCAAATTGCTATTGAGATTATTGCATTTTATTCAACATTAATTTATAACTGAATTTCTCAGCACTGTCTGAACTACCCAAGAGAGCTCTGAGGGTGGTAATCTAGCAGTGAGGGCAAAGTTCAGTGGGGCTTCATTTACCTTGCTTCTTTATGCATATCCTCATACATTGCAGGACTCTTTTAGGGATAGATGGGATAATTCTTGTAAAGTAGCCAGATTAGATACCTTAGTAACTCACGCCTCAGTGTAGATATACAGATCTGTTTGCTAAAGTAGCCAAAAGAAAGTAGTCAAACATGTTATCAGAAGCCTTTTTGTAAGATTTATCCTTAAGATTATACCATTTGTATTTTCCAATTAGCAACATTAAAGGATTGTCATATGGAAGCTTTCTTATTCTCATCGACCTAAACTCCTTTGAAAACAATTTGTGGACTATTTTTGTTTCTAATGGACAAATTAAGGTTTACAGAAACCATCACTGTGGTTTTATTTGAAAATGAGGGGGTGAGGAAGGTGAAAAGTAAGATAGAATAAGGCATGCCCCCTCAAATAATCAAGCATTTCATCAGCAGGAGCACCCCTTGCACTCAAGCTATGTCATGGGGCACATCCCTGCATTATCTCATGTTTGGATTAGGGATCCTGACTCCCTCCTTCCTATTTCAGTGCTATGAGCAGGCATGCTTCTTGATTAGCTAAAGGAGAGAAAAATCAGATGTCCTGTGTTCCACTTCTGAAATGCAAGAGCAGCACAATGTCCTGAAGATTGATTTCAGAACACCCTTTAAAGGAGCTGTGTTCTGATCTGAATACCTGGCTGTGATGACTTAGTGTGGAGTTCCATTTACACACGAAAATTTTAAGAACAGTGAAGTTCTTTTGCAATAACTAGACAACTTTGTATGAGGCTGATGATTAAATGAAAGATGAATTACCTTTCAGTCCCATCTGTTGCCTTCTGAGACAGTCATAGGCAAAACATCTGAGTGGGGCATGTAAAACAGGAAAGGCTGAGTATCTAGGTTCTTGAACTTCTAGAGTTGTTAGGTTAAAATTGCCTCCAGTACCAAACTGAGAAAAGAGTACTAAAATGAGGAATTGAATTAATGTTATAGCTAACAAAATTTTAATAATGACTTTTGGTTTTATCTTTTAAATGTGTATTTTCCCATGGTAACATATGTGTTTTCTAATGAATTACTAGAACTAGAACAACTGCTAAATGTGCTTACAGCCAAAAAGTCCTGCACTGTAAATGGACAATTCCACAGTCACAAACGAAGATGTTACAGTATGGCAATCAGAGATTCTGGAAGAAAAAGTACTCCATTCAAAGGAAACCATACAAAAGGAGACTCTCTGAAAGGCTATTTTGAAGATCGTGAAAGGAACACAGATTGGGATCAGGTTAATTTATTTTTCTGTTATTATGGCATTGGTCACAGAATTTCAGTGACAAAACTTCAAACTGTTTTGCAAACAGTACATAATTTCTGAGGCAAAATGTAAGAGTTTCAAGAAGTGATGTTGATACTGACGTGTATTTTTAAATAGTTATATTTTTTAAAATATCAGTTGGGAAAGAACTTTATGGATGTTGACCATGTGATTAAAGTAGCTGGGAAGGGCTGACAGAATAGTTGGTGTTACCTGGAATCAGGTGGTTTTTTTAAGACACAGATGACTGTGTTATTAGAGATTTCCTGTGCTCTTACGTCACAGAGCTTCTAGAGCTCCTTAAATGACCTGGTAGAAAGAAGAGTTGTTTTGTACTAAGGAAAACAAAGTAAATCAATGTTTCTATAAAAGTTGCTTTTAAAAGGCTTCTGTAAACTGAAGATTGGGCATTTCCAAACTCTCTTGATAGCCATCTATGGAATCCAGAAGCTTTCTTTAGAAAGTATAGAGTCTGTAAGACAGAGTCTGAGCTACTATGCCCTATCCTCTTTGAGGACTTTGAAGGACACTGGCTCATTGCAGGTGAATTTATCCTTATCCTAAGAATTTAAAAATAAATGGTATATATTTTGATGTATACATTTGAAATATGTAGTTCGAAGGACACATTTCTATTAATTTCAGGTTTTTACAATTTAGGTTAACTCAGTGACAATGTTTATTCTCCATTTAGAATGAATGATGTGCAATAGACTTTTGCTGTGTGGTCATTATATTATGTGGAACTGAGACAAATTGCATCTGGTTAAATGCCATTCGGATAGATATTTATCTGTGTAATTTTATTGAATTGCATATTGAATTTTATTGAAAGGCATAATCTATCAATAGATTTCTTTATTTCCTGCTGACCACAAAAAAGAATCATGCTGATCATCATGATGAGGCTTTTAATGGCGTCTCAAAATAACTTTAAATTAAGGTCATTTTAAATATGTTTCATATAAAATTTAAACTAGGAAGGACAGAAATCAGTTATGACACTGTCTGTGAAAGAAGTAAAATTGTTCTCCAGTAATAGAAGAATTTATGAAGCTTAGTTTTTGATTTCTTGAACTTCTGAGACTGACAGTAGTTCAAAAGATAAATATCTAGTGGAGTTATCTGAGTCTGAGAGACAAACATTCAGTATATATGAAAAAAAAATCACTAAGGAACATCTGGAGAGAAGATAATTGCTCTTCTGCATTAATTCCTAGTTCCTCTATTTCTTTTTTTCATTCCTCTTCTTTCTAGCTATGTCTATTTTCCTTGACATATTTCATTAGAACACTTTGTATTTCACTGTTGTGTTGCTAATTTTGTCCCATGTTTTCTGCACTTATCATAGCAATTGTGCTCCATTAGTAACAAACTCTGCTACATACAAGAAATTTGCTCATTTATGGCTTGTGTTTGCTAACTATATTAAGATCTGTAATTTAATTTTCAGATAGGAATCATTATTTGAAACATTATCACAGGAAAAATATGTCACTGCTTTCTTTTTAAGTCATCATTGTTTCTACATTTAAAAAATGTGTATAAAACAAGAAAGTAGCAGGTGATCTAATAAGAAAAATGATCTTGAATTCTATTAAACTATGTCACAATATCTGTATTCCTTTATTATTTCTCACTAAACAAGCATTGATTTTGCAAACCAAAATCATTCATCCATCCACCCAGTTTTTCACATGAAAATATGCAAATTTTTTGTACTTGTTTCTTCAGTATCATCCTCCAGGAGTACACACATAGTTGCTTCACTAATGGAGACTTAGTGCTCTGCCTTCCTAAGTTAAAAAGCTTAAAAGGCTGGGGCTTGCAAGTGATAGTGAACTGTGCTGGATCCAGTTGGTGGCTGGTCACTAGTAGTGTCCCCCAAGGACATTTCACGCAGCCCAGTGTGCAGTTAGTGGTCATTGCCACCAGGGCACACCGGTGGCTCAAGTTCAAGTCGTCCGTCAGAACCCACCCCAAGGGCTTTTTCTATAAACCCACCTTCCTTCTGGTCAGTTTTCCCTAGCCTTCATTGATGCAGGGGGTTATTCTGTTTGAAGCACATTTGTCTTGGCTGATCTTCAGCAAAGCCTTGTCAACCCATTTCTTTGGCTTGTATCAACCAACAACTTGATAGCCACAAACTTGATACCAGATGTTGGTGTTCCCTACTTTTGGCGTCAAAACTTCTGCCTAGAATAGGCAAAATTAAGGTCTTTTCCAATATGGTAGCTCTTGCATTGTCTTCGTGCTCTCCTTTGGCTTGAAGGCAGAACAGAGTAGGTCCAGGTGACAAGATCATCTCTTATCCTGAAGACTTGAATGTGGTTTTCAGAATAAATTTATCAGTGCTCAATTAATTCAGCTTCTTAGTGAACTTCAAGGCATATTTTAGTTCACTAGTGGATGAGCAAAGGCAGGAAGGTTTTGGGGTTTAACTGGGTTATTTAAAAGTAACTGTACTTAACAACTTTTTAAAAATTAATTTAAATAGGAATTTTATTTCAAAAGAAGTTTAAGCTTCAGTGATTAGGGAAAAGTATTTAGGAATCCCTTGATTCTTAGATGTAGACCAATTTAAATGAAATAAAAAAATATTTTTTTTAAAGTGAATCACAACTCATCAGATGAGATTAAGAAATGAAGATTATTCGTCTAAGTAAGATAACATACTTGATCTGGACTCCTTCTCTTCAAAAGCATTTACAGAAATTTCCACCAAAATTGTATTCTAATGGTAACTGGTCATGTTTTTTCTAGAAGTTTCATCCTGGAGATGGAGAAGCAATTCTTCATGAAAATTTGTTGAAATATAAAGGTTCCAAAGAAAAGTTCCTTCTTTTGACAAAGAGATTTTCTAACAAGAACAAAAAGTAGTTGGAATTCTGAAGTACCTCTAATAATACAATTATTAAGCAGTCTTTAGACCAAATTTAGACTATGTAACATCTAGTTTGCTGACCTTAAAATGACATGCCATTATTTAAAGAATTAAAAGAATTCCAATTTATTTCCTATCGTACTGAAGATCCAGCACAAGGACAAATCTAAGTACTGCTTTTGATGTAGTATCTTATATTAATAGCACTATTATTGCAAACAATGAAGTTTTAAATTAATGACTAGAATGTGATTTGTGTTAGGATTAAAAAGAGGGTGGTTGGGCACTGGAACAGGCTCCCCGGGGAAGTGGTCACAGCACCAAGGCTGACAGAGTTCAAGAAGTGTTCGAACAATACTCTCAGGCACATGGTGTGACTCTTGGAGATGGTCCTGTGCAGGCCTAAGTGTTGGACTTAATGATCCTTGTGGGTCCCTTCCAACTCAACATATTCTGTGATATTCTGTAAAATATTTCTCTTAGCACATATGAAAATAAAATTTTGAGAGATATTATTTTGTCAGATCCTTATGATATTAACCAGCTTCCATAAATATTGTCCTGCTTCATCCCAAAGATTCCAGTCTTTCTGAAATATATGGTATTATCAAGTTTAATTGGAAATAATTGTAACTAATTGGAGTAATTGAACTAATTTAGTCAAAAAAAGAGTATATAAACCCCAAGTTTTTTCTAGGTTGTACAACCTTGTGTTCTAAGATTCCACATTTAACCTCAACATTAAATGCAGGTACATGCAACATGTTCAGTAACTCTGTATACTCTTCTACAAAGGTTTGTTTCTCTGCCAATGAACTTGTGAAGATATTTTTGAAAAATGGTTCTTCCTCCATTTCCAAGGACCACTTCAAGCAAATCAGTCCAGCTATCATTCAGCAACTTTTAAGTTGTTCATGTCAGCTTCCTGACTTCAAGCAGACAAGGCTTCCACCAACAACTGTGGAAAGTGAGTTGTGTTGTTATTAACCAAGTATTGCTTAAATTCTGATAAAGTGGTGCAGGGACTTAACTTCTGGAGACATTTTATTCGTTAATAAACCAAAACATGAGGAGATTTATGCACTCTGTAATTTATGCACTTTATAACTTCATAGCTTACATGTCAGATAGTATTACTATGTTGAAAAGTGAGGGGATTCAATGGTCTGAATTTTATATTAGACGGAATCTATTTCATTATGTAAGGTTTCAAGCTTTATTCTCTCCATTTGAGGCCTGCTTGATGTTGGCAGCAGGTGGCCCATAACAGGTCCTCATTTGTGGGCTGCAGGGCAGTAAGGACCTATTTTGTGAAATTTTCACCAGATTTGTGTTGAAGTCATTGCATTGCTTACAGGTATAGCCTCAAGGTTACATTGCCTGGCATTTTACACCATGATGTGGCAACTGCTTGATATAAACAAGTTCTGCATGAATGTTACTGGTTTTTCAGGTTGTGATAGTTTACAGCAGAAAAGCTTTGAGAATGTTACTGTGGGGAGAAAAACATCCAGAAGAACAGTAAGAGGGCAGTAGGATTTATGTGATGGAGCTGGAACAAGAACTGAGAGTATAATCAAATTGTTTTGAGTCACAGTTGTAGCCCTCACATCTCTGCTTCCAGTGATTTCTGCCCCATCTGTTCTGTTGATTCCACTTCTCCTGTAATCAATACTCACTCTACCTTATAAAAAAAAATATCTAAATCTGATATGACCTAAGGGCTTCTTAATATGTTGGGTTTTTTGGTGGTTTTTTTTACTTTAAACCACCAATATCTGGGAAGTGGTTACAAACCAAGGTGTGCTGGTGTATTACATGGGACATTAATTTTGGTGTAGCATTCAGTAGGCAGGAATGAGAAAAAAGAAAAGGGTATCTAACCATAATCATCTGCATCTAGAGCAGCGCTTTTTAGGTTACAAATCAATGTTTTCAATACCTACGTCTTTTAGGAGCTATTAAACTTTCCCCACATCCTGCTGGCCAACGATCCATATGGAACAGCATATAAATTAAAAAAAAACATGGAAGGACTCTCATGGATATCCCAATAATGGTTATAAGAGAAAAAAACCCCAAACATACAGAATAGGAAAAATCATTATGGGTCTTCAATAGGCAGCAGCCCTTTCTAATGAATTCTCTCCTCTCATTACCTGAACACTTTGCAGTCTTTACTGCTTTGATCTTTTCTATGCTACACAGATATGACCATTTTTCAGATCAGGAATCAAGGAAAAAAGAAAGAAAAGAAAGTAATTTAACCAGGTCAAATGCAAGGTTAATGAAAAATTCACTGTTAAGTAGGATCCTTCCAAGACTAAAGCCATCAGCCTAATCAATGATATTTTAGTGATCTCATAAATGTGAGAGACGAGAAAAACTGAACTATTCAAGTGCAGAGTGGAATTAATAAAAGTCCTTTCTGCAGCCCTTTTCCTCTGTTTTTTTGACAAAGGAAGGTTTCTATGACCACAGGAACACTCCTGCTGTCTTGATACAGATAAAGGACTCCGTGTTTGACCTATGTGTGACCCAGTGACCTGAGCATGGGCTCATTAATTGTATTCTCAGTTCTATTTTACTGACAGACTCTGCCGTTTTGTCTAAGTCAAGAAGCCCTGACCTTCCATAAATATCTACTATACCCTGTTTTTGGATTTGTAGTCTGTGAAATTTACTGTCTGATTTTATGAGGTGTTGAGCACTTGCAGTGCTTTTAAAGTGAGTTAAGTGACATTAAGTGACAGTTTTGAATATTTTGGCATTAGTTCCTTTATGTGTGTTTCTCTTCACTGTTTTACCTCTATCATAAGATTTCATACAGATTAATCAGGATTTATGTTGTGCAAAAGGTTGGAAGTATGAGTGGCGTGTAACTCTGAAGAATTATGAATAACCCTCAAAAAAATCCAAGTAACCTGAGAAAAATGAGTTGGTGGTCCTGATGTGGTAACTGAAGGGATGTCTGTCCACAGCAGATTTGTAAATGTAATTTGGACCAAAACGTTTATGCTTACAACCTAAATTAGGTTGCTGCATCCATCTGAGGTTTTGCACCTTGGTTTATTTACAAAAAAATAGAGAGCAATAAAACCTGAGAGAAACGAGTGATGCATGACACAATTGTTCACCACCTGCTGATTGATGCCCAGCCCCTCCCAGCCAACTCCCCCAGTTTATATACTGGACATGACATTCTGTGGTATGGAATAGCCCTTTGGCCAGTTCAGGTCAGCTGTCCTGGTTGTGCTCCCCCCAGCTTCTTCTGCCCCTCCTCACTGGCAGAGCATGAGACACGGAAAAGGCCTTGACTTGGGGTAAGCGCTATTTAGCAACAACCAAAACGTCAGTGTGTTATCAACATTATTCTCATACTGAATCTAAAACACTGCACTGTACCAGCTTCTAGGAAAATTAACTCAATCCCAGCTGAAATCAATGAATCACTTCTCCTGTATGCTTGTGCATAAAGGTGTCAAAACATACCCTCAAAACCAATTACAAATACAAAACGAACACTCCAACACAAATACAAATACTGGATGATTAAAGGCGCCCTTGTTTTGTTTCATTTGTTTTCCCCTACAGAATATGGTTACAGCACTGTTGCTGTTTTACTTATTACTATTGGATCAATGTTTGGTACAACTCTCATTTTATTTAACTCCTGTCAAGAAATCTATACACTCATTTTACAGCTGTTTGTGGGTTTGGCTGTTGGAACCCTTTCTGGAGATGCATTGCTACATCTTATTCCTCAGGTAAGTAATAGACACTTCAGTGATTTTAAAATATTGACACATATGCGTGTGTGCATGCACACACAGAAAAGTTTTATTTAAACCTGGGTAATGCTCATCTGTTTATATATAAAGCTTCCCTTGAAATTTACCCAGCACTTCAGTTACATTTGCACTCTGTAGTTCAGAGAGACCTTACAAGTAATTAGAAGCTGAAATCTAGGAATGATGAATTCAAAGAAAATAGGGATCCTATTTTCAAAACAAACTTTTCAGAAACCCCACAAGTCCTGTGCAAGGCAAGTTTCTAGGTATGTAATAATTTCTTTCATGAGGCATATTTTATAACATGTTTCAAGAGAAATTTTTTGAGGGTTCCATGAAGCATCCATAGTCCCCTCCACATGTTTTTCTAGAGAACAAAGAGCTGTCAGCCTATAAGTGTAATAAAATTGGTGCTGTGATGTTGTCCTAAATTCTAAAA
Source organism: Lophotriccus pileatus (assembly GCA_035583135.1). Classification (NCBI taxonomy): domain Eukaryota; kingdom Metazoa; phylum Chordata; class Aves; order Passeriformes; family Tyrannidae; genus Lophotriccus; species Lophotriccus pileatus. Next base: position 19,192,031 of record JAWWES010000081.1, on the reverse strand, counting down.
TAAATTTTAAGAACAGGATAGGGTGCAAAACAGAACCAAATTTTCCACTGTGTATTCATTTACTTTTGCCTGAGTCTCCTCTGACATGGCACAGATTTATGAGTAGAATTCTAGTGGTTGTAGAAAAAGAGCTTCACAGCTTCACTTGAGATTCTGGTCAAAATACCTTTTGTACTCAATGCATCATCTCTGGAAGCAAAACTGGGAGAATGGTTTAAGGAAGGCAATTCTCAGTGAATGTCAGACAAATGCATTTATTTTAGAAACACCTTTGGAGTGTGAAAGTATTCTCCTTCACCAGTTTTAAGTGATGTATCCAGTAGTCTTTGAAGAGCTCACTTTCAGAGCAAAGGGAGGGCTGCCATGCTGTGCCACTGGGGAAAAAATGGAAGTACAACCACCGGTAGAAACGGATTTATACATTAGTTATGCATTAACTAATTTATGCATTGTTTTCACAGAATCACAGAATAGTTAGGGTTGGAAGTGCCATATGCAGATCACCTAGTCCAACCTCCTACCAAGGCAGGGCCACGTAAAGCAGATGACACAGGATCGCATCCAAGTGGGTTTTGAATGTCTCCAGGGAGGGAGACTGCACGACCTCCCCCCACAGACTGTTCCAGTGCTCTGCCAACTCAGTGTAAAGGAGTTCTTACTCATGTTGATGTGGAGCTTCTTGTGTTTTAGTTTATGGCCATTACTGCTTGTCCTATTGCTGGGCACCACTGAAAAGAGTTTGGCACCATCTCTTGGCGCCAGCCTTGGAGATATTTGTATGTATTGATGAGATACTTTTTAGTCTTCTTTAGATTAAAGAGGCCCAGCTCCCCCAGTGTCACCTCATAAGAGAGGTGCTCCTAATCACTTATCATCTTTGTGGCCCTCTGCTAGATCCTCTCCAGTAGCTCCTTGTCTATTTTCAATATGAAGCTTACGTATTAAGATGATGCAAGTAATTTTTTATGGACTTTATAGACCAATTTACTCCAAATTTTATATATATATATATATTTTATATATATATATATGTGTGTGTGTATATGTATATGATGTATATGTATATGTATATGATGTATATGTATATGTATATGTATATGTATATGTATATGTATATGTATATACACACACATACTTAAAGGGCAATTTCATAAACCATAATGTTACTTCCACCATAGAGAGATGAGGAAGTATAGCAGAGTCTGCTAGTAATTAATTTCATTATCTACTACTCGGAGGATTAGCTCAAAACAGTTTAAATTTGAAAGAACTGGGGAAAGAAAATTTTGAGAATAAATTGAATTAACACATTGTGGCTTACTCTAGTAAAAATTAGAACAATGCCATTTCATTTTTTTAACTCTATCTCTTTTATTTTAGACTCTAGGTTTACATAAACATGAAGCACAAGACATAGAACATTTATATGAGGGAAAAGAATATATTTGGAAACTTCTGGGAATAATTGGAGGAATTCATGGATTTTTTCTGATAGAAAAGTGTTTCTTTCTTTTGGTAACACCACGTGAACAGGTAAAGCTTTCTACAATTTATCCTTTAAAAATCTCTTTTTAGACTTTACAGTGCACAAAATGTTAAAATGACCGTGGAAAATAATTATTATTTGTGTGAGTTAAATGAAGCATTGATAATTGCTTTCCTAAGGGCTCCTACCAGATTGACCTTCAATTTCTACTTTGCCTTGCTCTGTGGATTGTGCATGCTACATGAATGTGTTCAGTATATTTATAACTCAAGAAGGGAACAGTTAATCGAATGTGTTCCACAAGCGTGCATTTATGACTCACATTGGAGCAGGTGAAAATTATGTATCCATGTGAAATAGCAATCACAGTTGTTTACTGTAGGCCCTGTTTGAAAAGGAGAAAGACATAGATGTAAGCACAAGATATTTTCAATAATGACATCTTTACATTTCTAAATTGTCTTTGATCTCAATGCTTTGAAAATCTAATATGTATGTTGCAGTCAGTAGGACCCAATCTTTTATATTAATACTTACTCCTTGCTCACTGCCATGTTTATAGTAATTCTATTTATTTCAGTGTGGATGGAGCCTGAAAATATGATTATGCACGAGGATATAATGTAACACAAAATGTGATGTCTCATTAGGTTTCTCAGCATGAGACACAATCTTAATGTCACTTAAGAAGGCTAAACCTTTGCTTGTTCTGTTTTACAGGGTGTGCAAAGAATGGCCTGATTTAGATATGCAGCAATGAGTCCTTATTCCCACTGTCTTTGAGTCAGCCATAAGAATATTGTGCGAGATTAATAGAATAAGAATATTTTGATGCTGGTGATATTTTAGTTTTTTGGTAAAAAATTAGTCCTTTTTGTTACTTATTTGGGAGAAGGGCTTTATCATTATCCCACAATTTTTTAACTTTTTCTACTGAGAACTAGATTAATTCTCAGAGTTAGTTTTTATATCCATCTCAGCTCCAATATGGTTGTCACTGATTTATCTGATCCACGTTTTAGGTTATTTTTTTAAGAAAATAAGCATTAGGAATAAGTGATGCCAGCCAACAGTCTTTTTAAATAGATTTTGTTTTGAAAAAAATAATTCTTAAAAATGCTAAATTTTCACAAAAGCCTGAGAAATACTGCACCTGTGCTCATGGGTTTCAGAACTAATTGCAAAGCATCTTCATTCAGCAGGGCCTTTCTTTAGTTAATGGGCACTGGGGACATTCCCATGATCTTCCAGTGGAATCTGAATTAAATGAACATTCAGGCAGAGGCAAATCTACTTCAACCATACAGTTGGTAGGTTACCAATATGACATACTTCCCTGATTTTATGTTCTTCTTTCTCTATTCCTCAAAAAAAATGAACCAAATTAATGTAATAAATGAGTAATATTTTTCAGTCTGTAGTAATTTGTTGTTTATTACATAACATAATTATTAGGAATCTCTAGATTTTGAAGTCTGTAATGGTCTTTTACAGAGATTTCAAGTGCAGATATTTTACAATAACTTTTCTTAAGTGTGTGTCAGATTGATATAACAATTCACTTCCTGTACTACAGTTTGTTGATAAAATTCTTTCAGATTTTCTTCCTCCCTTCTTTTTAAAAATTGATTATATGTAAAGGCAGATTCTTCCAGGGAAAAACTTCAGGATTTTCTGCAGTGAGAGTTCAGTGCATAATTAGTGAATAAATTAAATCTTGGACTGTTCTTGGGCATTTGTCCACTGATTTGAAGGGTAGCATAAGCAAGTTGGATATATGGGAATGGTGCTTACCTATAAAAAGTTACCCAGTTTTATGTTGGCCTGTAGATAGTATCTGGACAGATAAATCTTACAAACTACATTTACTCGTAACTCTTAACCTGTTTTCTCTTTTTTTTTTTTTTTCCAACAAATCTCCTCAGTTTATATGCAGTATCTATGTACACAGGTTATTTAAGTCAGTTTCTCCAGAGATCCATAATGTGAACTCCATTTTACTAATTTAGTTATGATAGGCAAGAGTCTCATGAGTTACTGCTAATCTTTAAAACACAGTTGGGAAACTCTCAATTGAAAACAGAGCAAACAGATGAGTGAAACATGTTTACTAATTTGAAAGCCACGTCATAGCTTCCTGTTTATGATAATGAATGATCATGTCATTCCACTCAGCTTCAAGATCCCCTCAAAGTTCTATATAGATCACATGAATTATCTTGGCTTAGCTGGTTTATACAAGAGCAGCCAATTTTTCAGAATCATGTGAGTAATACTAAGACAAACACTGGCTGACTAAGAAAAACTTATAAATCCTTCAGGTCAGTGATTAGTCTTGCAGTTTTGACTCAGAGTTCAAAGAAGTGGCATGTGAATAAATATTATAGGAGAAGCAGAACAATTACTGGAATTCATATGACTGGCTGCAGTCTCAGGAATTAAAGACATTTATTTTTCCTTTAAAATGCAGAATCTGAAAAACATTCTTTCTCCTTCTCCGCTCATACTTCTACAACACATATCCCACATCACAAGCAAGCTAATATCAGTCAATAAACATATTCTATTTTCTAGTCAACACACATCTCTGCTGCAGTTTTTGGAGTGGTAGCTGCTGTCTCTAACACAGAACTCTTGTGCTGTTTCTGACTCTTCACCGGCTACCATAATAGGTATAACACACCTTTCTGGGGGAAAAAAGTAGCAGTTATAAACTCAGTTTTTCTAGTTTCATGGAAAAAAGCTTTTTGACTTATGTCTCCCTCACATGAATTTCTAATAATTTCTCTAGTCAGAAAGCAAAGCCCCAGGGAGGTAGGGAGAGTGAGACATTACCCCCTTCTCTCTCCACAGTTGCAATGTCTGTTAATTAAACGTTGGGGCAGATGCATCAAATTAGCTCTCTAGGATAAGGATGAAGATACTGTCTCTTTCTTCACTTGATATAAAAGTAAATTTCACTCCCTGTAGTGAAGTATACTCATGTGCTGCTATGCCCACCCAGTGATGCCTAGTGCTGAGACAAAGCCCCAGATAAAAGCCAAGAGTCAGGGCACTGGAGGCTGCACCACACCTATGATCAATGCTTATAAATGTCTTCCTACCTGAATTAGACTGTAACCTTTTCTGAGCAAGGGAGATTTCTTTCTCGTGTGTTTCTGCAGTACCAATCACACTGCCAGTGGTCAATAAATTATTCTAATTCTGTGCAAATAACAATTGACTATCTTTTATTCAAATAGCTTGAACTTAGTTGGTATTTTCCAGTATCTATAGCAGCAGTTGGAAGAGCCCTTTAACACTGATCCATTATCTTTGCTTTTAACTAGAGAAGCCCAGAAGATTCTGAATCTGCTGAAGTTCCTCCGGAGAGCAAGGCAACCAACAAAAAAAGTTAGTATCAATAAAAAGACTAGACAAGTAACAGGAAAGTCCTTCAGACCTAAGATGGAATTGAACGTGTGAATCTGGCTTAGCTCTGTGTTTGCTATGTGCTACGTCACCACATCTGATGGCGCCTGGCTACACAATTTAATCTCTACTTAAAGACCTTCTCAGCTGCCAGCCCTGGAATTGTGAAGTTCGTTGGTCTTATACTGTCTTTGCTTTAGTGTTTGTTGTCTCACTCTTGCAATCTATTTTTCTAAAGTCTTTGCTTAAAGGGAAACATTCAAAAATTAATACAAACCAGATTTTTATAGTTCTAAACGTAGTTTAGGCTTTTATTTCTGAAGGTGGTGAAATGATTGTTTTGTTAGCTCACTATAGTAATATAATTCTGCTTCCTTCTCTTACACAGTAAAACAATACCCTCTTAAAACCAGTAATGGTTTATTACAGGTGTGGAATTACAGGCTCATGATGGCTCTCAGTTTTAGTATAATATGTTTTCTTCAGACAATTTCAGATAATTCCTATCTCCTGTGTTTGTTGCTGCTTGATTAAACAAAAAATAGGAAAATAGAGCATAAATCAAATTCTGCCTTTGACTGTACTTTGTGTCCTTTGTAAATTCAGTAGAGTTGCAGTAATTCACCTGAGGGAATAATATTTTATTTGAAATAAGTTTATTTATTATAATCAACTCTCCTTAATTTTATACTCTCAGATCTCAGGTCATCAGTGTGATTTATTTAATGATGTCATTATCTTCCAGGTTTTTAATGTTCTCCTCTGTTCTTGTGGACTTAAGTTCCATTTCTGAGGCATTAGAAATCTGGATTTTCATTTCTTCAGTCTTGTCTCTCCAGTAGTACACAAGCCACTTTGAGTGTGACTACATAGTTCATCTCTAGATATTTCCATTCAGTTCAATCATCATTATGTGCTAAGCACAAACCAATTTCTAGCGATCTCAGTGGTATTTGTTCCAAGTGACTATCTTTGTGATAGTTTCTCAGTAATCTTCTTTGTTTGGTATCATTTTACCCTGATACCTTAGTCTTACCTCCTTATTAGAAATCAGGAAGTGAAACCTCAGTAGGGAAGGGGTTTGGGGTTTGTTTTTTTGGGTTTGGGTTTTGTGGTTGGATTTGTGTTTGGATTTTTTTGTGAATGCATAATTTCAGGAGACACTGGTCTCTTTGGGGAGCAGTAACAAGACCTGAATGGCCTGAAGTTATGTCTGGGGAGGTTTAGGTTGGATCATAGAAAAAGTTCTTCCCCCAGAGGGTGGTTGGGCACTGGAACAGGCTCCCCAGGGCAGTGGTCACAGCACCAAACCTGACAGAGTTCAAGAAGCATTTGGACAATGCCCTCGGGTACATGTGTGACTGTTGGGAATGGTCCTGTGCAGGGCCAGGAGTTGGACTTAAAGATCCCTTCCAACTCAGCATATTCTGTGATTCTGTGAAAAGTTTGTATTGTTAGAGTTCTTTTAAATGGCTAAGTGCATAAACATACCTGGGTATCTTGGTACTGAGCTAAACTTTTAGTTCCTTTTTCCCCAAAACTGAATGGAATGTGAAACTTTAAGAGAGAAGCAGGACATTTCCTCCATTAGAAGGCTTCACAGTAAATGTATGTCAAGTAGGACTGAAAAAGGAGTCAGTCACCTCAGATAGCCAGTGAGTGACTCGAAAAGCAAGCTTTCTGAAGAGAAAGGTGTCTCACAGGCCCTCTCCTCATTTATCCACACTTATTCTGTCAATATCTGAAAAGACCAAACAGTAGCATTTTATATTCGGGATACTCAGTGACGCTTTACATTTACTATAAATATTTTTTCAGTGTGAGGCATTGAAACATTGGAAAAAGACCTATTTATGGATAAATATTTACTTTAAACTCTTATTCAAAACTTTAAAAGTATAATCTATGATTGAAGCCCTGCACTCATTAGTTTTGGGTTTTTATAAAATAAAATTTTATTTTTAAAAATTTGGGGTTTAATAAATTTGGGTTTTTATAAAATGTGGGGTTTTATATATTAGGGGTTTTTTTTAATAAAAATTTTGGAATAGAATTTACTATGAGTTCTGATCCCCTATTTAAGCAGAAGAAAAATATAAAAAATAAGTGTCAGATTTTTAAAGAAGAAGAGGATCTGTAGAAATAATTAAGATAATAAGTTTATAGTTAATAGTTTCTGTTGAAATACAATGCAGTGAGATAATTGCCAGTAACAAAGCTGCTTTAAAATAGGCTGAAAGTAAATGAAGATAAACATTCAGATTTGTTTATACATGCATCTTCTTAACTTTCTGTCAAGTAAGTTCACGAAGCTTACATTTGCAATTGCACCATAATGCTAACCTGATCCCTACGATGTTACATTACACACAGCATGCTGGAGTGAGTTCCAGTAATCATGGCATATCTTCTTCAGCAACAAGATACTCGAACAAAACAGACTAATAAGATCTCAGGGCAGGCTACAATTTCATCCTTACTAGTGCTTATTACAAATCATAAACTTAATGTAGCGCAGCAATCTATTATTTCTATGTAATTCATGCTCTGCACTATTGATTATAAACTGCCCATAGTGTTTAGAAAGAACTGTGCAAGCTGGGGACATCCACGTCTGGCTCTGTAAGCTGGCAGGAAAATGTAACAAGCCTGCCAATTCTTCTGAACCCGCAGAGCTCCCAGGCAACTAGGGAGGATTTTCTGAATACGGTTGTTAAGCTTTTATGTGCTGTGTGGTTTTTTTTTTAAATAGTCTGAAGACTTCATTTCTATCCAGTTTCTGTAAGAAAAACATCTCCCCCGTCACTATAAAATAGTCATCTCTGAGAAACATTACTGAAGTGAAACCTTGTAATAACTATATTCAGGCAGTTTTGTGCAGCTCCACTTTAGTTCCTTAGTCTGTCATATTATGACTGGGGGGGGGTCTTCAAAAGTCAGGAAAATACATATTTAGGGCACAAATCATGACTCTGCCTCTTCAGGCATGAAACCAACCCTTTTCAAAGTGTTCTGTCCATTCTGTGTAGAGGGAAGCTGGATGAGTTTCCTGAGAAACATTAGGCAGCCCTGCTTCTGAGATTGTGGATAAAATGAATAAAACAAAGTACAGGATAGGGGAGCCAATCATGTGTTGCTAAGTTTAGACACTGAACCTGTATGGAACCTTGTTGCTACTTGAAGAGATAAACTCTCTCCTTGTGAATCCATTCAGCATGCCACCCAGCTGTCTGTTCTGCAGGCTGGACAGAGGGACTGTCCCTAATTCCCTAGCTTGATTTCAGTGCTTGCATCCCTAGTAGCACCTTTCCCCTCATGTCATATGTCTGATCATGGACAGCCAGCATACTGTTCCACGCTAAAATGAGGTCACAGAACAGAATGGGAAAGACAAACAGCCATCTGCACCCATGAGTGGTGCTCCAGATAGGAGTATTATGAGCATAACAGCCATTAATTGATTGGAAAAAACTTTGGAGATAAGCATGCTGTAACCCTGTGCTAATGGTGATACTCTGAGGCTTGTTGTCTTTCATCTCCATCTTTCACTGAAATACAGTCTCGTAAAAAAACAGACCCTGCAAATATTATTCAGTGTTAGAAAGCTTCACAGGATTAAAACAATCAGATGCCTGAGACCAAATATTCATCTTCACCATAGCTGTGCAATTTTGTGAGTTCCAGAAAAATAACATCTAGGAAAACTTGTGTGAATTTTGACAAATAAAAAGTGATTAATAGAAACTCTTAGGATGTATCCTAAGACTAGATTCAAACCTAACCTTTTGTCTAATAGTTGACCTAGTAAGAATAAGGAAGTTACTTCCTCATATTTGCATCTCTGAATTGTACTGCAACCCACTTTTTTTGTTTCAAATGTATTGAAGGAAATATAATAAGAAGGGAAAAGAAGTTAAACACTATTTTCCTCTGACTGTTATGACTTTTCATAATGTTATATGTGAAGTCACCAAAATCAAATAATTTGTATTTAACAAAAATTGCAATATCTGTTTGTGTTAAACTTCTGGGCTTTTTATTTGTTTGTTTGTTTGTTTGTCTTTTCTGAGGTAAGAAAATCAGCTTATTAGCAATAATGGTTCTGGTGGGTGACAGTCTTCACAATTTTGCTGATGGCCTGGTAATAGGAGCAGCATTCTCATCTTCAACAGAAACAGGTGTGACAACGACTGTTGCTATTTTATGCCATGAAATTCCTCATGAAATGGGTAAGAAATATATATATACGTATTTTTCCTGATTGGCTTTGTATTTCCAGGTTTCCTAAAGAGTTCTTTCCTGTTTGAGGTTTGTAGGAATTCTTGCTTATAGCATCATGAACTATGACATTAATGTGTGAGACTCTTTTTTTTCCACTTCCCAAAACCCAGGGGAGGCTTCTGCACTCATTATTGGATGCTATCCCGTCTCACTTTCTACAAATGTAAAGGACATCAGGCCAAGGGTGATCTGTTATTCTTATGGGTACAGAGATAAAAAATTGTAAGCTGAGAGCAAGAGCCATGTGTGCACAATGGACATGCCTGACACAATGGGCTATCCAAGACTTTCAATATGCAGCAGTTTCAATATTCCCCATGTTACCCTCCTTCCTGCTGCTAATCAAGAATAATAAGGTAATAAAAGAAAGTATATGACCTATTTTACCAGTGGACAGGACAGGAGAATTCCTCTGTTGAATATTGTCCTCAGTTAATTTCTTGTGATAAAACTTTCAGCACGGCTGAAGCTGTTCTTCACATTCCTTCATCACTGTGTTGATGAACATGTATAAACTGGAAAGTTTGAGATGAGAACTGCAGATTCTCATTTCCATCCTTAAATGACCGAAGATTTCATGTGCTATGTAGAAAATTTCCCCAAACAGAAAGAAGGGATGGGAGATTGCTGTAAAACTGGTAACTCTTGTTCTCATAGCAAAGAAAATTTTAATAGTCAACAGCTACATCCAAAGACAGACCTTCTTAATTCTGGGCTAGTAGTGCCCCAGTGTCAAAGTGGCATTTTTACATTCACAGAGTAGAATTTTTAAAATCTTATACTGTGGGCCTGTTATGAAATCTTTTATTTTAGAAGAAAAATCTGTGATGAGATTTTGATGTATGACTCATTACAGTTGATTAGGTCTGAAATCAGTGGAATTAAACTCAAATTAGAATCAGACTGGCATAGGTTACTCTGACTTGCAGCACCTATAAAACACTCAAAGACCATGCTGCAAATATACCCACATGTTTTGAACTGGCAAGTTTCCAGCGGTAAAGATTTAGAAACTCTGGGAAAACATGTGACTTCATTTTTGCTTGTATCCAAGTTGGAAATGTCATGGAACATCGAGAACTAACAGAAAGCTGCTCCTGTATACTGTATGCTATCTTTAGGAACAGCTAAACAAATACAAGTAAATATTACTTTTTTGTCGTTTTGAGGTTTTGGGTATTTTTTTCATACAGGATGAGTTTATAATTAATTTCACAGAAACCTAAAGGCAGCCCTAGGCTATCCACTATCTTTTGTGCATGTCTTAATTATTTTCCTTCATGTTTTATTACCAAGAGTCTTCCAAATACATTTATCAGCTAAATAACACATTTTCTTTCTTTTTCTCTATGCAGGAGATTTTGCTGTGCTGTTAAGTACAGGGCTCCCCACGAAGATTGCAATTCTGATGAATTTTATAAGTGCACTAACAGCATTCTTAGGACTTTATATTGGCCTTTCTCTATCAACTGACCCATCCATTCAAAACTGGATTTTTACTATTACAGCTGGAATGTTCTTGTATTTATCTTTAGCAGAAATGGTGAGAACTTCACTCTATGGGTATATTTTCCTTTCAGCATAGCCACACATCATAGATATACGTCAGACGAATGCAGGTGGATGAACCTGGAGAGAAAAAGAGTTCATAGGCTTGTTGGGAAGAGCATGTTTTCTGCCCTGTGTGCAGCACTTAGGGCAGTAATCTCGTTTTGTTTTATGTCGCTCTCATGCTAGGTGTCATTAGTAATGCAAAGGTGAAATAAAGGCCATTAAGAGACTAATATATGAGAAAGGCATAAAGGGCTTTTAAAGGGGGTAAGGTAAACAATATATTTTTAGTTACTTAGTAAAACTTAATTTGAACCTGCAGGGTTTTTTAAAATCCTGAAAAAGTTGGTTACTTTCTTGTGCCCTTTTCTTTATATACTTTTCATCCATTGTTTCAAAATTAATTTGCTGTTTCTGAACTAAAATGCAAAGATGCTTATCCTGCACTCTTCCTTTCTGTCTTAGAGAGGTTTGGATGAGCTCCTAAGTAATTCATAAGCCATCACATTGCTTCAACCTTTTTCTATTGGCCCAACATTTTTCTTAGTCCCAGTTCAATAGAAATGATCTGACTACAGAAAAATAAAGTGTGAAGATACGCAGTAGAAGCAAGGCCTAAGTACTGTACAAAGATGTGGAGGCATTCTAGCTCATGGAGATGTCTCGGGCTCCATCATTTATTGAAGAGATAGCTAATTGTTACACTTGTAGCACTGCAGAATTTAATTGACTTCCCAGCTTTGTCACATGGTCTTTCACCATCATGTGTTGATGCAAACTTGCTTATAAGCTCCTCAACGGAGACGGAATATTTTGAGTGATCAGATGAAGAGGGAGAAAAAAAAAGTCTCTTCATAAATTATTACAGTGTTTCCCCTAAGCCTGGCTGTCTCTCAGTTGTGTTCACTGCCACCCCCCACCTTATGCCTGAGATATTAGTTACCAGGTTCAAGCATAGTACTTTAAACCTGATATTCCATTCCAGTATTATAACCTATTTTAAATCCTACTTATAATAGTTGACCTTAGACCTTGGCAGTATTTATTCTATTTTTTGCTATTGTAACTAAAGTGAACATGAAGTGCTCCTAAGAGCTTAAGAGGGAACTGCCTCAGGATTGTGGATGTGTCAACAGTCCTGACTGAGGTGGTAAATAACAGACAAGAACACTGTGTACCAGGCAGCAGCTTGTTCTGACACCGAGAAACTTGGAAATAAGGCTGCCTACCTACTGAGTAGGCATGGTTTTACTAATAGGGCTAAGAATGATATAGACATATTTTGCAATCAGTGTAGGATCAGCATTCATCAGAGATCCACAAGCTTCTAGAACAATACCATGTTTTCCCCTGAGTCTTCAAAGCACTGTGCCAGCTGTAAATCCCAAGAGATAACACAGTTCCAGGCAGAGACAGGGACATGTTTTCCCTTGTTCTCAGCTTGTCACTATAATCTTGATCTTCATGTGAAGAGGAGAAAGAAGGGAGAGAGTAAGGAGGATCTTATTTCTCTTAATACCTTTTATTAACAGGCTCTGTATATTCTCTGTATCTCTGTATCTATTTGCCTGTATATTCTCTTTGGTTTACTCCCCTGTGTTTGTCAGAAGTGTTAAATATCCCAGGGATTATTTTATTTAAAAAAATTATTCATGTAGCTCTGTGGGAATCTTTAGATCTGGAAAGTTTATATTTTTCAACTTTCTGCTCAAAAGTAGCTTCTATTCTCTGCTGCATTTTCATCTACAAACAGCAATCATCAGTGTTCCTGCCGATGGTGTACAAACACTTAACAGAATACAAAGCTTGACTGTAATTTTCAGTACTTGTTTTATGGGCTTTCACATATTCATGTGCTTGTCAGAGCAGCAGTTCAGTAAAACTGAACAGCCTTGCTGGTTTCTGCACTGAGGAACATTGAGGGGTATGAGTGGAGGTTCATCGACAGAAGAGCACTCTGAGACTGTTGCCAGAGTCAAGTTAGCACAAAACTACTTCTGTGGTTGATTAAAGGCTTTTCATTTTGACAAATGGCATTCTAGCTCCATTAGCAAGCAGGGCAGAATAATCATTTTAGAAATTGAAAAAAGGACAAAAGATAAAATCATTTATATCCTTCATCATTTTTCACCAAGAGGTTATGCAAAACTGACGTTTGCTCTGACTAACCTTACAAATATTTTTGATTTTGAAAATAAAGGAGTAGTGTTTAAAGTGATTTGCTGGACTATTGCAGTGCAACAGTCATGCCATATATGCCCCAGCTTGGTGGAACACCTTTTTAGCCAGTACATGGCTGAGAGCCCCTCATTCCATCCTTTCAGCCTGCTGCTTCCTATTTCTTATCTATTGTGTGGTCATAATAACACAAGCTGGAGTGAGAATAGAGTAGTCCCTTGATGTGGTGCTATGTTCCCTCAATTTTTGAAGTGGTTTGCATCTGCCAATTGAATAGGCTAATGCTTCCTAAACAAGATTCAGTCTGATGTATCGCACACTTTGTTGTTCAGAGAGACTTGGGGAACCATGGCTGATATTGTAACAGCAATCAGCTTTTGTTTTTTACAGATAACCATGGATGTCACACTAGGTATTGTTATAGAAATGGTCTGTGTGTTGATAACACGCACATAGGTTAACTGGAGGGAGCAGACACCAGCACTGGACATGGGAAGGGCACTACCTGATGAGAACTCTTTTTGAAAACTCTCTTAGAAACCTACTATATATGGGTATAACTCAAAAATTGTCACTGACAGTAATAAAAGACTAGATTTTGCAGTGGGAGGAGAAAAAGTTTCCAGTTTGGAGAACTCGTTCACTCAGGCACTTGGGAAGAGGACAAAATAGACTGATTATAAGGATAAATAAGAAAGACCAAATGTCTACACTGGAACTCTGGATTCAGGCTTAGGTTCTAATTAACAGCATTTGCTTAAACACACAACAAAACCCATGTGCTCTGGGCATTTACAGACTGTCAGTTCAGATTTTGATTTACATCAGAACTTTGAGGTATTTTCACTTTCTTTCGATTAAAAGTTTCTGATGATCTTTAAATACAGAGTAAGTATAACTACATGAGATTCTGTGCCATAATTTAAACCACTGCCTAGTTGTAATGAAGATCCAGGGTGTTTGCGTCTGCCTTGTTATTTTCAGGCAAAACTTTAAAGGGGAGGCTGTTTTTCCACTACTGTTTTCTTTTGGGCCCATGACAACTTCCAGAGATGGAGGAGTGCAAAAGAAGCAGCCCAAGAGCCCCCCCACACCTTCTGACAGAGAGACTGACAAGCATAGCAAGCACTCCTGTTAGCCTCCTTGGTCAGCACCACTCCACTGTCTCCCTGTGGCTGCTGCTGTTACAGCTACTGTGAAGAGGTTCCAAAGAGCAGAGGAACTCAGTAGCTTTATTCAAGTGCAGGCTGTGAGTGGAGCAGACAAAAAATCCCAACAAAAACCACAGGTCAGCACCAGGCCATTGCTTTATATTTATTTCCTGAGTTGATGTGAAAGTATTAGCAGGCATTAGTGTTTTCCCTGGTGTCTATAAGACATAAGTAAAAATATTAAGAGTTACATTTAGTTTAAAAATTTAATAAAAGAGACCATGTAGAGTGGAAGACCAATGTAAATAGTTTTTAATATGAGGTGCTGCTCCTTTACTTGATTTAAAACCCAGAGACAAAAATATGAAACACAATTTTTTCAACCATACTTTAAAAATCCTGTCTTTCTCTTGTACATTTACTAAAGCCCAAGTAAATAGGAGTGTTGCCAGTTATTTCAGAAAGAGCATCATTGACCCTATATTTAGAACTGAAACAAAAAGTACTCCAACTAATTTATTCCCACAAAAGGGAATCACTAATTTTACTAAATAAGCATTTCCTTGCAGACAGCTATATGAAATTGCTACATACTATTGAGAAGTTAACAAATTTTGGAAACTCATTTATAATTCTTGTCAATGTTAGTAAAAGAAATAAAATGGGTAGAATTTGATTAATATTTCACTGTAAAAATCAGCTTTGTTACAATGTACAGAAAGTGCTGCACATTAATAACTACATTCAGAAGCTTAGCATTTTGAAAAGTTTTTGGTTTTTTTTAAATGAAGTTTGCCTTTTTTTCCCATAACTTTTTTTTCCCACAGATGAATGTATCTGGCTCTCATTCTGGTGTCTTATTCTTTTTTTAGCTTCCTGAAATGACTCATATTCAGACACGGCGACCCTGGTTGATGTTTCTCCTGCAGAACCTTGGATTACTATTAGGCTGGCTTTGCCTCTTACTTTTAGCTATTTATGAACAGAAAATTAAAATATAAGTTTTCTGTTGGAAATCTTGAAGTACCACTTATGACAGTGGATAGAATTATTCACAATTTTATCATGTCTGCTATAGTGATATATAAATTAAGTTGCTGGGATTTTATATCTGAACAGTAGATAACTATTTTACTTTATTAACTTATTGTTCAGATTTTGTAATTATTGTTTTTTGTAAACATAAATGTTTAGAATTATGTTTTGCTTGTTACTGAGTTTACCAGATTCCATGCTCAAACTCACAGGAGCTTTTGAATAGTTTTTATTGAGACTGTTCTAGTTGAATGCTCTAAGTGATCTCTGCCAGTCTGGTTTGAAGAAAAGAATAAAATACTTTTACATACAATAATTAAAGTGGACTAACCATTGTAGAATAATTTGAATAAGAAATGTTTTTTACCTCTTAGTACAAAATATTAAAGTATTTCTATAAATCTAAAAAGCATAGGGAAACTAAACTGCTAAATGGCATACACCAGTCTCATAATGCCTGCACTATCTACTTTGTCAACCTGAAGATCCTCAGCAGTCATATCTTACTGGTCCACTGTGGCAGAAAAAAAAATGACAAGTGTAAATGTTGAAGTTCATGATCTAGAAATCTTTTTGAACTGAATACAGTTTCTCATACATGTGATGGAATCTATGACAGTCAAGCGCTGGACTACCTGCCTTTTGCATTATCTCACCCCTGATGGTTGCTCAGAGCAAATGCTTATGAAGGATTATAAGAAATGTGTTTAATTGTTTTTCACTGATACTCCTTCCAAGCTCCTCAAATGAAGGCATTCCTTGAGCGAAATGTTGCTTCTGAGATATCCTATTTAATAAACACGAATAGTGCCTTCCTGTCAGCAATTAGCTTATTCATACATATGCAATGCACATTCTGGAAAGAGCTTTTTCAATTGTCTAAAGTGCATGTGGCCTCACTAGAACTCCTCCCATCATGACTGATTTTTGTGTAATTAGTCCTCTTGATTTCAAGGGAATTCTGCATAAGTTGAGATGATTCATTTAATTTAGTATTGCAGAATCAAGTCTGAAACAAATATACAAATTCTGCCCTGATTCTGAGGTGCTGAGAAACTACCAGGATGCAGTGAGCAGCACTCAGCTGTGTGATTTCAGGTATTTACACACTATCAAATTCTGATGTAAGGACTTCTCCCCTACCTAGTTTATACTTTTGTATGTTGTGTTCTTTCTTTCTCCTTTGATGAGTTGTGGAAGTAGGGAGAGCAAGTTACAGAAAAAACCATATATTCTTTACGCAGCAACTAGAAATTTTCTTTTCCTTGTCTTAACTCAGACTTGAAGTATGTCTATCTCATGACACAAAATGACTTTCTCACAATGTGTCCTGTGTTTTTTTGATATCTCCTAGTGAAGGTACAATTTCTCTCATATTATGGATGGGAACAGTCTACACTCCTGGAGTAAACTGTCAGACCTGTCAGTTCTCAAAAGCTTCACAGGCATCAAACTAACTTATCAAGAAAATATAAAGTGAAAACACAGCACCAAGCCTGTCTGAGTTCAAGAAGCATTTGGACATTACTCTCAGGCACATGGTGTGATTCTTGGGGTGTCCTGCGCAGGGCCAGGAGTTGGATTCAATGATGGGTCCCTTCCAACTCAGCATATTCCCTGATTCAATGATAGCTCAGATTCATGGGTTTGTGATCCTGGTAACCCACAGAATAACCACAAGGAAAAAAAAAACACTTAAGGATCAATTTAAAGGTAGATATGCACTCATTTTCAGTGCTTGTTAGTTATGAAAAATCTGTAGCAAACACCCCAGTGCAGATCTAAATGTGAACGTAGACATTTACATGCCTTCAGAAACCTTGTCCCAAGCAATTTATCCACAGTCACACGGGAAGTCTCTATCTGACTAGGGGAAAGAACTGAGCTATTTTTAAGCTCCCAAGTAAGATCCTAGCTTTCTTTTTTTTTTCTTTTTTTAGGTGTGCAATATTCTGGCTGCTTTTTGTGTTGATGTAACTTTGAAAGGTGAGCTGAGAAGCCATGACTGATGCTTATTTTTTCAAAGTTTACTTTTTTTTCAGGCAATTGGGCTTCCTTTTAGAAAGGTAAGATTTTTAAAAAGTGATTTCCCACTATTTCATCTGTTTGTATTGGCACCGAGTCACTCCATGACCTTCAGCTGTGACAGTCAATTCAAGCAATAGCAGGGCATCACTGGACGTAAGCAAAATCTATTCTTGTATCAGATGGTGTGAATGAATATTGGAAACATTTGTTATTTCAAAGAGAAGAACTACCATAGTTTGATTGTTTACGTAGGCCTAATGTTCACTACCACAGAAAACAAGATTACCAATATGAGCATGTTTTGACAGTGTTATTCTATTCTGAAATATTTTTTGACTATTTATTAAT
This sequence comes from Lophotriccus pileatus, assembly GCA_035583135.1. Classification (NCBI taxonomy): domain Eukaryota; kingdom Metazoa; phylum Chordata; class Aves; order Passeriformes; family Tyrannidae; genus Lophotriccus; species Lophotriccus pileatus. The sequence continues at coordinate 19,174,562 of JAWWES010000081.1, read as the reverse complement.
GTGTCTGAAAAAGGGAAAGTAATTTCTGGCAGTGTGTACTTTAAGGTTGCATATCAGCATAGGTTCACATCCTGACATGATGTGTGAACATATTGTATCCACATCTGTTCAGAAAATGCCATCTTCTGTCTATATATATTTTTCAGGTAGCTTGATCACATTAATAACCAGATATATTTATACAGCTCCCAGCACAGGCATAGATATGTTGATCAGAATGCCAGTTAGTCTTTATTTCTCCAACAGAGCTGTGTTTGTCAGTAAGTGAGCAGTTCAGTCATCGTTTTGCCCTGGTGTCAAATCCAAACACCTGAAGTCTCATTAGTTCATGGAAGTTTGAATTCCTGTGGCACTTGTGAGAGAATTTATCTCACTACTTAACAGTTAGGGCCTCTACTGTAAATCTCTTTACATTAGTGTCTATAAAAAGATACTGGAGGTAAAAGAAAAAGGCTAGACTGTATATTAGGAACAATATAGGGCTGGAAACCCTTCCTATAGATCTCTAAAGTAGAAAAGTAAATAAGTTTAAAACCAAAGAGATCCACCTGCAGAATTTATCTTTTCAGTCAATGATTAAAAATTCCAAGAAAAATAATAGAGTATGTTTTGGTGTCATTACAAAGGGGAAGATTGTGCACAAGTATTCTCATGATGCATTCTCTGTTAGTTTAAGTTCTGTAGAGTTTGTTCACACAGATTTGAAACAGAACTGTTTTAAAGCCAGTTAAATATCTTTCTGTTCCTTCAAACCTAACTGACAGTGAGCATAATATGCCAGTGTTTTCACTCAGTCAAATCCTGAGTAAGGACTGCAGAACTTCATAACTTGCAGGCCTTAAATCATGACTAGGTATTTTGCTAAGAGGTATGTAATTACTCAAACAGATGTGCTTGATGGAGAGTTTACTTGGTGTGGTTTTACAGCCTGTCAGGCAGTTCTGACTAGATAATCATAATGTTCCTTTGAAACCCTAAAATACATGAATCTGTAGATACAGGAATTTTTCTGGAAGAAGCTGGTTAGCATGTCTCCCTTTCATCTATTCTTAGTTTTCAGGCATTCTCAAGATGAAAAATATAGAAAATATCTTGCTTTCCTACACAGAAAATTGGGAAGGGAAGGGAAGGGAAGGGAAGGGAAGGGAAGGGAAGGGAAGGGAAGGGAAGGGAAGGGAAGGGAAGGGAA